>CM027085.1:14937898-15417898 GCA_015343265.1 Pao palembangensis | reverse complement strand
TCGGCCTTCTCACACATTCCTCCCTCGCAGGAATCTGGCAGGAGCTCAGACAGGCAACACACGTCTGGGTCAGGGCGGGCTGGGGCAGAGAGGAGCCAGGGGAAACCAGGGGGCCGAGCAGGAAGAGGAGCGTAGCCCACGCATGTAGCTCCTAAAACCGCGGTCAGGCCTGAAGGTGTAGCATGAGCCGCGGGGGGGGGCCTGACTTCCTGAAGAGCTGCTCAGGGAAACACCTCGCCTCCACCTGAAGGCCAACCAGACACAAGCACGACATCGTCTCAGAGTTTGTCCCACAGCTTCAGATGTTCCCCCGACGCTGTACCTGCATGTACTTACCGTCCGACTTCCCCTTTGAGATTTGCATTTAATACAACCTGTTATTTATTAAAAGAAAAAAAAGGATCATTGCTTTTATTATTAAGGTCAGAAATAATTGCGAGCGTGGCTGCCTGAGGGAGTTCAGTTGTGGATGAGGGCCGAGGGGACGGCTTGAAAAGAGGGATTCGAGTCCTTCCCCGCGCGGAGCCGCTATCTGTTTTAGCTGAGGAATGCAGCCAGTTTGGCTCAACTGGAGGCAGCCATTTGTGTTTGCATGCTGGCGAACAGGACAACATGAACGGCCGTAAATAAGTGTCCCATCATTAAATATTGTGCGTTAAAGCGGAGCTCTTGGTAACCAGAAGGCGCCTGGCTCGTGACCTCTCCCGTGGCTGAGTGGGGCTGATCTGCTGCATCTGTGCCACGTCTGCCTGGCCGCCGCCCCGTTTCACAGCTTTATTTTTGGGGCGTTGCAGAGGAGCCGGCGGGCGGGGGGGGAGGGCCGCTCCTCGCCACTGACCCTTCAGGCCTCTGCACTGGAAATGAAAGATGACAAGTGGACGCGTGTTTGACTTTATCATTTCTCTCTCCCTCTTTCTCTTCCAGCTGCTTCCCTCCTTCTCATTATTCTCTGTAACATCCTTTCATTTCAGCCATGAAGCATCCTCTTGCCTCTTGCCACAGGTGATTCCTCCTTTGTTTGTCTCTGACCCCCCCAGCTTAACCTGTTATTGGCAGGGACCACGTGGTCTGAGCAGCGACACCCCCCTCCCCCCTCCCCCCCGGAGTCTCCAGGGCCGTTCCTCCTTTCAGCTGCCGCCGCCGCTGCTGCTGTATAGAAAGCAGAGAATCCCATTCACGGGAGCGTATATGTGACATTCTTTCACGCTGATGAAAGCGACCACCTTTCACAGCACGCCAACGGGGCCGGATGTCAACTTTGGCAGGGACGCCCCTCCCCCCACACCACTGGTATTGTGTCCATAAAAGAAAATGTGCAGGCAAAATAAACATTCAGCATTCCAAACAGAAACAGGAGAAATTACAATTTGAATAAGCATGTTGACCTTTAACCTTAGCTAGACCTGAGGGATTTATACCATCATGGACTGTGTGTGTATTTTTTTTGACCACGTTTTCTCGTTTTTCTTGTTTCGTCATTCGACCACCACCGTGGAGGCCGTCTTCTTCCCTGTCGTTCCTCAAAGTTGAGCGAGTAGCATTTGAGGACGCAGCCCGCGCCGGCATCATGTCCCCCCCGTTTCCTCTGCGTGAATGCATCTCCGATAATACACCAGGGACAAGGAGCTTAGCGGTGACAGCCCCAAATCCCTCTTTCCTCCGCACTGATTTCTGGATTAGGGAGGGGAGATTTCCACACCTCTGAATTGTATTGCGTTCCGGGGCTCATGCATCTTTTCACGCATCTTTTTCTTCCACGGTGCTCCTGGAAATGGGAGCGTTGTCTTATTTACACAGATTTAAACTGAATTTGGACGGGCTCAAACACGACGGTGGCGAATAGGAGCGATTACAGCACAGCACCGCCTTCACGGAGGGATAATCGGAACGTCAGAACAGGACAAATCTGGGTCTTTTTATTCCTTTTTTACTCCTCAAATGTGAACAACACCTCTGAAAAACAACAACCGCCTGGACAGATTTGGATGCTGGAATGTTTGCATTCCGACGTGATTAAAAAAACCTCCTCTTCTTTCTTCCTTCCACTCCTCCTCTCCCTCGCTCCTGTCTTCCAGGACCCGCCTCACTTCCTCAGCCGTTTGCCGGCTCCCAATGTTGTTTTGACTTTCCAGGTTCCGCATTCCTGCGCAGCATTGCGACCTGCCGACTGGACTGCTGGAAGAATTTGAGGCCTGTGATTAAACATACTCATATTTCTTTCACACACACACACACCCACACACACACACACGGTGTCATAAATTTCTGGAGCAGGCTGTCCTCTTTATTGCCTCTGATCAAAGGTTGGTTGTTTCTTTCTGCAGGTGATGATTTACTGATTTACTGGTCCTTTCCAAAACATCCAAACGTCATCAATTGGCTACCAAATATTGAGACATCAGTGTGTTTTCACACAGATACAAAGCGCTGACCGCTCGCTCGCACGCCGCAGTGATGCTCCCTAAACGCAGCTCTGTTACGTGTTCATTTGACATTCACTGAGAAATTAGCCACTGAAGAGCGATCGATCCGAAGCCAGAAGTGATGAAAATCTGCATCCATCATCGGCAGGTGTGTGTGTGCGTGCGTGCGTGCGTGCATGCATGTGGGTGTGTTTGTGTGTGTGGTCATCGTTATGGAAAAATACACCAATTTTGTTCCTGGATGAATAAACAGGTTTGATTGGTGTATGGATCATGCAAGCATGATCGCTCTCTCTCACACACACACACACACGTGTGACACACACATGCACACATGCGTGCACAGACATACCAGTTTGCAGTTGGTGTTAATTGTGTTGGGCCTCAGGGCAAAAACAACTCTGCAGCAAAGACAGAAGAACTGGGTGTTTTCTGTCTGTCAGCACGCTGAAAACAAAATTATGCAGCTGCTACAGTTGTAAGACAGAAAATACCTGCTTCATTAATGCAGAAAGAAAGGCTCAGAGATGTAGATGCTAAAATGCACGCTATTCTGTTCTGGCCTTGTCGATGCTCCGTATCAGAAGGTCCCGGCAGACGGCGTTTTCACGACTGTACGGGCGTCGTTAATTGCTAATTAGGCTGCTGTAGCAACAGACAGAAATGTGAGGTGAAGCCACAGTGTCGGTGCAGGCAGAGGAAGTGCAAAAGAAGGTTCCAAAGAAGCGCTTCGGTATCTGACGCGTGTGTGTGTCGGAGACCAGAGGGGTCTTGGTGATGAGCCTCTTTGGCAGCGTCAGTCAAGTCTGCGGGGCAACGCCTCCGAGAATGTTGAACCGCGTCAACATTTTCACGCATCACGACTGTTGGCGTGTTACGTATGCAGATGTTGGCTCGGATATTCTGTCCTTTTATTACAAGTCAGTCACCAAAACAAGATCAAACGTGATACAACGCAAAGAGACCAAGCAGGAAACGTTTGTGGGAAAGAGATCATAAGAAAATACCCAGTGTTTGAACAGTGACCTGTTGGAATCTCAAACACTAAATTATGCCTCACAAGTGGATCAACACTGTGTGTACGTGTGTGTGTGTGTGTCTGTGAGAGAGAGAGAGAGAGAGAGAGATAAAGAGAGAGAAGCCGGGGTCTGCCCTGTTTAAATCCAGCATGTCTGTGAATGAGAGTCGCTGGTCTGCGTTCCTGTTTGAGCACTTTGAAACGAGAAGAAAAAGCAGCTGAGCAGCTTCCTCCCCCTCCTCTGAAAAACCACCACATGAAGATGAAATCTTGAACTTTTCTCCACTCTGGCCTTGAAAAGTTGTTTTTCTCTGCTTCTTCTTCTTCTCTCTATTATTAATAGATTACAGCATCTGTAACAAGCTTCATACAGTCATGTCCAGAAACACAGCGAGATCTTAGTGACCGTCAATGTGCTAATATAGGCTCATTTACAAGCAACAGTTTAGCATTTTCTGAATAAACCTGCCAGCTTAAGCAATCCTCTGTGTGTGTGTGTGTGTGTGTGTGTGTGTGTGTGTATGTGTGTATGTGCGTGCGCAACAGTATGAACTGTTGATTGTGTGAATGGTGGTAGCACACAGGCTGATGTGAACCTGCACCCCAGGATCATTAGGGCTGCCTGTGTTGCCATGGTTGTCTATTAGAGCAGCGGAGATTAAAGAACGATTTACATGTGAATTAGAGAGAGAGAGAAAGGAGAGAGAGACCACTCCACTCAACACTCGGTCAACATTCAGAGGAGACAAATGTTAAGAGAAGCTTTGACCAACATTTTGAACACTTACTAGTGTGTGTGTGTGTATGTGTGTGTGTGCGTGTCCATCTTTGCAGCGTAAGATGACACACCTTGTAATTGCAGCTTTGTTTGTGCTCTGTTGCCATGTTTCCTTCTCTATTTTTAGTATCAAATTAAAAGGAGAACGTCTGGCTCGGTCTTTCCTTTTTTTTTTCCAATCATTGCAGTCGATTAGAAACGTGTTGATGGCGAGAACGCTGGTGCAAAAGTGCGTTGTTTTCTGTTTTTATTCACCACACTGGCCTCAACAGCTAAGCAGACGGTCCCCTGGCTGCATCTACGCTGCGTTCAAGAGCGTGGGACAGGTGGAAATTTTGCATATCGCATGTAGGTCAACATCTGGCGTTCTGACACACCTGCTCCACAGAGTCAGTGTGTCAAGCCGGCCCAACGGGAGCCCGGTGAGGACGATTTTACGGGCTAATCTGTTGACGCCAAGTGTATCGACAGATCGTCGCGCCGCACTTTTGACTTTAAACATGTAATTACGGAAGCTGTTGAAGGCCTGCATGACTCACTGCTCTTCCTCTTTCATAGTCAACGTGAAGCAGAGCTGGGAAGACAAAGCGGCGCTGACTCATCTCGCCACGGTGGCTTTGTCCAGCAACATCCTTCTGTAAACAGCGGCGCAGCTTCCAGAAGGCCTCGTGTGATCCCTGACATTTTGGCAGAACCGAGGCACAAAATCTGAATTATTTTCCAGATCCCTCCTCCAAGACAACTAGGAGAGGGTCTATGAATATTAATGTGTGTCAGAGGGGAGGGGGGGAATCACAGCCTCCCCCAAATCCCTTCCTGATAAACTGAGAGAGGAAGAGCCATGATTACATGCATGGTTTTTCACAGGGCTCCCCCAAATCTCATTTTCTCGAGTGCATTTTAATGGGATCCGCGCGCTCACCTCAGCCGGCTGGATGTTGCTGAGGGGGCCGATAAATTCCTCGGCTCAGGCGAATCCCTAATGCGGCGCAGTGAGATACCGCCACAGTTTTTATTTACCTTACGGTGCTAGTGAAAGAGCGACCGCCCCGACCCCTTCAGGCCGGTGCCCCTCCGTGTCGCTGAAAGGTCCCGCGGACAGTGAAGGAGCTCGAGGGAGACGGGTGGTGGACCTTGATGGAAGAGGTCGGCGTGACCAATATGAGCTTGTGTGACACAGAAATGACCGCGTTTAACCGTCCCGGCGCTCCCGGAGATGGTCGGAAATGGAGATGCCCGCTCGTCCCCGTCAACAGGACTTGGCTGCGTAATCCAAAACGGCGTCAGCGACCCCTGACCCCTCTCTCTCCGTCTTTGTGTTTATTGCTGATGGAGATGACCAGATCGCACACAGGGGACTGTTTAATTACATGCTCTCTCCCCACGTGCACGCCAATAACCCGGCTGATGCGATCATTCATGTGGTCATTCGGATCAATACCTTCAGCACAAATGCTGTCAGGCTCGGGGCTCGCACCGCCGTCCGCTTTTACGGCATCGTTGCTCCATTTGTGATCAATCTGCAGCTCAAATTCTGATTTTTATGAGCCTGAGAAGGGACGGCGTAAACCAGGAGCAAGAGTGAACCGCGTCAGGTCGTTCTCATGCGTCGTAGATTAAAACGTTCTCCCAGCGTGCACCGCTGGGTCAGTCCGGCCATTCCAGACCGGCTTCTCTGCTTTCTCTGGCACGCATCTCTTGTGTCAGTGCAGGTCGGCCGAGCTGCCGCGTTTTATTTTGTTTTCAGAACGAATATTTCAAATGCGTGCGAGGTTCCTGTGCCTGTGAAGCGTGCAAATGTGTTCACAGCCCGGAAACCATCGAGGGCCCTCTCGCAGAGGCGTGAAGGAAACGGGCACTGGAAACGGCCCCGTTGCTGCCAAACTAAAAATAAACAAGACAAGTGTGTTTTCTTGGATTTTCAAAGGCTGTCAAAACCTCCGTACGTCAAACCTTGTTTTCCCTCCAGGTTTGAATGCCTGCATGAAAAGGTGTTTTTAAGGGTTTGCTTTCTTTTTCTAATTTGGAATAACGTGAATTAAATTATATTTCTTGCTAGCAGTATCTACTGGGGACGCTCCTGGAGTGCTGCAAAGCCTCAAGAAAACAAACTCTGTATTTTTACATGCTTATTGTAGCTAATTTTCACCACAAGAATCATGACTGAATGCAAAATAATCGTATCCTGGCGACTGCTTTAGCGACGCAGCTAACATCAGCAACAACACACCCCTAAAACCTGAACCACTGTATTTAATGTTAGGTATTAGAAATTGAAATAATAATGAAATAATAATATACTTTTCAACTGGACTCTTAATATGAGTCAGCATCACTTTCAGTGTTGGAGCAGGAATGCTACACTCTTATTGTTGAAGTTAGCCATTTTTCTACAACAATCAAACAGTAGTCTGCTGCATTTGTATGTTTAGCTGATGCTTTAAAAACATTAAGGCACATTTGATCTCTCTCTGTCTCAAATAAATCATGCTTAATGAAGAGTGCAGACAGTTTAAAGGTAGAGCAGAGGAGAGGACATCCTGACAGCACTAACAGCACTAACAGCACACAAACACATGCAGGTATTGTGGATTTAAATTTTAAACGTAAAGAATACATACGAAATTACAATTAGCAGAACAACACACCCAAGTGTACGCTTACATACATTAAAAAACTGTGGCAGTGGTAAAACACTTGATGTTTTTATGATTTACAGAGTAGCAGGGAGAGACACTGAGATGACAACAAGTAACACCTCTGACAATGAGTGACTAAAAAAGGCAGTTCTCTGTGTATGTGTGTGTGTGTGTGTGTGTGTGTGTGTGTCAGCTAGAAGACAGAAACATGTAAGTGTGACAACAGTTACCGTGGTCACGCTTGCAAGTGTAAGATTACTATCGCACATCCCAACCCTCTCCCAGCCCCAGCCCCCCCCACCACACACACACACACACTGCTACAGAGACCCACATATGTGTGTGTGTGTGTGTGTGTGTGTGTGTGTGTGTGTGTGTGTGTGTTCTTGTACTTGCTACATGCTGAGTACCAAAATTCTTATTCTACTAGCAAAGTGAGGACATTTTGTCTGGTCCCCACAACCTTAAAGACGTGTTTGAGTGCTAAGGCTTGGTTTTAAGGTTACTGGGTTCAGGTTAGGGTTAGTTGGGATGGTTAGGCTTTGGGAAAGGAGCTGGGTAATACATCATGCCTATGAAAGTCCTCACAGAAATAGAAGTACAAAGATGTGTGTTTGTGTGTGTGTGTGTGTGTGTGTGTGTGTGTTTGTGTAATGGGGAAAAACTGTGAAATCTTCCATTATTCAGTCTGAGCCCTGTTGTGCTTGTGGTGTGTTTAAATTCCCACACAGACACATTACATCTGTGTGTGTGTGTGTGTGTGTGTGTGTGTGTGTGTGTGTGTGTGTGTTGTTTCTGCAATGAGCCACATAGTGTCAGCTATAAAAATAACACTTCAGCTGGTCTTTAGCCGGGTTCAGCTTGTGCTTTTTGTTTGTTGGGGCGTTGTCTTTTTGGTTAATAGCTTGCTAATGGCGTCTTACAGAGGTTTGCTGGGTTTGATCTGATCCTGTTCACACTGAGAAAACGGATCAGGCTGCAGAAGCAACAATGGAGGTTCTTTGAAAAAGGAGCTCCAGCTTTGACCTGAGCGGCTTTGGGTCGGCTTCATCCTGATGGGATCCTTCCAGAGGGACGTGAGGAAGACAGGCTTCCCCTTTGTCAGTGTGGGAAATTCGAAAACGCTGAATAGCTTCAAGAGGCGAATTCGAGCTTCAGTTCATGCGGATGGAAGTGTTGCTCAGCATCTGCATCCTTGCTGGCAGGCTCACAGCTGCACAGGTGCTGCTGGGATGATTAAGTGGGTTTTGCTGTCAATGCTTAACCTGTCCACCCATCTCCTCCTCCTCCTCCTCCTCCTCCTCCTCCTCCATCAGCAGAGTCAGGTTCAGGCCCTTCAGAGAGGCATGAGTCATTTGCTCTGTCACAGATAAAGAGGAGGATGGACACTCCGACTGCCGGTGTGTAAACACGCGGGACCTCCCCTCATCTTCCAAATCTATCTCTCTTCTCCTTCTGCACTCCTGGTTTTCTGGATTTATCTCCTTGGGTTCTCTCCTCCCATCCTCCTCCCATCCCTTCCCGTATGGCCCTCTGCTCTGGAGAGGAAATAAAACCCAGCTGCATTCCTCTGTTGAATCATTCCATCTTCTCTGCCCAGTAGGAGACTGCTGTCCAAATCCATAAGTCATGATAACAACCATCTTCCTCCCACGTGTACGCTGTAGCACACGGTGGAAAACCTCCTCCTCGCCGGGAGCGTGAAGTCAGACGTCTGCTGTCTGACAAGGAAAACAGGCTCAAGTGTGCTTAAGCGGGCGTGCATGTGGCGTGGGGGCCTCAGGGGCCCTGTGCACCGTTCCGTATGTGAGTAAGTTTGCATGAAATACACATCCATGGACACAAGCCACCAAAGACACCATGGTCAAACTGGTGCAGGAGTGATCCATTAAATATTTATGTTCTAACACAATTTGAAGGTCCATCTATTTGGTTTTGCTAGACCTCCGCTCTAATTTGGCCCTCCACCCTTTAGGCCAGCTCTGTGAAAAGCCCGCTCCTCCCTTCATGGTGCGTGTTATTGATTTGCCATTATGTTGTACGGAGGAGAAAAATCCATGACGCTCCCTTTAAATAACCATCGCATAACGACAAGAGAGATACATCACGGAGAAACCGTATCGAATTGGAACACGTGGGATGGGAGGTGTAAGCGGGCCGATCCTGTCTGCGTCTGACAAAGATGGAGCTGCTGAAGCTGTGTGTGTGTGTAAGGGGGGGGGGTGTCTGTGTGTGTGTTCCTGTATATATTATGTAGTGAGGGCCAGAGTGTGCTCCTCATGTGCAAAGTGAGTTTGTGAGAAGTGAGGACATTTTGTCTCTCTGAGGGTCCAGACTTGGTTTGAGGCTTGAGGTTGGGTTAAGTGTGGGAGGTAAGAGGCAGGGTTGACCATTTAGTTGAGATGTTATATCTAGGCAGTGCAGTGTGTGTGTGTGTGTGTGTGTGTGTGAACATTATTCTGGGATAAATGTCATTGGATGTGTGCTGACAACAGATCAGGTTTATCTGGATTGATTTAAATACCATACAGGATATGTTAATGGATCTCTGGATCCCATTAAATGTCTTTAATGTGACGTTTGGTATATAAAAAAAAAACAAGCCTTTTGAAGTGAACTCTTTCTTTTACTTTTGCGTACAGATGAAATCACCATTGTGGAGATTTCAGGTCCTGTCCCAGTCACATGACTGTCACCTGGTCCCCACACCAGGATGTGCTGCTAGATGAAGTCAGTCACAAAGGCAGAGAAGGTCAAGTTTAGGGCATTCAAACTGTTCAAATATTATATTTCACGTACAAAGTGTGTGTGGGTGTTTGTGCGCGTGTGTGAGAAGAGTTTACATGGAATTCCAGACTAATGCGAGAGGTTTAGCGACACCCGCCCGGGGCAGAGACGAGAGAGGCCAACGTTACAGGACACCGAGCAGACAAAGGCCTGTCTGTGCAGCTCTGAGCAGGAAGTGGGCCTGCATCGCGCCGCAGCACCTGCGACGCACACCGAGTTCCTGTGTTGATGGTGTGATGCGCGTTGATGGTGGTTAGTTTGAGGAGTGACAGTGCGCTGCCATCACTGCCAGGCTGGCCTCAGGCCCTGGCTGCAGGAGCGACGTCTGGACCGATAAGAAGCAGAAGTTTATAAGAATGTGAGAGAAAAACGACAAGAAAAGCATAAAACAATGCACCGCTGAGCTGCGAAAGTCTTTGTTGGTGTTGTGCTGGTGGTGGCACTTTGAGCGATCTCCGCCTCCCTTTGCCTCGGTTATCTGAATTCAACACAAATCTCAAATCCATGTTGTGCTCCCCTCTCAAGCAAAGAGAGCTGGCTTTATCTCTCCGCTCCTCCTCCCAGGCTCCCTCGCTCAGCTCTCCACACAGCCAATCCAACCCCCCCCAGAAATGAATTATATGATAAAAAAAAAGAGAGTGGCGGCGAGGTGAACGCCTACACGCCTGCATTTCCATATAGATGGATGAGAACATTAAACTTGTCTGTCTGCAAACTCACTGTCCATTTTCTCCTCTCATTAGCTTCTGATGGAGGTGTGGCTGCTTCATGAACATCATCCACCTGCGGATGTTTAAAAGACGTCCCGGGTCACTTGACTGCCCATGACCTCTGTAAAGAGGTGTGTTTTTTTCCCGCACAGCCTCATGAAATCTCTCCCTAATGATGGGGAAATGGAAAGACAGCTCCTCGTCAGGGCTTCCGGGCTTACGTGTAAATTAAAACGCAATTAAAAACAGGAAAATAAGCCAATTCCCCGGAGAGGAGGAGGAGAGGCAGAGACAGAGGAAGAAGGCTCTCAGGATAAGGGCCTGCGTCACTCATCATTAGCGTAGCATTAGGCTGAAGACGGGCGCAGCGTCACAGGCGCGTTTGCTGCGTCGGCTGTACTGTGGGGTCCGTCCGTTTGCGTCGGGGAAATATCCACACAATCACTGGGAGGATTATCCAGCCATTGTTCTCCGCACACAAGCCCTCCATTGTGGCTCCCCCCGCGCGCAAAGCCGCGGAGTATATGTCATTTATGGCTGCGAATAAATAACGTCAGCTCGGGGGAGGCGCTCGTCTCCTTGGCAGCCCCCAAAAATCATCCGGTGCGCTTCCCACCGGCTCGATGCTGAATCGACGAGTATTTACATCCAGCCGCATTGTGACCGGAATTCCACCGCACCACCTCCTCCATCCTCCTCTGGCCTCGGCCCTCGCTCACCCCCCCACCCACCTCACCCCCCACCACTGTGTCTGCGCTCCTGGGATGCTGAAGGGGGATCAATGAGGGTAGCATGTGGTGGTGGTGGGTTTGGAGGTGCTGGCGGGGGCAAACCCCACACGACGGCAGCCTCGGAGGAGCAGAGGGGAGTGAGATGGGAGAGGAAAGGTGGGGGTGAGCGAAGCCCGCCCTGGCAGAGGAGCACCCCTCTCTGCAGACCTGTCGCCGCGGTGCAACAATGGACGTGACAATGACACTGGGGGAGGAATTTCCGCCGCGCACCTCCCCTTACACCTCCTCCTCAGTCCATTAAAATCAGCAAGACGAACGGCCTCCTAATGGCTTTCATTTGTTACGATTATCATAATTAAACACGTGTCAGCGGCGCACAAAGGAAGATTTCCACGAACACCTGAAGGGGACCCCCCCCCCCCGCTGTTGTTGTCTGTCGTTACAGAATAATTAGCCGTCCTGCATGCATGTTTACAGCAATTAAAGGTCTTCCGTTTCTGTCACTGCAGTGAGATTCTGCCTCCTGTTTTCGGAGAGGATGTGAACTTTCATGTGTCTGCGTGCAGGTTCCCCCCACAATCTTCCCGTTTGATAGTGGAGCTTAATGACCGCCCACTGAGCGCCGTGAGAATGGCTGTAGGGCCCTCTTAACATTTTTGTAACAGCCCCCTCCCTCCTTCCTCCTCCTCTTCGCTCTCTCTCCCTGCGTCCTGGCCCTTCAACCAGTCCACTCTTTTATTCCCGGTCCCGTGAAGGAATGAATCGGATGCTCTGCCATGTTTTTTTTTTCCCTCCTCTCCCTCTTCTCCTCTTTCCAGCACACCTTTTATGCCCCCCAGTACCGTGCATCAATCACACTGTTCCCAAACCCCCCTCCTCCTTTTCTGCACGTCTTTGGTCCCTCAGTTGGCACTCCGTGGCACCGTGGGTGGCGGGTGCCAAAGAAGGGAGGCCTCCCGGGTTTCCACCATTTTGTTGAAGGATCCACGAATGTGAGCCAGCTGTTTGTATCCTCCAAAGCAGAGAGATCATGAATGAAAGTGATCTTCCACCACCATACACATGAAATATCCTCCAAAATAATATGAGCATTCTGACCCCCGCAGGTACCCCGAGCCCCACCTCCCAAAATCAGTGAAAAAAGTTGAAATATCTGAATCAAAATCTATTTCTGTGGCGTCAAAAAGCAGGAAACTGGGCTTGTTGAAACGTTGACGCCACAGGTTAGATAAAAAAACAGACAGGTTGACCCTGAGTTTATCCTTGCCTTTCAGATAACGAGCCCGTTTGCCCTTG
Organism: Pao palembangensis; assembly: GCA_015343265.1. NCBI lineage: Eukaryota > Metazoa > Chordata > Actinopteri > Tetraodontiformes > Tetraodontidae > Pao > Pao palembangensis. The sequence continues at coordinate 15,405,516 of CM027085.1, read as the reverse complement.
ACAGGCTGCAGCAAGGACTAAATAAACGGCGAGAGGTTTCGGCCAAAGCACAAAGAGCGTCCAAAACACGCTGAAACTTTAGGAAGGAGGAGGAGAAGACAAGGGCGGCTTTCACAGATACGTCAAGTGTTTGTTGTTGGCAAAACAGCTGCTGACATTTTTGGAATAAATGCAAGAAAGGCACACGAGGTCGAACGCGGCGCAGTTCGGGGACTTTCCCAACCCGACAGATCTGATCCGGAATATTTGAAATTCATTTACTAGTGGTGTTTATTCCTTTCGACCTTGTTTTTTTTTTATTATTATCTAGATCAGAGCTCCTTGGAGGAAAAACGTCATGCACAAAGTCCCGTGTGAACAGAAAGGGACTGACGCTCACCTGAGCACATTACGCAGTCCTGATCGACGGCGCCGCGGTAATTAAAACGGGCATAGATGAGATTGTGCTCAGTTTGATTCAAATAAAAACCACCTCTATATGATCGCGTTTGAACGCAAAGAACACGCCGAGATGAAAATATGAAAATATCAAGCGATCGAGTCTGATAAGTGTAATCCGCCAGCCTGCGCTGGTGCCTGGGAATTGTGATAAAAATAAATGTGAAGGTTGACTCTGTTTTACTTATCATTGAATTAAAGTCATTATTGGTTTTATATTTCAGATCATTTTCGGGATAAATGCCTATTCATTATCATTTTGTCCAGATGGGCTCACATCCCGGCGAATTTAAAGGATCTCTGTCTTGACGCAAACTCCGGGCGTCATTGGCATCAGATGATACATAATTTGTATTTTGGGTACCTGCTCAGTAAACCCGAGCAGAGACAGAACACGTCTAATCACGCATTGTGCTCCAGAATCTCTTCGACCTATTCATTTTCCAATATGTCGGAGTCCAGCTGATCCAGTCCGATAGATCGAATAAAGGCTGCGGCGCCGTCTTATCAAGACTTTGTCACAAACTCTCTCTCTCTCTCTCTCTCTCTCTCTCCCTCGCTCTCTCATTTCATGCTGTTGCTAGGGAAGCAGGGCGTATGCGCTCCCCGGCCGCGGCTGAAGGGCACGGGGGGAGAAAAATCGCCAATATGTCGAATCGGAAGAGCTCTGTTCGAGCTTATATGCCATAGACGAGGTTCTAGGACCCTTGTGTACCACATGCAAGACATAAAGTGGAGAATTATCGTGCGTAAAACGCGCCTTTGGTTCATTACCTTATATGGCAGGGCTGAGATATATCGTGCCTGTATTTAATAGGCTGGCCGCTGCTGCTCTGCTAAGAGGCTTCGTTTTAACCCTTCTGCTGCTGAATTATTTTAGAGCAAGGGAAGGTTCGGTTTTTTTTTGGAGGGGGGGGCTTCTTTATAACGTTTCATCCGCTAAAATCAAACGAATTCTTCGCGTTTTATAACAACCGTTTGCGCACACCCAGCACAATTACGCGTGTGACGCATTAATTGTGTCGCGTCTCCAATTAGGAGCCCATAAATCCAGATAATCCTTTTTTTGAAAAGGTTGGCATTCGCTGCAGAAAGGGGCTGTTTCTGCTTTTGGGTTGAAATTTAGGGGATGAAGATAAGGAACGAAAAAATGCCCGAACGAGGGGCTGCCTGGACCGTGCAGCGGACCGGCGGGGGGTGAACGAAAGCGCCCCGGCACCGAAGGAGTGGAGCACGGCCAAGTTGCCACAGGTAGTCAGAAAGCTGCACGGCAACAATATTCGATGCGGCGTCGAATTAAAGGCAGTTGAGCCCAGAGGACATGGCAGTGGTTTGACGACAGTGACCTACATTCACGCAGTTCGGAGATCGAAGTCCTCAGAACTGCTTTAAACAACAGAACAAATACATAAAGAAACCTCTAGATAACAGAGGAAAGACCAGTTCTCTGCCCACACACACACACACACACACACACACACACACACAGTTTTTGTTAATTAAGAATTCTGGAAAGTGGTTGCGCTGAAGTGGTTGAAGGTTGTTCCCCATCGTTAATGAGGCTATTATTTATACCAGTATAACCATTATATCACTGTGCGTATGCCTTCAGTGGTGTCAGCTGCTGCCTCTGACACTGAGCAACACCCTGCCAAGTCACCAGCTCACCTTCAGACCATCTTATTTATATATTCCAGTTAAAATTACACTTAGTTATAAATGGGTCTGTATATTAATGGACATTAACACATGATCTGCACCTAATCACCAGCTCAAGGTATTTTTATTCAAGTCGTTTCTTGTTGTTTTTCTCGTGTAAGTTCCGCCCAGCTTTGCAGAATCAAACCGCCAGAAATGATTTTAACTCTAACCCGTCGGGGTGTAATTTACTGTGACGGTATCGCAGTCAATGATTTGAATTTCAAGACATCCCTCTGTTGTCCAATACGCACGAGATAAACTCCAACCTCCATGCAAGGTCTCCTCCTCCCCCTCCCCTCCTGACGTCACGGAGCCGAAGCTTTAGCACGAAAAGAGCCTCTCACAGCCACACTACTGTGTGTCAGAACTGTGGGCTGAGGGAAGGAGAGAGAGAGCGAGAGGTGGAGGGAATACACTTGGATTTGGATACAACTGGAAAACTACCAAGCGCGCACAGCACGCACCGATCGGAAAAACACATCGACGGCGCGTCGCCAGCATTCTCCCTGTTAACCCTCGTCCCCTCCACCGCCCCGGCAATCGGATTCGGACGAGAATGGAGCTCCCCGCCGCCGGAGAGCACGTCTTTGCGGTTGAGGGCATCGAAAAGAAGCGCATCCGCAAGGTAACAGCGAGGGGAGCGCGCTCTGCAAAAAAAAAAAAAAAAAAAAAAAAAACGCGCCCCAGACGTTGAAAAATATTGGCGCTTGACACGAGTCTCACCCTTTTTTTTCCCTCCACTGTTACAGGGCAAGGTGGAGTACCTGGTCAAGTGGCGAGGCTGGTCTCCAAAGTAAGTGGCGATGCAACATTTGCAGGCGACTTTAGAATGCAACGCGGGGGAAAAGACGTAACGTAAATGCTTAAAACGCCGTTCGTCGCGTACACTAGTGTGTGCGCGCGCGCGCGCGTGTGTAAACTGGTATGCGTTTCAGTGTATCCACGGATGCCTTCACTAATTTATGCGAGGGAAGGGGGAAGGCACGGCCACGTAATCCCGTTTTAATTATTTCTGCTCTGCCAGCGAATTTACGAGACAGTGGTGCTAAAATGGCCGACTGTACGTTACTGCCAGAGAGCTGGAGAGCACACAAGCAATAGTTGACAGATTCCCTGATGCTCCGCAGTTGCATGTCTCGGTGCATTTGTTGAGAGGACCGGTGGAATACTGTCAGCACAATCGCGTATTTTGACGGGAAGCGCCTGCACAGTTGTGGTGCAGGAATGTGCGGGCGATCGCCTAAAACCCGTTTGTCGTTTTAAAAGAAAAGGATTTGTTAAATAACGTTGTTGATTTTGTTGTTTACAGGTACAACACATGGGAACCAGAAGAAAACATCCTGGACCCGCGTCTGCTGGTGGCGTTTCAGCACAGGTGAGAAAGATGTGAACTTCGGCCGAGGCCGCGCATCCTCCAGTTCAGCCACGGCCATATATGGACACGGGAGGAGGAGCTGTGGACGAACTCGATCCACGATCTAACCCCGCCCCCTCCCCACAGAACTGTCTCCTGGGGATGTGCTAGTGGGAAGTCATGGCAAATCATAGTAATAGACAGCCTGGACAGGCGGAAATGAGCGTGGATGGATGTAAATGGTTGTTTTATTGTGCGTCAGGACTCCAGAGTGTAAATCTGACCCAGTTTCACTGAAGTACTCACCTGATTTGGACAAAAAGTGCAAACAATTTTGCAACAATTTCTTTATTCTCCACATTCAGGCGTCATCATGACCACATTTTTCACGTCTTTTATTCTGCTCTTGAATGCTCAAACGTTTAGACCGGCTCTCCGCCTCAGGTCAGACGTGCATGTAAAATTACCAGAAAGGCATAAACAGCTGCCTGAAAGGTTGGGATGTTAATGAATACAAATGGCGCTGTCAGTTTTTGGTGTGTACACGGGCTGGACCCCCCCCAAGGCCTGTGAGATGTGCTCTCTCTGTAGGCCGCCACCGTCAAGCTGCTTATGGGACGAAAGGAATTCGCATTTCTGAAAAGGCTAATTGACATGCACTGCTCACCAGCATTTCCAGTGGACCGCTCTCATATTCCCCCACAGCCTGCCACCCTGCCTGGATGTGTGTGTGCGTGTGTGTGTGTGTGTGTGTGTGTGTGTGTGTGAGAGAGAGAGAGAGTGAGAGTGTCTGCCTCTGTGCTGATGGTCATGGAGCGCTGCTTCTGTGCTCTGTATGGATTCCTCTCTGCTCCCAGAGGATGGGGGAGGGGATCCGACACGGGAGGCTGTAATTGCCAAATCTTTTGTGAATAGGGGTCACCCCAGTTGGACGATGTTCGAAAATTGCAGGCACAGCCTGGTTAATGTTACAGTTTCCTGGTGGCTCTGACAGTCGGAACATCTGTAGCACAAGGCCGACCTTCACCCGCTGCCGGTTATTTATGAGCCGATGATGAGTCAAGGTTTATATCAGGGAGCAATATTTCACACACCGCCCGGATTAGTCTCGTCAGTAACTACAACGGCGCACTTCACACTCCGCTCCATCTGTTCCAGCCCTTCCAGGAGAGGAACGTTGTTAGTCTGATATTTATTGGGATCTCAGAAGTCCTCCAGTCTTCACAATCCCATTTCATCCCCACCTCCTGACCCTAATTAGAGATGGGATGTAAAGAGAGGAAGGGCATGCTGAAGGAGGGAGGATGTTTGAAAGAAAGGCAGAGATTTTCCCCGCTGTCCTTTTAATTGAATTTCTTCGGGATAATGAGAATATGGAACGGGCCGATTACCACAGAGAGCTATGCAAATGAGCACCACAATGCTTTGCAGCAGGTCACGCTCGGGTATTCATTAGTCCTTGAAATTAAGAACCCACATTGACCTTGAATAGGTAGAAGAAAACAAAAAAAAAACCTGTTTGGATATCAAATGGGACATGCTTCATGGAAGGTTAATAATTTGCACTTGTTTTTCCAGGGAGAGACAGGAGCAGCTGATGGGATATCGCAAACGTGGACCGAAACCAAAACATCTCTTACTGCAGGTAATCATCATCTTTGCAACTGAGGCTTCCGTCAGACGTTCTGGTAGCATTTGGGTTTGTGACAGGCATGATTTAGGAGACAAAGACTGGGAGCTGTTCCACAGCTGGATTTTTTTTTTTTTCTTTTTGCTGTGCTCATCATGACGTGGGGGTCTGTTGCCTGAGGTTACATAAGCACTGTGTGAGTGCACTTTTCTGCATATTCATTATTTCTTTGTGCAAAGCAGCTAGCATGCTAAAAAGGGCCTGCCATGCTTCTTATTACATGTGGTAAATCAGTGTCAGGACTATGCGTATGTCCACTTTAAATATTTCCCAGGACTAGAATGGATGGCTGAAAGGTCCACGTAGTGCTCTGGCGGAGTCACACGTGTCCGGTGATCAGGGGTAGAGCGTGAGATGTCTGATGGCACTTCTCTGACCTGAGGTCACAGCTGATGAGTCTCCAGTGTTCCACTGTGGTGCTTCTCTGACGCCCAAGGAAAGTGGTGGGGGGGGCGGGGGCACAAGCTGTGCTAATGGGGGAGGGTGCTCGGGTGTGACGATTGGATGGTTTATTTCCACTTTGGTCACAACATCCCATAAACATTTATGTGCTTGTTTCCATTTCTAGCTCAGGCTCTTTGTTAGCAATGTGACTGATAAAGATCGGTTGATTAGTCATGCTTTTACTGTGAAAGAAGGCTCTCAGTTCCAAGCACCCTGTGAGGATTGCTTTTTGATGTTGGAAATAGTCAATTTGTGGAGTTCTTTACAGTTAATGCACCTACATTTGGCAGAATTTTACAATAAAATACTGTAGCACTTAGCATTATATTTGAGGCTAAACTTGGTGTCTTGTCTCTCTCTTCAAGGTGCCCTCATTTGCCCGACGATCAAGTATCCCCACGGGTTTGGAGGAACCATCTCAGGACGCAGACAGTAACACCAAGGCCGATCCCGTGGAGGTCCAGCGCCCCCAGCCTCAGCAGTATCAGCTGAACAGCAAGAAGCACCACCAGTACCAACCAAGCAACCAAGAGGTGCCCACGGACCAACAAATTAACGGCAAGAAGAAGTTCATCTACCAGCTCAACAGCAAGAAGCACCACCACTATGAGCCTGACCTGAATATGTACGAGGCTCAGGGTTCAAGGCTCAAAGAGGTGGTCAAAGTTCAGGAATCTGGCAGCAAACCGGTCAATCCTGGCTGGAACTTACCGCTGGCCCTGCAGCAGAAATGGGTTCGCGACAAAGAAACGGGCTGTTTGAGCAAAGTCAAAGAGTTGGCAGTGGAGGTGAGAAAGCCAGGCGTTAAAGACGCTGAGAGCGAAGGTGCCCTCAAACCCAACCCGAAAGAGGCGAGCTTACCGAGCTCTATCAGCAGCAAAATGAAGATAATCAAGAACAAAAACAAGAACGGACGTATTGTTATCGTCATGAGCAAATATATGGACAATAACAAGGTCCATGGAACAAAAGCTAAGCATGGGGAAACATCGAGTGATGAGAAACCCCAAACCACCAAACCACCGGAGAACAATCCAGCTCACTCAACCAAAATTGTGGAGTATCCGGAGAATGGTATTCCTAAAGAGATCTGCAGTGGCAGGACCCTTCCTGCAGCAGAGCATCCCATGAAATGTCCTCCTAAAGACAGACATTTTTCCAAACCTTCACCAAGTACGGCAGAGGAATACAACACTGAGGTGGCTCGGGGTCAGGCTGACTTACCGGATGATTTACCCCTTCAGCTGACCGCCAGCTCCCCCGTGACCTCGTGGGCTCCTGACACCAACATCCACCCCCAGACGTCTCTCGACCAGATCAGGATCCCGTCTTTTCCTAAAGACCGTAAACGGAAGCTGTCGGATCCTGCGGAGCACAGGAGTGTTTCTAAAGCCTACCTGTCTTCCAGGAGCCTCAGCGTGCCCAGCACCGCAGTCACGCCCCCTCAGGACACACCCATGGACCTCCACTGTAGGGGCCGGCGCCACAGCAGCACCTATGAGGCTGTTGACTCTGGCGGCCAGGAGGAACCGATGGATCTCAGCTTCCCAAAGACTAAAAAGCCAGCAGAGCCGGAGGTCCCGCCGGTGGCCGAGCCTGCAGTCAAAACCGCACAGCCGGACTCCGGAGATGCACCGAAAACCGCGGAAAAAGCACCCGTTAAAAAAATCTCCCCTTTTATGGGAAACATCGTAATCACAGACATTACAGCCAACAGTCTCACCGTCACCTTCAAGGAATACATCTCTTTCTGAGAAACAGGAAGACATTAGCCTAGCCGCGGCTGACCGGACAATCCTGTAAATATGTGCATATGTTAAAAAAAAAAAAAAATCAGAATTTTGTATATGTGAAAATTTATAATTTATCATTTAAATTCAATATGTTTGTTATAACATTTTATACTGTATGATACCGTAGGCGAGGGGGTGCCCTCGAGGAGGACTGGTGGATGTATTCCACAAAAAAAAATGTTTTATTTGTCATATGGAGTTTAATATGATACTATTGCTGTTATTTCACACCTGTACCAAACTTATATCCTGAGGTGTATGAAGGTTTATACATATTTTGTATGGATACTCTGAAATTATTTTGGTCCCTGCGGAGCGTTAGTAGGATGCGAGAGCATTCAGCGATTGAAAAATCAAACCAAGCACTTAAATATCAGCTCAGTTCTTTGGCCTGTTTCCGCACTTGTGGGAAACGGCAGATTATTTGTGACTTATTTTGCTGTTTGTGCAGATTGTTCCTCCTGTCACCCTCAACAGTGGATTGGCTTTAATTTAGAGGTCGATAAAATGTGAACAGACAACTGCGAGAAGCACTTTGACCGTGTCGGTATCCTTTGGGACATGACTTTCCTTGTGTAGATATTCTGAGGGATGCATCAGAGCTGTAAATGAAAACGCTTTTGCAAATCATATTCATCTGCGTGCTGCATCTGTCAGTGTGCATGTGGCAGGTACTCGTCCCAGCATATTGCTCCGATGAACATGTTCTTATTTCTTATCTGCAGAGGGTCAGGGCTTTCCTAATTCCACACTGAACTGCAATATTTGTCTCATTCTCTCATGAAAGCTTAATGTGAAATCCTCTGTCAGAGCCGTTGGATGTAACATACATTTGAGTCTCAATTGCCTTCCGTGCACGTTAAATGCAAAGCTAGTGAGAATGCTATGAGAAGAGTGTGTATTTATTGACCTTTAATGTGTGTGAACAGGGTACGGAGATGTTCTCTGCATCCGAAGCTGTTTTTTTGTTTTTGTTTTTTGTTTTTTTTTAATCCTCTTTGCTTTCTTTTTGGTTTTGTGCAGTATTTCCGCACCACTCTGTTCAAACTCCAAACATTTGTGATAAAATATCTTTGGCTGACCTGTGGTGATTGGCTCTGGGTTACTGGACGCTTTGTTTCACAATAAAGACATGACGCACTGGTGTACAGAGTGCAGTTACGCTTGTGTGTTGACGCTTGTGTTACTGGCTAGTTTTTATTTTTCTGTTTTCCAGACTTGTCTCGTCCTCTCTGCTGTCCTGCAGTGGTCCCAAAGCCTTTGGGCCCACACAGAGAACGGAACATTAAACACTGAAAACACTAACTCGGTTGTGAACTGTGCAGAAAAAAAAAAAAAAAAAAACAGATCATGTTGCATAATCACAAACGATCCTGCACAAAGGGCCTTCTGTATTGTGTAACTGCACCACTCACTTGCATTAAAGCGCTACCCTTGCATTATTTTTCTCTCATAGCTGGACCCATGAATGGAATGTAAACACGCAACACGAGCGCAGGAGGAGGCACGGGAGGGCAATTGTGTAACGTGCATTCTTTCGCTGAGACAGGCTTCCAAGTATGTGGCCGTCATCGGGTCATCCAGAACAATGTGGCGGGGAGCTGCATTTGTTCTGGCATTTCAATATGAAGCGCCTGCGAGGGTTTGGTGACATTTCCAGAACAGGAAGTAGCCAGAAAAGAGTTTTCTTTTTAATGTCATAAAATAGATGAGTCACCATGACGCAGCATTATAACAGCCAGGAAATATCCCCGAGTTCAGATACAAGCATGTGTGCATGTGTCTGTGTGTGTTTGTACACACAGTTGTGTGTTGGGCCAAAATATACCGGAAATATGCTGGATTAAGGTTTTACTAATACAATCGCTGCAAGTCAGTGTAAAGAGCCCAGCAATGGTGTGTGTGTGTGTGTGTGTGTGTGTGTGTGTGTGTGTGTGTGTGTGGGGGGGAACAAAACAAGACAAAAAGAATAAAGAAGTAGAGACGATGACTCACAGGCTCTTGTCTTGCTGGTTCCAGATTTCATCAGAAACCCTCCTGGCGCTGCATCAGCTCAGCTGATTGCAGAGTTTGTGCTTTGGTAAATCTTCCCTCCTGAACTCCCACTGAGATTTGGCTCAACATCAAACGATCGAAACTCAAAGGTCTCAAAGGCCAAACGCTAAAACCAGCAACACCAAAATTGATCATTTTCAATCCTCTTAACCTTTTAGTGAATTTGACATCACATAATTTGGTTACGTTAGGCCCAAAAGACAGTATTTTACTACAATTAGATGTATTTTTCTGTTGCGTAACAGTGACGGGAGCAGTTGTTACCTAATATGGACAGAAATGCTGACAGCCAAACAGGCCCAGGCTGCGTCTGTGACTACCGGGGCCTGAGGACCAGGTTCTCAGGAACCAAACAAGCACATATCAGTTGTTATGACCCACGTTTCAAAACCACGGCATGCATCTGTAATCATCACGCACCGAAATATGCAAGCCTTGCATCGGCAGGAAACTGAGGCACGGAGTGTGTGTGCGTGCATGTGTATGTGTGGTGTATTTATAGACCAAGTGTGATGTTTCACATTCCCTCTTTATCATCGTACCCAGCAGCGCCGCCTGCACAGTCTCGGTTTCATCTCTGCATTTGGTGCAGCCCTATAGGGTCAGACTCTGGAGATGAAGGCCTGAACCAAACCAAAGAAGCTCTGAGCTGCTTTCATTATTATTATCCAGAATGGAAATGCAGCATTCACATCAAATATTCCTATTCTCTGGGTTGGATTTCTTCCAGCAGCATATCTAATCCTTTGTCGTTTAGGTGACAGAAAGTGCTGCCAAACCTCCAAACTCAAAATAGTTCTTGTGTGAGAAATGAGAGCTGGCGAGGTGTATCATACTACTGCATATGATGCGTTCCACTTCAAACCAGAACTGAAATAGACCGAGGTCAGAGCTTCACTGTTGGGTTTTTTTTTTAAATTTCGAACGTCTAATCGACCTGCTGTCTAAAATAAAAATGTCGCAGGACGGCGGAGCAGCGCGCCGCGTTTGCGCAGAAACCAAAGAAGAGCCGGTCCCTGCTCCCAACGAGCAGCAGCCTTTATTAACGTCGCCTTTGCGGCTCCCGCAACACTCGCTTTAACGTCGGCTCTGAGACCAAATATGGAGAAGAGCGCAGCGCCGCGTCCTCCGTGCGTGTGAGCACGAAACGGTGCAGCACGGAGCCGTTCCTGCACCGACAGGAAATGTCGGTCCGCGCCATCAAAATGGTGGTTCATATTTCGACGGCAGCCAAACGCATCCCCTGCTCGGGGAGCGCCCTTCATTGTCTGCTGCGCGCAGAGGAATTATTTAGAGAGAGAGAACAGGCGGCGAACGCGCTGAAATTTCCTAAAACACAAGCCAAAGAGAGCGTGAGGCTGCAGAGGACGCTCCTGCTGCTGCGGGCTTCATTCATGGAAAACATCTGCAGCAGTCAGCTCACATTTATTCAGTTTATTGCTTTTAAACATGGGAGAAGTGTCGTCGTTTACCTGGGCAGCAAGAGACAGAGCGCACCTGCACCATATTTGTAGATAAGCCTCGGATTTCTGTAAAATTCACATCCAAAAAGTCTGAATATTTCTGCAGAAATCCCACTGTAGCTGCGACGGTTTTCTAACCATCCAGAGCTGGTGCAGGGGGCTCATAGATTTTCTCATTTACAGACTGTATTCTCACAGTCTGCTAACCCTGAAGGTCGGCAGGAACCTTCTAAGAACCTTTAGAACGTCCGTGAGACCGTGATTCGGATTAGATCTGAGGCAGGTTCTCTCTGTCTGCGCTCTTTTAATTGTGGAACCAGGAAAATGCCAGAAACTAAAAATGAACCATATAAATTCAGTACTTTCATTATTTTCTCATGCACTTTTCAACACATTTTCAACAGTTTTTTGACTTTTCATGAGCACATGCGAGCGATGACGTGAATGAAACGGAGGGCAGAAAGAAAAAAAGAAGAAATACTCCATAAAACTGTCGTTTTAAAAACACAACTATTTCACTGTCTTGTATAGTAGTTCTATTTTCTTTCGTGTATTTTAAAATGAAAATATTTTAACTGTTGATAATTGTCCCCGAGGCCTTGTTGTTAATAATTACACCATCGCTTCACTCCTTCTGTTAAATGTAATAAATAATTCCAGATAAGTTTAAATTATTTTCATTTATTTTTATGTTCCACTATATTATTATTATTATTATTATTATTATTATTATTATAGATAAGAGTTAGGAATATTCCAATTTAATTAAATTGCCTAGTAATAATAATGATAACAATAATAATAATAATATGTTATATCATTTAAAACTCCTCTCATTACAAAAGGGGTTGCTCAACAATATTTTCTACATTATTTTACATACACAATCAGAAACAACATTTAGATTCATATTTCTTTTACAGAACTTTCAGGATTAACAGTATGTTTTGTGTTAAATTAGAATTTTACGGCACAATTCTGTACATAAACAAACCAACTAACAGTTTAGCTGAGAGAAGGCATGGGGACAAACCGACTGTAAAACCTTTGGAATGGCCCCAAACTGTCATAATTATCCTAATTTGCCCTCTCACTGCTTCGTGTGTGTTTCTGACGCATTTGTGACATGACGGGTGCTTTAAAAACATTCCTGCGCCAAAAATATAAAACAACATCACAGCATTCAGTATTGTCAATAAAAATAGGCTAAATTTCACTAAAGCAAGGGCTTTTTTAAGTGATCGTTTCAAAAGAACGTCGGGATCTTTAAGAAAATGTGTCTGAGACGCGGATTTAATCATGTTCGCGTTTGACACGACGTTAATAGGATTAAATAATCAGGTAGAATATTCAAATATTGATCTTTTTAAAAACATTCTGACAGTATTTAACCTGCAGATGTTTGCTTTAAACAGACTGAAAACGCATGTTTGGGAATCAAACCCAAGAAGACTCCCGCCCGCTCCTCTCCCTCCTCTTAATGACTCTTTATTAAATGCTTATGAAATAAAAGGTTGCTGTTTAGCCATAAAGGACCCCCCTGGGTGCTGGCGGGGTCGCGGACTCGTCTCTCCGCGCCCAGGCTCGGAGCAGCGGGACTCCTCCCCTCCACTCTCAGACCCGGAGCACGTAGCAACAAATGAGCCAATGCGCTGGACGGCGATCCGTCCTACCGACTGCGGTGCCTGGCAACAGAAAGAGACGTGATGACGTCCCCTCCACACTGCGTATTATGGGATGTGCGGAATTAAACAACCCGAGGAGGACAGGGGGGAAGCCAAAATAAAATAAAAGACAGAAATAAACGAGTGCATGGTGAAGCATGGAGCTCTCGGCTGTTGGCGAGAGCGTTTTCGCCGCCGAGTCCATCATTAAACGGCGAATCAGACGGGTACTGGCTCCGTTTTTCTACCCACAGGCTTCGCCTTCGCGCCTTATTACGCAACCATTTGTTTTGTGCGACGGCGGCGGTCAATCCTGTGATAACCTGAATGTGTTACGGATCTGTTTTTTTGTTTTTTTTTTGCAGGGTCGCTGGGAATATCTCGTCAAATGGAAGGGTTGGTCTCAGAAGTGAGTATAATAACCGGGGCCGGGAAGGACAGCGCTCCATCCTGGCCGCTCGCACAACTGCAGCACGTCAGCCTGTCGCTGTTCGGCTCACGGACGTTTCCTCGTTTCATTACAGCCCTTGTGTGTCGTAATACAGCTTATTGTGTGTCTGACGGCTTGTGTGCGGTTGTCCGTGCTGGTGATCATCCGTCCTGTAGCCCGCTGGGATGTCTAAAAGTCCTCAGTAGCTTTAGCAATGGCTGGGTCCGCCGTGCGTCACTGGCCGCTACGTAGCCCGTGAACGCGGGGCACGCAAAAAGATTGTTTTTCATAAAAGTGCTGCGCGCTTTGGCGTGACATAACCTTGTTTTGTTTGTGGGCAAACACGTCTCTCCCTCGTCCCTTCTCCATAAAGGTATAACACTTGGGAGCCGGAGGAAAACATTCTGGATGAACGTCTGTTCGCCGCCTTTGAGGAGAGGTGAGGGTCTGACAGCAGAGCCGCAGGCCGCTCAGCACCAAGCCGGACAGTTCGGCGCGTTGTGCGGTGCAAAAAATACCCAAGAAAAGAATAAATGCAATTCATATGAATCGTTCTCAGCTTATTTGTGAGGAGAAAAGTGTCCACGGAGCGAAATGGTTAATTTGTTAGCTGGGATGTGATTTCCCCTCTCGTGAGCATTTAAAAACTACATTTACATCCTCAATGAAATCCTAAATAAAACGCATGTTTTCAAACAATAAGATTCTGATTTATTCTGGAATTATTTTTATTTTTCAGGGAGCGAGAAAGGGAGTTGTTCGGACCGAAGAAGAGAGGACCTAAACCGGAGACGTTTCTCCTGAAGGTGCGCAAAGTTTGGATTCGTGTTTCTCTGGTTTTCACTTCATTTTTTTGCATGTTGCAGGCTTAGGTTATTTTATGACTCATTTAGAAAGATAAGACCACAGGCTCATAATTATTTCGAAAGTGTTGAGATATGAATCATATTTTCCTACAAAAAATTACAATCGCATCGTTTTAATAAGTAGATCAGATTTAAATGTAGGTTCACAAGAAGACCGTCAGTCTAAACAAATAACTTCCTTTCATGACAATTGTTGCTCAAATTCCAGGCCAAAGCCAAAGAAAAGACATATGATTTTAGAGGAGATGCCTTCAGGGGGATCCAGGTTTCGTATCCCGTCCCAGAGCCCGTTCTCACACCCAGGGCCCGCGAGGGTTTACGCACCGTGGTTCCCACCATCTTCCCCCCCAGCGCCGTCAACAGAGGCGAAAGCGTCCACATAAGATCACTGGAGCCTGAAAGGAGGTACAAGCCCACTCTACAACATCTCCCCAAAAAGAGGGGGCGTAAACCGAAGCAGAACTTCCGTTATGATGATGACGATGGCGGCACCTCCGCGGAGCCATGCGCTAAACGGAGCAGAGCCGCGGAGGAGCCGGAGTCCAAACGCCTACATGCCCACAGAGAAGCTCCGGATCACGGCCTCATTCAGCTGACCAGGAGGTTCCGGGAGGAGACCACGATCACGACTAAACCATATAGCGATCAGAGACGCGTGGGGGGCGCGGGGTTGACCTACAGCTGTGTAATCGGTCCAGATGTGAGAAAACGCGAGGGAGCGCACAGGACTGACAGGGCGGGGTCTGACCCCCAACTCAGGCAGCCGAGGCACAGCGGCGGCCTGCAGACACACCGGAGGGAGTGCCAGCCGGGAGCTTTTGGCTTCGCCGCCGGGGCCGGGGCCGGGGCCGAGGCCGACCACGACCCGTCCTGGACACCCCGCTTCTCCAACCTGGACACAGTGACCGTGACTGACGTCACCGTTAACTTGTTGACGGTGACGGTGAGAGAGAGCAGCTCAGACAAATGCTTTTTCAGACAGAAAAGATGAGTGCGTGCCAGATGAGGCCGCTTGACGCGCATGTAACATACTAACACACTGACTGCAATTCTATATTTTTTACTTTCTATAGAATTCAAACATGAATAGTTGAATATTAATACGCTGCTGATTAAAACGAGTTTGAGCGATTGTAGCGATGCTTTGTTACTTTGGTGCACATTCTTATTTTCCAGGATGATCCGCATTCATCGACACCCGAAGGTCATCGGGCCCAGGATGCTTCTGTTGGGGGAAATTCCCCACAACATTTGCAACAGTTTTTCCTACAGAAAACAAGAATATTATTAGAAGTTATACACTTCCAGCCGTGTGTGTTCAGTAAAATTCAGAATTTGTTTGCTGCAGCGTGACTGTGCGCAGAAAGACGTGCGCGATCATTCCGCCCTGCTGCAGAAATTACACACACACAGTCTTTGAGAAAAGGCCCAGATTTAATGACGAGATTAGGCCTCTGATTTCCAGAATCCAGTTTATGGTTTGTTTTAGAGGGGAAAAATCTAAATAATCCACCAGGTAATTTTTGCGGTTTTCAGTTGCTATTTTAGGATTTATTATTACATTGTTTCTGACCCTGATCCTGAGCGTAACGTGCGGAGACCCTGCGCCAGTCCAGTCAGTCACCATTATTGTTATAGTTCTTTTAAAACGTTGACTTCGATCCGAAAATCACTTATTGATCCGCGGTGTATTGTCCGCTCTTATTGTGCTGAAGAGGCCAGACACAGGGACTCTATTCATCTATGAGGCATTTTTCGGAAACATGACCCGGTCTAACCGTGGTCTATGCTGAGGAAACTGGCTCATCCGTCCAAAGGCTAGACCACCCGGACTACCAGTGTTATACCTTTTCAAATTTCTCCAAAGAATTGATGAGCAACGCTCTCCTGTGCAGTGCGCAAACTTATTTCAGAGTCACAGCGATACACAGATTTGCCTCAGTATTGCGTCAGAAGGACCTAGACACCCCCCCCACCCGCATCCACTTCAAGATGTCGCCACGTGTGCGACCGTGAGGTGGAGTGCAATAAAACTCGAACAAAGTGCAACGCCGCGACCTGAGAGGAATAATCTCCGTTAAAAGCCGATTCGAGTTTATTTTTCATCTGCCACATTAGCGGCTGCTGAGGTGAGGCGTCTTCCTGCTGTTTTTGGCCCCGAGCCTCGGCAGCAGACATGCACGCCAGATGTAAGGAGGTCCGGGGGAGGACGCTGAAGGGCTTACTGTTGCCTTATTATACCACTAGATGGCAGCAGAGTAACGAGCGATAAGGAGTTATTTATCATTGTTTAGAGAGAGAGAGAGAGAGAGAGAGAGAGAGAGAGAGAGAGAGAGAGCGAGCTCAGCAGATCATTAAATCAGGATCACTGATTCGCCTTCCCTCCATAACTGTCAAACTTCCCAGCCATGCACCGGCGCCCACGTCCTCCTGGACCGTCATGTTTGCGCGGATGAGATGTGGCTCGTCGTGATTATCTGGATGTGCGTCCTGGGTCTTCAGTCGCGGCTCTGCGGAGCTGATCTCTGCGACTGGACTGGAAGGTGAGGAACTCCTGGTTTCTGAAGTTTTGCGGCCAGATGTTGACACATGCAGCATGCAAGCAACATATGTTTAGGAACAGAAGAAACATCAATTGAAAAACGATTTATTTTTGCTTCATTTGAAGTTATCACAATTTCTTTAACTTGATCCATCACATTTATCTGCGTCATAACCTGGTTTCTTCGCTTGTTCCAGCGGGTTTGCAGCTGCTGCGGACTCTAGGATCGTACAGCAGGTGCGGCTGCGCTGTACCAAAGGTTCGGTGAGGTGGATCTACCCGGGCCAGGCTCTCCGGGTGGTCCTTCAGCCGAGCTTATCCTCCGCCCGGCGCAGCGCCGTCTGCATCAAAGCGTCGCCCACCCTCCGCGGGGCCAGCGTGTTCATAGAACGGGCCGGCGACCTGGAGCTGCTGGTGACGGACGGCGGGCGATCGGAGGACCAGGTCTTCTGTTTCGGGCCCAACGGTACACACTGGCCCGCCATCTACATCCAAACCAGTCCGCAGACCGATGGCTGGAGCAGACGCATGATGGGCTTCAGATATGAGCTGCTGGGGAACAGAAGTGCCACATTCACCCTGGACATTCATGGTGGGCTTCAGCACACAACACGTAATCTATGTTATTATAGGCAGTAAAAGCAGTTTAAAGATGAAAAAATGCTACAGATCAAAGAAATATTCATTAATATGTGATCAATTTATTGATTTACATGCAAATGATAGAAATCTGTCAAATATGGACATGCTGGTCTAACTCCAGTCTGACTGCGGCACACAGCTGCTGGTCACTCCCGAGTGTCTGGTTTCTGGTTTCCATCCAAGGACAAAGAGGGCCAGAGCAGACCAGGGCCGGCTGAAGGGCCTCAGGCCAGGCTGCCTGAATTGATGGCAAATACACTGCAAATTCCTTAGATGCCTCCTCATTGTCTGCGTCACTTTATTAGCATTTATCCATGCGTGCGGGCCGACCCGTGCAGTGATGTCACCCTGTCTGCGTAATAGACAGCTGCCGGTTCATCTTTTCTGCATCGCCGATTTGCGTCTCCTGCTGTTTGCTGCGTTTTCGATTAGATAAATACAATAAAAGTCAAAAACAAGGTCAAGAGTAGTCAGACGGAGCCTTAAAGGAGCAGCATTCCTTCATCCTAACCCTGGTTTCTTCATAACAGGTCAGCTTTGAGGTCAGCTGTGTTGGCGGACTCAGCCATTTATCAAACAATGTCCACCTTTAAACGCCCTGAACAACCTTCTGATTTCTGCCCCCGCAGCTTCATGCCGACCTTGCAACGACACAGAACTCCTCCTGGCCGTCTGCAACAGTGACTTTGGTGGGTCCACCCATGCTAACCTACAATAAAAACGGTTTTTACACTTTAGACCCCTGCAGACTGTAAATCTGTTCTGTCTGTTTGTTGTCCTGTGTTTTCAGTGGCCCGAGGCTCCATCACGGCTGTCTCCCACGACCCTGCACGTCAGACGTCCGTGGTGGAGGTAAGGGCGGCCAGGGTCTACTGGCAGCACAGTCAGGTGTTTGAGCCGCTGTCCGCCGAGGCGCCCTGCCGTGGACGCATCCACACGCTCCTGCGGTGCCGCGTGAGGCCCGGAGACGGAGAGTTTCTCTTCACAGGCTCAGAGCACTTCGGGGAGGCCTGGTTAGGGTGTGCCCCGCGATACAAAGACTTCCTGTCCGTCTACACGGCCGCCCGGGCAGCACGGAGGAATTCCTGCGACTTCCCTTTGGACTGAGGAAGTGTGCGGGGCCGTGCTGACCCTTGCGCTGGCACCGCGGGACCCCTCGTGTGGCAGCAGGATGGCAGCCAGCATCACCAACAGAGACGAGGCTGTTAAACTGGTGTTAAAGAGCGGACACATTCGGAGGAGCAGAGGAGGGCAGACAGCAGGGTCTCCTGCTCTCACAGAGGAGCAGCCTTTTGTCTCGCCGCCATCGCCGCTCAGACCCTGGGAGGCTGAAGAAGGGGTTTGGCTCTTGCTCTCGCTTTGTGCATCGGCCCTTGTTGTTCACTTACTGGCTCAGTGTGACAGTTGCCCCCCCCCAACCCCCGAACAAAGGTGGGAGGGGTGAGAATGCTTTTGTGTCCTGGTGAATAGGTTTGTACATAAGTGATGTTCTCCTCATTTTGTATATTTATGTGTGTAATGACCTGTAAATGAAATGTTTTGATTGTTCCTATTGTGTAAAATAAAACTTGACCACAAATTGAAACTGCTGTGTGCAAGGTCAGGGCTGGTGCTGGAAACCTTTTCTTTCTCCTGAATTTTTCTTGTTTCGCTTATCTGTTAAAAGTTTGCGAGAGTTAAATAATTTGCTGTAGGCCACGCCCACCTCCACATTGCATTTTCAAAATTGCAAACTGCCTCCTTTTTGTGAAGAAACTAATCAGTTAAGGAATTCATATAAAAATCGGAACATTTATAATCCAGAAACAGCTGTATTGTTGTATATTTGCCTTGTTCTTATTGGATTACAGTCATCGCTTCTCCTGGATTAGAGCTGGATTATCAAACCTTTTAAATTTAAACATTTTCCATCATGCTACGTAATCTCTGCTTTCTCGTTGAGGACAGGATTTAGAGCTGAAGTGTCCTACGCACTCATCTCTCCCCTTTTCCCTTTGTGCTCCATCCTTTCATCTGTAATCAGATTTGATATGAGAATGAAAACAAAACAACAAAATCTCCTCAGACGGCCAAAAAACTGAATCGGATGCCTCCTTTGAGCCATGTTGCCCCTGGATCACATCCCGGAGACAAATGGACAGATGCAGGCCCCCCCCCCCGCCCCCCCCGAAAGGACCAGGATCCTCCCCCCTCCCCCTCCCAGACGAGGGGGACAATTAATTGACTTTTAAAGCGACTGCTCTCCGGGCCTGTTCCGCGCTCCTCGCCGGCTAAGCGGGACCCACAAATTGGTGTGTTGAGCTTTTTTATGAGGGCTAAATAGCCGCCAATGAAAGTGTAAATGAGCGTGCGTTGAATGGGCGCCGAACAAAAGCCCGGCGGTGACAAGGCCTCCGACAGACATAATGACCATTGTCACAGATGCTGTCATGAAGAAACCGTCAGGCCTCGTAAATCCATGAAGAAGACAGCTAATCCCTTTTACTCACACCCACTTTATGCACCAACAAATTAACAAGTTAAAAGCACCAGTGTGTTTTATAATATATTTATATTCTCATGTATTTATGTTTTTGAGTTCTGAACACAGCTGACTCCTCATAGTTTTTACAAAGAAATGGACCAGAAGACCAGTAAAGGTGATTTCTAATGGATAGAACTCTGTTCACCTCCAGCAGAAGCTCACTTCAAATCTCCTGCATCAATTTTATCTTGGGGGGAACGACCCCCCCATGTCAAATCTCCAAGTGGAGAAGAGCCTCTTGTTCTTTTCAGACCATTTCTCATTTCTGGGATTTCATGCAGCTTCTCCCAGGGAAAAGAGCGCAGGAGGGCTTGAACCAGAACCAGAGCTGCGGCTCGGTACGCCGGCAGGAGTCCACCCAGACTGGGGGGTAATTGGGTTATCCCGCCGCCTGGTCCGCGTTCCCATGTGGGCCACTGCTGTGTGGAGGCCCGGGGGTACAATATGGAAACAGCGTGATATCCTCCAGCGCCGGAGGAGCATTCACTGGGGAGCGGGCTCAGGGTACCAGCAGAACAAAGCTGGAGAAGGGAGGCTGCTTCACTTTGAATAGGTTTGGTGGGTAGAAAATCCTAAGTAATCAAATTTAGGCCCTATTTTTAAAATGAAAAGAGGATAAATTGTGTTTTCTCTGAAGCTGCACCTGGATGAAGGCTGGATTTTCCCCGTCCGAGCGTGACTCAGCAGATTTGCTAAACCTTAACTTCAGTGGTGTGGGGAGTGATCAGTAACGGATCCTGCCAGATGAACCGAATATTGTGTCCACAGAGAGGATAAAAAAAAACATTCACGGGTTTTGTTAAAAAGCCAGTTTAATTGTGTAGCAAAGAAAGTATAATATCAAAACATCAGCACTTAGAATGTAACTGCACAAAATACGTCCTGGTTTCCAGCTCACTTCAGAATTAGTCGAGTCTTTCTGTCACCGAGCAGGAGTCTGCAAAACCACCAGAGGACAGTGAGGGACCGTTACTGCAGCAGATCCTCTAAACTATATGTTTCACTGCACCTACCGGACAAGCAAAGCCGCTATCAGACCTCCTGCTATGGGTCCCACCCAGTAAACCCAGTGATAAGTCCAGTAGTTGCTCACTACTGCTGGACCAAACGCTCTGGCCGGATTCAGACAGGTCCCAGAAACATCTCCACTGAAAAAAACAACAACAAATGTTTAAATCAGTTCTGCAGCCTTTGGACTGGAGAAGCTCCTCAGATCCTCCTCACCCTGCCAAAATAAGGATCATCACCATGCAGCCCGCTAAGAAAGGCACCATGGGGCTCCTGGTCTTGGCGTTGACGGCCCCCAGCAGGACCACCAGGGTGACCAGGCAGGTCATGGCAACCTCTCCGAATAGTGCTCCCCCCACGGCGTCTTTGGACTGCAGCACGGTGAAGGCGGCGCCGTGGGCTTTGGCAAAGCTCTCCCTGGAGGTCATGGCCTGCTGGTGGTGGGTCAGGCCAGAGATCAGCAGCAGAACTCCAGGCAGGAAAATGAGACAGGTGTCACAGATTCACCTTTGCCATGGCGGCACCGAGCACCCCTCCAAGCAGCTGGCAGGCCAGATACGGGAGCACCATGTTCATCTGCAGCCCGCCGCACAGATAGATGGCTAGCGTGAAGGGCGGGTTGAAGTGGGAACCACTAGAGAGGCAAAAATAACACGTTCAGCTTTAACTTGAAAGCTAATATTTTTTTTGTTGTGCTCGGTTGATCCATGATCATTTATGCGCTGCTATTTTAAAGAGTATCCTCTCGAACGAGCCTGACCTTATCTCTGCCATACACGCCACCATGGCGGCCACAGCCAGACCGTGTACCAGGGCCGGCTGCAGCCTCCCCGTGGCCCCCTCGTTCTCTATGACCGATACACAGCCAATAAACACGAAGAACATGGTCCCCAGCAGTTCGGCGAGACACGGCTGGAACACCCTCTCAAACTGGTTCGGCCTGGGGGGAAGCGGCGCCTTGACCTCCGAGGAAACGAGAGACACCCCGGCTTCGCACAGCTCCATTTTCTCGTCCGCCATGAGCCCCGGCTGAAGGCTTCTGCACAAACAAAATGTTTTTTGTGTGCTAATCACTCGGACTTTGGTGCGTAAAGAGCCGGGCAGGGAGGATCCACCGGGCTGACGTAGACCTGCTGAGCTCTTTTACTGAATGAGCCAACGATCATCATATTCCAGCGTTCTGCTGAATTGAATGGTGCCACAGTTTTGTTTAAAAATCAGATACATTGTCACCGATTGCTTGGGAATGTTTTTGGACCTTCTTTCTCCACGGCCGGCCGGGTCAAACCGGGGAAACAGACTGTGAAAACCAGTAAATCTGAATCTTTTTTCATGCAAATATTGGACATTTGTGCTTGTAACCTGTTCCGCTGCTCGATAAATATCCACCAGAGGCCAAAGTCTTTGCCTTTGCTGCAGAAATCAAAGCATGTATTTCACGTTAAGCACCAGAGATAATATTTATCTTCCTCTCAAAACTGTTGTTCTTGGCTCATGCCTCTTTATTTGCTAAGAGTCACAGACCTGAAACTGAGCCCTTAGTTGTTCTTCAACACCAACAAACCTGAGTTTTATCATCCTGGACAAAGCCTCAGGCGGTCTTTGGCCCATCTTAAACTTAACCAACTCGTATGTTTTTCTCCATTTATCGGTCTCCGTTAATCCCCATAATATTCCCAGAGTAACGAAGGACAAAGGTCGCAGACTCAGGCATCAATTGACCCACATAAGGCTAATAGATTAGGTTAATCACAAGACAAAGATGATCTTTTTATGATCGGGTCGCCAGCCTGAATTGCCTGTAATAAAAAGCTGAAAAAAACCACATGATCAAAGATTTGTTCAAATTACTTCTTCTATACTCAGAAAAATGCTACAAAGGAGGTAAACGCTTCTCTCTGTGATGCTGCTCAGACAGAACAAATAAATTAAATATTCTACACTGACCATGTTGGCAACATGAGCCTAACCTAAACCAAGCAACTTTTTTAGCTGCTCAAGACAGAAAGCAGGAAATTAAGGTGGGAGCAGAAATTAATTTGATTCATTTATAAAGGCGAGACTAAAAATACTTAATATGTTAAATCATTTTGTGCTATTTTTTTTTACAAACAAAAAGCACCATATATGAAAGTCAAAAATGTCTACATCATGGTGTGGGCGCACAGATATATTGTAATTCTTGTGATTTGGCAGCACCAGTAAGTGACACTAATAAACAAACTCATTATGAGAATGTTTGCACTCTGCCTTGAAAATGTGAATTTTTCAGTCCGTGTAATGAAATAAATTAGCCACTAGATGGCAGAAACACGACGTAAAGCCGGTGATGGCGACCAGACCTGATCCTGGATCTGTGTGCGTGTGTGTGTGTGTGTGTCTGTGGGACGGTTTAACTTTGGAGTTTAACTTTGGATTCCACCCTCTAATAAACAGCAGTAATTCATAACAAGTTACATTTTCAATGTTTAATTACCTAATCTAACCCATAAAAATGGAGAGTCTATAACAACATCTCGCGTGTATAAACTTATATAACAAAGAGCTGCCGAGGCAGGAGAAAGTTTTCGACCATCAAGTACAGAAACCAGCTTTGTATGGTTCCTAAAATGCGCGCGGGATTTTCTGTGCCGAGGTGTCACATGTCAGCCTGCGCCGCGCGGCGTACAGTAGGGAAGTGAAGCCACTTCCTCTTCCTCCCACACTGGTTGCGCCCTCTCGGCGAACAACGTCTGGCACTGGGATCGATGGAGGTCTAGAAGCCGCCTCTCTTCTTTTTGTTCCCTTGTGAAGAACCTGGTGGACCGCGTTGAAGTTGTGGGAGTAGCTTTTTCGTGTTTCTTTCGGCAGCGATGGCCGCGACGTAGCCGCGGTGGTTGAACGTTTGCGCACCGACGCGCCGTTAACTTTCCCCAACTCGACCGGAGGAGCTGCAGAGGAGAAAAAAATGAAGAAGCAGTTCAATCGCATGAGGCAGCTGGCCAGCCAAAATCTGGGCAGGTCGGTGTTTTCTTTTCCACCTGCACTGCTGCAGGCTGTTGTCATGCTTCCACGCTGTTGGTTTTGACACCTTTCTTCTGTTGTACCTGTGGGAAGGGCCGGGCTGTGCTTTTGGCGTATCTGCCTGGGTAGTTTCAGGCGTTCAAGTCTCACATCCAGCCCCGCCGGTCTCAATCAGGGCTCCTTTTCTGTAAAATACTGTATCTAACGTAACTTAATTAGGTGGTTCACGTGTTTTGTTTTGGCCAAAAAGAGGCGTAAAAAAATGTTAATATGCATAAAAACTGAGAAGGTTTTTTAGTTTTTGAGTTCTACTTCCAGTAAATGATCTCCAGTAATTGTTAGATTATTTCTGTTCCTGCAGTTGTCGTCAGCACCAATGAGAACCCTTGTGCACCCAGAGCGGAAGTTACTTTACACACAAATAACATCTAACCTCAATCCTTGCCCCCGCCCCTCCATCCCAGGGGGTTTCAAGTCACCGCTGCACAACCGCTGCCGCCCCGCCCCTACTCGCCCCACCAGAACGGTTCTCCAGCCTGGAGCCTTTGGCCTCCACATTCTCCACCTAGATTCTCTGCGTCTGTGTTGTGTAAGAGCAGTAAAACGGGGTGGTTCAACAGCTCCTTTATGGCAGGTGTTGGCACACACGCGCCCACCGCAGGGTGATCCCGGGACTGATGTCATCAGCCTCTGGGAGCTGCCATTCTTGAGGAGCGTGAACGGGGTATAAAGTAGCATGACCCTGAGGTTCACGCAGGCCGACAAACACGCCGAAGCCGCCACTGTCCCATTATGTCCATCACAAAGCAGCAGTGAGCGTGCATGTTGCCAGTGTGTGTCTGGGTGTTTTGCAGGTGTTTTTGTGTGGACTCTGCATTTCCCGTTGCCGTGGACACGGCGGAGGTTCCCGTGACGTCGTGCAGCCAGGGGCCCGTTCTCATGAAAGAGGACGTTTGACCCGTGACTAGTGTGGCGGGTCGTTGACGTGCACTTTCCTCAAACCTCTGCTTAGGAAAAACTTAGCCCGACTGTTCTAGACGCTGCGCTGCGACTGTGCCGCCCCTTCGATGTTCTGCTCTTACATTCTGTATTTGGAAGCTGCTGCTCAGAACCAAGCTGTACTCGAATCAATGCTAATTCAATACTGACAGGAATCTAAAGATTGCTTCTGTGGCCTTCAGGGACAACTCAGCAAAGCCCTGATGTGTAATGTAACGTGGATGGGAGCGAAGGTATTCCAGCCGTGGACATAGTATTATGACAGGCGTAATAAATCTCGCCTTGCCTTTGTTATGCAATCTGCAGCTTTGTGTGTTTGATATGTGGCTCTTTGCAGATCTAATAGTAGAGTAACCATAATCACGTTGTAATCGTGGATGATAAAGCTAAACTTGTAGTCAATCCTTCCTCTCACAGGTTTTGCCAAGTGGGATTAAAGAAAATAGCTCATTTATCTCTATTATTTCTGCAGCTGCAGAGCAGTTTAGAGATGTTAGCATTAGCGAGCTAAAACAGGGCGTATGTTGGCCCTGGAGTGACTTTGGTGCACACAGACGACGGTGGCACGGCTCAGAATTGGTCCGTGAGTCATAAAACGCGGGTGCGGATTTCCGATGTTTTGCTTCTCACGTGACCGATTCAACATTTCCTAGAAGACTTGGAGTGATGTCAGCTGATGTCTGTTTTACACATCAGCAAACCACTTCCACAAAAAAAAAACAAAAAAAACACAGGCATACACACACAAACACACACATAGCTCTGGCCTCTGTTGCCATAACAAACAGGGTGCAGATGACACAGCAGGAAGTGTGTGTTCAGACAGAGTGGAGGAAACCGACAGGTCTGACATGGAAAATAGCCAAAGGCATGAGCAATACATGTGGAGTGTATGTTCGTGTGTGTGTGTTCTTGTATAGAGTGCATAGCAAGGACCAGGAGTCTTGTTTATAAGGTTAGAAGTGGGTTTAAGCAGGTTAGGGTCTGGCACTTGGTTGCAAGGGTGAGGGTACATACCATACATACCAGCTGGCAGCCTTTTTTTTCTTTTTTTTTTCCAGCTTGTGTGAGTTTTATTCGCTCTGCTATCAATGCTTCAGGCACAGGAACCGGTCGGAACAGGTCAGGCTGGAAAGAGAGTTTTCAGAAGAATTAAAATATTGGCTCATCTGTTGAACTTAGTTTTGACTGTTTGCACCCTATTAAACAGGAAGGCAACCAGCCGTGTCAAAATGTGTTCGTGCTTATTTCCCAGCACATGTAAAAACACTTCATCTGGTCTGTGTTTGACCATCACTCCGTGTTTCTCTTCACAGGGCTGAAAAGACCGAGGTGCTGAGAGAAGACCTGCTACAGGTGAACACAGCATTGCATAAACTCACACACATGCCTGATCAAAGACATTAAAGTGCAGTGTTGAGTAACAAGTGCAGCTTCTTCATCAGGTACCAGCAGAGTTTTGGTGGTTTTCATGGTTTCTGTTTATAACCTGAGGTTTTTTAAACAACAGAAAAAGTCCAGATGAAACTATCCGAAAATATGCGACAGTGTAGGTCACGTGACCATTTACTGCAGGAAATAGCGTAAAAAAGATCAAAGGTCAACGCATGAAGCTTGTTAGTTTGTACAAAAAAGTTAAAGGTAAAATCATTTTTTTAGAGTTGTGCACTCACAAAT
This sequence comes from Pao palembangensis, assembly GCA_015343265.1. Lineage (NCBI taxonomy): Eukaryota > Metazoa > Chordata > Actinopteri > Tetraodontiformes > Tetraodontidae > Pao > Pao palembangensis. Next base: position 15,379,223 of record CM027085.1, on the reverse strand, counting down.
CATTTATATGTCAAACAATATGAAAGCAAATTTTAAATCAGGCAAATGATTCCTCAAAAACTGATTTTAGCTACTTTCAGGGCACTTTGGGATTATGTGTCCTTAAGCTGCATTTACAGAAATCCAGCTGGGATCCTCCATTTGCCAAAGTAGTGTGAGAAGGTGTTCAAACGTGTGTATTCACCATTATGTCTGTCTGACACACTTCATCACAAACGCGTGTCTCCCCCCCTTAATGAACGCTCTTGTGGAAGTTGTGTCCTGAAATGCTGGACCAGTTCTCCGTCAGGGTTCTGTTTAGGCCCTCCCGTCTCAGCAGCAGGCCAGGTCAGCGCTCTCTGCACGCGCTCATCCAGTAGATCTCCTCTCCGCTTGATGGAGACGGCAGCAAGAGCAGCTCAGCCCCTGGCAGTGTTCTGGTGTCAGGCTGAGCCTGGAGAATGTGTGTGTGTGTGTTATTGGATATGTGTCTTAGGCTTCACACAGGCAGAGGTACAGATGTGTGTTTTTGGGGGGATTTTGAGGGTAATGAAAGTGTGAGGTCACCAAGAAGGAGGACAAAAAGGGGCTTTTACAGACGTCAAAAGCCTCTGAGGAAGAAAACGTGGCGGCAAATCGGTTTTATGACACGGAGCAGCAACCTCTGATCGCACAGTCACACCTAACAGGAAGGTTGGAACGGCCGTGCTGCTCGTTAAAGCACGCGGTCGCTCGGGTGAAATGAAGAGCTTGTTCCGTCCCTGCAGTTACAATAACTGCAGTTCACCAGCAGCCTTCCAGGAGAATGTGCTGTCGGCCTGAGCGTCAGGGGATTATCTGCTGCGTTAGACATTCCTGTAGCTCGACTCTCGCTCAGGAATGTGATTGTCAAGTTGCCTGACACATGGTTCAATCAGCCGCCGCAGATCTCACTGCTCAGATATGCAGTTTGCTGATGTTGGACTGACTGACTGTTTCGCTTTGTCACTCTGGAAGGTTTTGCGAACACGAGCAGGCAGCGACGTTTCTCCTCCCTGTCTCCTCACACAGCCCTGCAACCACCTTCTCCGACTCTGCTTCGTGAAATTCGACACTAGAAGACTTTTCCTAGTTTTCCACAGTTTGTTCCGGCTGAGGCATTTATCTTGTTTGGACACGTCCAGCCTCTGTGGGAAGGAATTCGTGAGGAGATTGAGCCTGACTTCTGATGCCTCGTCTCTGTTTGGTTACGACACCTAAAAATTGATCCCCGGCAGATGGTCATGGCTGCCGACGTGATTCAGCAGCGTATTTGAAGCAGGTGTCTGTCAGCTAGCCAGCTACGACCTCAACAGGCAATTTTCTGAATCTAAAACGAGTTATAGAAAACTTTCTTACTGACTTGATTAAAAACAAAAAAAAAAACAACAGTTCCAGTAAGTAGACAAAAACACCTTAACCCTTAGAATCAACAGTCATTTAGCTTAGCACAAATTATATCTGGAGACGCTAACATCAGTAAAATGTCAGCTTTTTATTTTTATGCTAAGCTAACAGACAGAAGCCGTAGCGTCGAGCTCACCCGCTCGATAAAGGTCAGGATGGTGTGCAGCGACTTTCATGCAGACACAAGAGTACTGTTTTTTTTTCCTGTAACCGGGGGCCAGAAAGAGAACAATTCCTTTTCTCAGAAAGGTGAAACACTTTTGGGTTTGAGTCTCAGTCGCACTCTGTCATCAGCTCTTCCGATCCTGCCAAGAATGTCAGCCAGCGTGGCCCCAGTCCACAAAACAAAACAAAACTGCATCCATCTGCTCGTTTGCTCTGTGACTCACATAGCAGGCCGCATTTTCTGCTGGGGTGGGTCAAAGGTCGCGCGTTCACTCTCTGGAAGCACATTTCGCCGCCGTGCGGGAGGGAAAAAAGGGACGGTAGTGAGTGGCTTGTAAACCTTTGAACGGGGGAAGGGTGTTTAGAGCTTTGTATCACACGGATCTCTCTTTTTCTTCATCTTCAGCTCATAGCTCGTTGTTTTACGTCATCTACCTTCATCTCTGGTAAAAGTCCTGCCGAGGCCGTTAAGGGTTTAGAGTTACAACCAGGTCAAGTGGTCAAAGTCGTATTCAAGCGTTAGAACCGAGGGTTTTTTTGAACTTTAGGTGTGTCTGTTTTGGTACAAGTTCAAGGAAACCACTGTTCAGCTACGGATCAGCTGGAGGATGAGCTAATCTGCTGAGTGTAGCCGGGAGGGGAGGCGGTCCAGATGTGGTCCGTCACGGAGCGTAGACGTGGGGAATTCGGAGAAACCACCAGCAAGTTAGAAAGAATCAGATCAAAGTGTTTATCGCAAATCTGGTCATTTCCTGAGGTTAAATTACGGAAATTGGGCCAGCAGTTCCGTTGGGCCATGAGGTCCCTTCACGCTCAATAAAAGTGGAAAGTAAAAAAAAAAAAAAAGCATGCAGAATGGACGGCTACATCAGCGTCAGCACACCATGTTGGGCTTCTCTCTTTTCTGCTGCACTGAGAGATCTGCAGTTTTACCTGACGTTTCCTGTTTCCTGACGTTTCCTGTGCGACCCCGCGTGTGTCCGCAGATTGAGAAGCGGATGGAGCTGGTGCGCCTGGTGTCGCACAACTCGCACAAGAGGCTGGCATCCTGCCTGCAGGGCCAACTGGGCACCGACGCCGAGAAAAGACACGTAAGGAAATGGCCGATCTGTGTCATCAGTGAGTTCCTATCTGCACAGGGAGGGTTCAAACCCAGCTGCTGCCAGAGCCGCAGCGGCTAGCTCGCGGCTCACGCTGACCATCTCCTGTTGTGCAACACTGATATGAGAGTGAGTCAGGAGGAAGATATTCAGCACCGGTGCTGGAACAGATCCGCACAGCAGCACCGCTTTTTCACGTTCACACTGTCCTTTTACACCTTCATAATCAGCTCAGATCAACATATTTATCGCCCCTATTTATAGCCACAATCACTGCAATGATCATTTACGGCGCTTGATATGTTCTTAATTCTGACCCTTGACCTTTTGACCCAGGTTAAATTTGACATCACAGCATCCAAACCCCAAGAGCTCAGCAGCAGGCCTTCTAGCATTCCTCACGGTGGTCTAAAATTTAGAATATCAATCTGCTTAATCAGAATAGGCTATAAATAATTGAAATATCTTAAAAAAAAGTTAAGACTTATGTTCTGCTTGTAGAAGAAGTTGCCCCTCACGGCGCTGTCCCAGACCATGCAGGAGGGCGGCGGTCATCTGGGAGACGAGAGCCTGATTGGGTGAGCGGGAGACGCTGGTAATTTAGCGTGTGTGTAATTACTGTTTTATTTGGGCATTTGCTGACACTTGACTGCATGTGTGTGAGCAGCAAGATGATGGAAGCGTGCGGGGACGCCGAAGGCAGGTTAGCCAGCGAGCTGATGCAGTATGAAGTCCAGATCGAGAGGGACGTCCTGGATCCTCTGAACCAGCTGGCGGAGGTTACAAAAAAAAAAGATTAACCTTCACCATCTATTTGTTGTCAGAGGTTGGTTTGAGCGTCACTCTTGTCTCTCACAGATTGAGATTCCAAACATACTGAAGCAAAGAAAGCAGCTCGCCAAGTTGGTTCTGGACTACGACTCAGCCAAGACGAGGTAAACTGGGCCGGCTTTATTAAGACGAATTATCTGTTAATTGTTTCTTATGGTGACATGAAGGATTTTGTGGCTGACGTTGTATCGCTCTTCTTCTGCAGGTGGTACCAGGCAACCAAGTCCACCAACCAGGCAATGGCAGCTAAAGTGGACTCCCTCAAAGACGAGATGGATGAGGCTCTGAACAAAGTGGAAGCATGCAAGGTGGGTGTGGCCCTCATTCAGGAGGTCTTCATCAGGTTAGCATCTTTGCCCGTTAGCTGTGGCGTAAACTCAGCCAGCAGACTCAGTCAGCGCCTTGAAATTAAAGGTCAGAACTGCGCCATCTGGTGTTCACTCTGGAAACTGAACTGTTCTTCATCCGTCAGGACCAGCTCTCTGTAGACTTGTACAACTTTGCCTCTAAAGAGGGAGATTACGCACGCTACTTCGTCACGGTGAGTTCCGCTGACAAGAAGGTGCTGCAGATGTGGGTCGTGTGCATGTGCCCACGTCACCCTCCTCCAGAAGGGATGAACCTGTCTTTATCTTCGGTAACCAGTTGTTGGAGGCCCAGGCGGATTACCACAGGAAGTCCCTAGCGGCTCTGGAAGCGGCTCTGCCGACCATCCAGATGCAACAAGGTGAATAAAATACATAAAGTCTACACACATTAGACAGTAATGTGTCCGTCACACTTGCGCACACACTTGAGTCAGTAGTGGCATGTTTTCTGAGCTTCTCACTGCAGTAGTGTTTCAGTCCTCCCTGGCATCATATTAGTATATTAGCATAATGTATTAAAGGCTATTTTATGGTTCAGAAAAAGCCAATGTCTGAACACAAACCGCTAAAATGGATGAAACAGTTAAACGTTCTCTGCCAGACTCCTGGACGGAGAAGCCGGCGTTTGGCACAACTCTGGAGGAGCACCTGAAGAGGAGCAACCGTGAGATCGCCCTGCCCATCGAGGCCTGCGTCATGATGCTCCTGGAGACCGGCATGAAAGAGGAGGTACGGCCGCAAACCAGAAGGGGAATAAATCTAAAAATGTTTTTTTTTTGGATGAGCGTGACCAAGCTCATAACAAGAATCTGATTGGTCCTTCGCTTGGAACTTCACTCTGTTTGAACTGGAAAGACATGTGACTCTTCCCCAGTGAAATTGTGGCCTGTGCAGTCTGGAAACATTTGTGGCTAACTTGTGGTCTGTTAGGTTTGAGGCTACAGTGTGTGTGTGTATGCATGTGTGTGTAGGCATCTGTTATCCATTTGCTGGTTCCCTATTACGCTCTTTAAATTTACCATATCGCTGGACTCCATAAAGGGGACGTTTTAGGACATTTTATTGACTTAACAGAAAGAAATCTCTCGCCGTTTCACCTCTCCCTCCACTTCTTGCTCATGTTGTTGATCAACTCTCCAGTCAGCACTTTCCTGACAACACTTTAGTCTCACTTCTTCAGTTTGAGAACTGAAACTAGTCGCCTGCACGGGGTCACTTTCCCCTGTCTTTTCCCTGCAGGGCCTCTTCAGAATAGCTGCAGGCGCCTCGAAACTGAAGAAGCTGAAAGCGGCCTTGGACTGTTCCACCTCGCAGCTCGAGGAGTTCTACTCCGACCCTCACGCCGTCGCCGGTACGGCCTGAGGTGAAGCTGCAAAACGTCCAAACCGTCTGTTTGTCTTCTCACAGTTTTTTACTGTGCACACACAGGAGCCCTGAAGTCCTACTTGAGGGAACTTCCTGAACCCCTGATGACGTTTGGACTGTATGATGAGTGGACTCAGGCCTCCACGTAAGAAGGCACACGCAGCTGCTTTAGTGTCCTGTAAAACACACTTAGTATGCACTAATGAGGATTAAACACACACCAGTCACAGTGTGAACTCTCCTGAGGCATTTTCCTACTTATAATAATAAGTTCATTATGTGTGTGTGTGTGTGTCAGTGTGTCTGACCCTGATAAAAGGCTCCAGGCCTTGTGGGTGACATGTGACCGTTTACCAAAGCCTCACAAGGCCAATCTCAGGTAAGAGCACCTTCAGCTTTAATTCTTTTGTGTATTGATTGGCAAAAACTTGGTAAACAGGGCATGCTAAAAGAAGCTATTGCTAACTAGAAAGACTCTGGCACCCATTTGATTTGAATTTTTTTTTTTTTTTTCTGTCCAGTTTTAATTGTTTTTAGTTTTCTTTCTTTCTGGATTTGAAGTCTCGTTAAGCATAAAGCTGACACAGCCGATATACCTGTGGTGGAAATGTAGGCCCAAACCAGGGTTGGCTGTTCCAAAAGGCAGCTTCAGATACTGCTGCAGCATTCACTGCTGCTAAGGACAAACACAGGCTTGAGATGAGTTTCAAAGGTCAAAGGTTATGATTTAAGGCTCATGTTAGATATGCATTAGCTTAATTTCAAAACGGAATAGTTTAGGATTCGACACAAAAACAGGCTGGGCTGTGTTGCAGGTATCTCGTGAAGTTCCTGTCTAAGCTGGCTCAGGACAGCGAAGTTAATAAGATGACGCCCAGCAACATCGCCATCGTCCTGGGTCCCAATCTGCTCTGGGCAAAGACTGAGGGGTAACTGCTCTGCGGCGCACGTCTCAGTCATGTGGTCACGCCGATGTTGACGAGTCTTCGTGTCTTCTTGGCTTTGTCAAGGACGCTGGCGGAGATAGCAGCAGCTACCTCTGTCCATGTGGTGGCCATCATTGAGCCCATCATCCAGCATGCTGATTGGTTCTTCCCTGAAGGTGAAACATCCCATTGGCCCCCGCCCGTCTCACCTGCTTCTAACGCTAGATAAATGTGACCTTGTTTCGTCCTCCCAGACGTCGACTTCAACGTTTCCGGCATGTTTGCTCTGCCCTCCCATCCACCCACCCCGGACTCTGACCCTGGCCCGGACAGGAAGCGCCCTCCCAGCCAAGGGGGCCAGGACGGGGACAGTCAGACCCCTCGTAAAGACAGGTACCTGTCTCGCCCCAACCTCAGCCTCAGCCTGCCCCTGACCCTGCCGTCCCGAGCCAAGCCGCTGAGCAGGCAGGAGTTGCGGGGCGCGGTGGTCTCGGCCCTCTATGTAGTGGCCGACGAGTCCATCACAGTCAGTGAAACACCCACTGAAGATCTGCCAAGTCCAGACTTCAAAGCTGCACCATAGTCCAGTAGAGCCCCCATGACTTTAACCAGTGAGCCAAAGACGGAAGTTGCTCTGTGTGATGAACATGTTTTCATGACTTTTGCAGGATCTAAAATGATGATATTGACCTAAAAACCTGTACTGAACATTTTCCCTTCAGCTTCAGTTCTTGTGTTTATTCCTGTGTTATCTCATTTTTCTGCGATTAAAGCCGAGCTGACGCTCACGCCGCAGGTTGCTGGTTGGGTGTTTTGTACGTTCTTCCTCCTTGCTGTCCATCCTGGCCCTGCAGAGATGCCGCAGCCAAAGCCTCTTTTATCGAAACTGTCCTGTGGTTTGACGTTCTCTTTTGGTTCTTCTTTCTGAGCTGGTTACGCCAAACTCAGGAAGCGGCGTCTCGCTCCTTTTCCACCCGTGTCTGCTCTCACTCTTGTCTGCTCTCAGCCTCCTGCTCTTTGAATCTGTCTCATGGCGTATGGTTTGCCCTCCTGAACTCTCTCCCTTCTCCCCCTCCCTCCCTAGCACTGTTAACAAACAGCCAGTGCCCGCTCCGCGCAGAGCCGGCACTATAAATAAAAAGCCACAGCTAACCTCACCCACCTTCCAACCCACACTGCCCCCTCTGGAAGCCTGGGTTCCTGCACAGCCCGAGCCCGAGCCGGAGGTGCCGTCCCCGGCTGCGGAGGCTGAGCAGCCTGGCCCGAGTGTTGGTTGGCCTGGTAGAGGTGATGTTGGAGGAGGTGGTCTGAATGGCAGCGTCCAGGTAGCCCCAGTGAAACCTCAGGTTGTAACCCAGCTCAGCGCAGAGGAGAGCAGGTAAGGAGGAGTGAGCTGAGGTAGTCACACTTCCACCGCCTGCCTGCAGCCAATCAGCCACTCCGGAGTTCCCCTTTTTATGTTTTTTTTTTTTTTTTTTTTCCAGAAACTGGGAAATGAAAATCATCAACATTAACAATTTCTACAATGTCAAAATTTGTTTTTTGTTTTTTATTAGTCTGCAACCACGATGCAGCATAAATCATGCTTTGTTTCCTGTGATCCTCTTCCCTGCTGCTTGCCGGTTGACCGGTTCAGTCTGGTTTTAACCATATTACTCCTCTATTCTTCATCCAATTGACAGTATCTGCTTTTGCATGTCACACGTGACTAATTAGCCTCTGATTCTCTATTCGTATCTTCTTCTGAATATTTGTCTTTTGTAGTATTTCTGTGATTCTTACTGTGATGTAATCCTAATGTAACAAACCTTTGAATGGAAGTAATCCTCATTTTTGCATGACGTTTATTCACCGATGCTGCATTTCCTTGCGATAAATATGACCCTGTGGCAGATTAAACTCAGATTTTTTTATTTCCACAGCCCAGCTCGGGAGCTCATGTCCACCCCCCCTTCCCAGAGGAATGGTTTGGCCTTTCTGGCAGTGGGAACCCCCCATTCCCAAGGTGGATCCAGAGGAGCTAGTCCACACATGGTTCGCAGAGGTGAGAGGACGGCGGTCGCTGTGTCTCCTGTCAAGTATCGCTAACGTTGTTATGATGCGATCGTTTCCTTCTGAAGGGACCAAAAAACCGGCCCCGGCCCCACCCAGGCAGGCCAGCCCCTTCGCCTCCCAGCCCAGTGGCACCCACACGTCCAGCTCATCTCATCAGCCGCCCGTCACCCCTCGACGTAACCCCAGCAAAGACACCTTGATCCAGTCGCCGAGCTACCCGCCCCCGCAGCCTCCGCAAGCCCACCAGGGGGAGTCGGAGCCCTCCCCGCCCAGCACCCCCACCCCTCCCGACACTCCGCCGCACGACGGCTCGACCACCAACCCGATGTCGTCCTACAACTCCGGTTCCCTCCCTCGCCCATCCAGGCCGGCTCCCCGACCGCGGCCCAGACCCAGCATGCCGCCGCCACCTCAGCCTGCAGCCAGTGACAACAGTGATGGCAACTGTGGCTCCGCCTCCAAAATCATTACAGGTAAACAGAGCAATATGATGACATCACATAATTTTACCATGGTTTTAAGACAGTCTATACTAAACAAAATAAAAGCATGCCTGCAGAGCGTAAATATAGGAAATGTGTGTTTGCAACGTATAAACTTTAAGATCTGGTTTTATAGTCAAAGGTCTTCATCAATTTTTTTTTTTTTTTTTATTTGGTGCACAGGTGAAGATTTCTTTCTTAATTAGAGTGGTAAATTTAAACAATTTAAAAATAAATGCACTGTACTGGAAAAAAAAAAGCAGAGTGTGAAACTAAACAGAAGTAGGACGGTAAGACTTTCATTGTGCCGTGGTGTTAAATCACACGTCGCCAACACTGTGCTCACGATGGAGGGATTTCGGGTAGTTCTGGCCTCGCCTTACACACTAAATGTGACTGTGGTGATCTGACGCATGACGGTAAATGTGTAAATATTGCAGATGTCTGAACTGGTGGCCTGCCTGTAAGATGAGCTTTGCAAGGCAGGTAACGGTAAGGACGTGACTGGCTGATGCCTTGGACTGCTTTTTTGTCTTCTGCATGTCCATCTGTGCCTGTTTGTATTACCTGTCCGTGTGTGTGTGAGTGAGGGGGTCCTTAGCGTGTATTGTCTTGCACTAGAACTAACCTGCTTGTGAGCCCCGTACTCCCCTTGCATTTTTTTTTTTTTTCAATGGGTGTGACAACTAACAAAGCTTAAACCCTACTGCCAGGCCTGGGCGAGGCAGTGTGCTGCTGCTGCCGTGTACATGCAGATGTGTGTAGAGAAACATGTTGCATTTAAAGAGTAACACACCGAGGATATTCTGCAACACCTCTATAAATCTTCTATAAATGCAACATGGTGTAGAATAGAGAACAGAGTCCTTGGTGTCTTCTGTGTGTGTGCGCGTGTGTGTGTGTGTCTACGGTGACGGCTCATTGCTCCAGCATATGTCTTAATTTATTTGCGTATGTGCTCAGATGGAGGCCTGGTGCTAAAGGGGCTCGGACGCGCCATCATACCCGACGTGATTCAAGAGCCAGAGGTGGGGAGCTCCGCTGGTCAGGAGTGCGCCTCCACCCCGGCCCTGCCCTTCGACCCTGACACCCAGGAGAGCACAGCTCTGTGAAAGTACAGGGATCTGTGAAAAGTGCTACTCGTCTCATCCGGGATCTAGCGTCCTATAGTTCCAACGCACCTTTCGACCTCTTTGCGTTGCGCTCCTACGATGGCGGAAAACCAGAAACTTCATCTTGCAATAATGGAATAAACAAAGGAAAACTCCTGTTCTGCTTCACGTGGGACCTCTGGTGCGTTTACTGCCAGCTGGCATAACCAGAGTCCAGCAGCTGGACTCAAAGAGTCACCGGCTTCTTCTTAAAACGTTTCCATGGATACTGAAGTCCAGTCATATGAATCTTTCAGGAAAGTCTGTAGATATGGATTCAGGTTCAGCTTAGTTCACATATATATTTTAAGTCAACAGCACATTTGTGCTGCTGATCCTCTGTAGTCCATCAAAGACTCGGTAATTTCAGCCAAACTTTTCAACAATCAGGACACAAACTAAAACCAGCACGTGTCCCGTTTATGCAAAGGACCAAAGAAATGAACAAAACAGCCAAAATAACTTAAACTGCTCGAATGCTATGACCAAATATTGTGGAAAGCGTGCAATATAAAATACAGCCTGTCCTCTCTGCAGCACAATGCTGTTTGTTTTTTTTTTTAAACGATTTAAAGTTTAATCCAGGGGTATTATTTTAATTGATTGGTAGAATTTGTATTTTGTTTTCTACTTCAGAAGTGATTCTGCTGGTTGGAGTTTAACATCTGTCATTAAAGAGATTTTTCTCTTTCCAGAGAGATGGGGAGGCTCCAGCGGTAAACCTGAAGCCGAACCCAGTTAAAAAAAAAAAAAACTGGAAAAGAAATATGCATTTGGTGCCATCCCTTTGTCCGCAAGCTGGTCTGAAAAATAATTTTGTAAATATTTTGAATTTGTTACATGCGGCATTATCCTGGAACTCTGAAAGCTTTCTAAGGGACGTCGCAGCAGAAAATGAGCGCGTTTCCATCTCTTTGTGACATTCCCAAGCAGATGGTGATTGAGCGATCGCTCCCAGTCAGGCTTAGACCAAAACACAGCCAACTATTTCAAATCATCTTTGTGTAAAAGTTTTATTGCAGCAGATGATCTTTTCCTCTCTCCCTCCTTTTTAATTGCTTTTTCAGCTTTCTTGCACATGATGTCTTATAATAATTAAAGATTGCTCAACATTTTCAGTGTCATCGATGTCAGAATGTTATTTTAGTATCAAGAGGTGAAACAAAATCTGAATCCATACCCCCATCAACATTAAATCACTTCGTTATTGCAGATTTGAAAAATATAAATATTACATTGCATCAGCAGTGATTGAAATGACAGGAAGCATCTATCATGAACATATTTATGTCACCTCACCGTGTAAAAAATATTTAAAGTTAAAAGTAACATCTAAACAGAAATTCTTCCCAACTCCACACATCATGTGTCCTTCAGGGTTGCCACCAACCTGTCAAGCCCAGTAGCCAACGATAAAGGCGGCTCCACACAGGCAGATAATAAGGTTGACGTTCACGATGTGCATCAGATGGGGCTTCTCCTCCAGAGAACACGCGTTCTCTTCAGGCGGCGCAGGGTCATCGTCCCCATCCTTCCGCCTCGCCATCCCGCACAGCCAGTAGAGGGCAGACTTCCACCGGGACTGAGCTGGGACTGAGGATGATGAGTCTGGAAGAGGAAGGGCAAGATCAACATCAGTTTCAGATAAATTGCAAACTGAATGCAGATTAGAAAAGTACTTTGTTGTGAAACTCACCGTCTTCGTTGCTTTCTTTCACCTCTGAGGTCCCAACACTGGATTCCACTGAAAAGACGGACTCTTTGGGCACCACAGGGTCAAGCCTGGTGAACCAGGTGAGACGAGTAATCTGTTAAAAGAAAGAATTCTGCTATAAACAATCAGATTATATGTTTACCTTGACATGAAAACTGGCAACGTTGTAAACTGCAGATGAGAACACGATGCCTTAAAAATTCCTGTTTGAAAGATGCAGCATCACCCAGTGGTCAAAATGTAGACTGCAGTTTTTGGCACACCCGCGTCTGCTGATCTAAAAAAATAGAATAAAAATATTACATTGAAAGCTAAAAGTTGCTTCACCTGCTCTGGTTTGGGTTCTTCTGTAGCCAGACTGATTACGATGACGATCAGCAGGGTGATGAAGGACAGGATGGTAGAAAAGTACAAGTAGTGGACGTATTTCAGCACCCCCGGCCTGTCGTCCTCCTCATAGCAGAGGGGCGCGGGGTAAATAAAGTCCAACAACATGCGGGTGCAGCCCACCACCAGGCCGATGACAAGGCCCCAGAATGCTCCCTGATGGAGAGAAAGGACACCTAACACGTTGCTCTCCAGAAAATAAATGGCAAAATTGTGACTTTTATCTCTGGACGCATACTTTCTTTGTCTAATCAAGGATTAATAATTCATATGTATTTTCTCAGCGTATCAATAACTCTGTCTGGCATCACACCTGCTCATTAGTCCTCTTCCAAAAGCAGCCCATGAGGAAGATGACAGAGACAGGGGGCTGCAGGTAGGTGCTGATGGACTGGATGTAGATGAAGAGTTGGCCGCCTTGACTGGCCTGGACAACAGGGATCCACAGCACCGACGCCACCACCAGCACCAGCACAAACACCCTGGGGAAAAATTGTAAAAAATATTGCATTCTTATTATTTGTGCAAATATCTCACAGGCTGACTCACCTCCCCACCACCATTAGCTCCCACTCGGTTGAACGAGATCGGAAAGTGTTCCACACGTCCATGGTGAAAATAGTGCTGGCGCTGTTGAAGATGGAGGTCAGGGAGGACATGAGAGCCGCGATCATCACTGCCATCATCAATCCACGTAGCCCTGGGAGGGAAGGGGGTCATTCGGTGTTTGGAAAGACATGCGACAGGTGTGGATGGGCTGGAGGGCAGGCTCACCTGTTGGCAGCAGCTCCATGACCATCTTAGCGTAGGCTATGTCTGTGCAGCCTACTGGGTTCCCACAGATCTGTTTGCACAACTCAGGGTCTGCACACGCCACATCATCTGCACAACATTACAACAAAAATACCCATGATGCACTGCAGAAAGCAAAATGCATCAGCTCTGTGATTGTGGCGTCTGTGGAGAACTGTTTTTTCCAGGGGTTAATCCAGGATTTGGAATTAAAAGGGAGCGATACGCTCAACACTACGTCATAAAAGTACCTGTGTAAAGGATCCTGCTGATCATGCCAGGCAACATGATGGCAAAGAAAGGCAAAACCTTCAGGTACGCAGTCAGCAGTGAGCCGCCTTTAGCATGCGTCAGGGTCTTAGCAGCCAAAGATCGCTGCACAATCACCTGCAGGATCACAGGTCCCAGGTTATCTCTCAGGCACGGTGGGTTAATGAGTATCCAGGGTGACGGTTTCTTGCACAATACATAAACAAGGGCTGACAGGAGACGCTCATTAAAACTACTCATTCGTTGTTTTCGCTGGCTGTTAAATTACTTCTCAGCCTGTAACAGATGATTTCAAATGCTTCTGAGCAGCAAAATATGCCAAAATCTCAAGCTGGGGACTTTCAGATGAAGACTTAGACTGATCTTCAGTGGAATTTGTCAAAAAAATCATTAACTAACTCTTTTATAGATGAACGCACTTAATGCCCCACAAATAAAGTAACAGCATATTAAAAGTGCTGTCATTTATATTCATGACAGCACTTTGGCTGCTTTATGTGCTCACAACTTTCCCTTGTTCAGATAACCAACTTCCATTCAAGGATCTAGTTTTATTTTACACATTGAGATCGTTTTTTCCAGGAGTTTACCTGGTCAGAGCACCAGTACCACAGGGAGGGGATGGACATGCCTAAGATGACGCCGGGCCAGGGCAGGTCAGAGTTCACCGGGTCTCTGAACAAGTGGAAGGCGTCATCACGGGGGATCCCGCAGCTGGTGTTCGGCACACGGATCGCTGGTATCGCTTTGCCATATCCCTCCATCAAAGCCTCCCAGCCTCCCACTTTGTCAAAGCCTGAAAGGGTGGACAGCAGGGTCAGACAGAGCGGCGGCGATGCAAGGTCATGTGAAGGTCACATCTGACTTACTGAAGCCCATGAGGATGAGGGATCCCACCAGCATGATGGCAGTTTGAGCAGCGTCTGTGTAGATGACGGCCGCCAGACCACCTGGGACACAACAGCACGGAGACAAGGAGCACTGAGCAGACTCCTGGGAGTGATCTGGTGAACACCATCAAGACGGTGGCGTAGATCACCTGCTACAGTGTAGAGAGCAGTGATTAACAGCAGCAGCGTCACAGCGAGGTAGATGTTCCACTGCAGGGCCAGCTGGATAAACAGCGCACCAGCGTACATGTCCACCTGTGAGTCAAAGGCGTCCTTACAGAACCTTTACAACTGTGACGGAACCTAAATACTCTGGGATATTACATTACCGATATCTTTGTGAAAATGTAAATGAATAGAGACAGGATGGCTATGAACATCTGCGTTCTTCTACCACCAAAGCGCCTCTGTAAGTACTCTGGCATGGTCTTCACCTGCAGGAAGACGTGTTGGAAAATGACGAAACAAAAAAACCCAAACCTTTTTAATTGCGTTTTTGGGAATTTATGTGTGGCTGTTTCACCCCAGAGGCGATATAAATGGGCAGGAAGAGCCATCCCAGCAGCAGCACCATCAGCATACCCTGCTCATTGCAATAAAGCAAGATTAACTACAATTGCGCTGTTAAAGCAGCATCTATGAGCCCTTTTGGCGTACATTCCACTCGTAGGCAATAGCTGCTATTCCCGCAGCGGCTCCTGATCCCGCCAGGCCGATGAAATGGCCGCTGCCAATGTTACTGGCAAACAGTGAGGCACCCACCTTAGCATCAACGGGAGAGTCGAAATTAGGGAAAATTCACGATTTCACTTTAAATGCCTCCACCAGAGAACTCTGGTTTGACTCACGGGCCACCAGGTCATGTTCCTCCCTGCCAGGAAGTATCCGTCCACCGTACTGCGCTGGGTTCGCCACATGGACTAAAAGAAGGCGGACAAAACCGTAAAGATAATTCTGCAGTTTTTAATCAATTTCAATCAATCACTATGCTGCACACTTTCATCTTCCAAACTCACCCAGATTCCAACAGCCAGTATCAGCAAAAAATAGACCACCAGCACCACAATATCCACCGCAGCCAAAGTAGCTGTGACGCCAGAGGGTGCAGAGGAAGTGGGGGGCACGCTGGTCATGTGGTGGACTTCCATTTTTCACAGTCTGCACCTTACAGTGAGGAAAGCGCCATCATGAGGTTGGACTTTCTCCTTCCTTCATCTCACCTCAAGTTCATTCATTATTTCAGAACACAAGAAAAGGAACGCTGACAGCTGTCCGTCAGCTGTGCAGCGTTTTACAGCACGGTGAAAAAAAAAAAAAAAAAGCCTGCATCCTTTTATCCTTTAGAAGTCTAATTCAACGGTGTAAAAACAGTGTAAGCAAGACAGAGTCCTGCATAAACAACAGAGGCCCAGGCAGCAGAATCAACCTGGAAGAACCAGAGTGAAAGTGCTGGTTCAGCAGCGAAACCTTCCCTGTGAGCCATTACTGGCAGAGAGACTACCTGCTGGCAAGATTAGCGCACCTCCAGAGGGTCTCTATCGTGAGATCGTTGGAAACGCAGGGGTGCCTCAAGGTTGTCGTTAACACCACTACTATTCTGTGATGACGCAAAAAAAAAAAAAAAAAAACAAGAAACAGCCCTATTGGTCTTTAATAGCAGTGACACTGCAACAGGCTACACCACTCTGGTGGATTAATGGTGTAGCTCTCTGTTAATCAACATGGATAAAGCAAGAGCTAGCCTTAAAATAAGCAGATTCACTTCTGCCGACATAATTTGGTTGAAGTTGTGGACTACTAAGTACTTGGGTACAATAATAGACCGTAGAGACGACACGTGTTGCTTGTGTTAACTTAAATCGTTGTGTTTTTAGCAGCTCATCAAAAACACTTCCTGATAAGTAAACTGATAACCACAGCTGTCAAATGTTAAAGAGACCATTTCCATTACCAGAAAAACTAAAACAATGGAAGCACATCATGTGGACCTGTAGTGAGATTCCAGCCTGATGATTACTACACTTTAAAGCTGTTTAAACAAAGATGTTTCAGCAGAAAGATAAACATCAACTTTCATTAACGGTAATCAAGGAAGATATGTCGTAAATAAACTCACCCTTCTGTAGGCTTTCACCCAGTCTGTGATTCCAGTCGGCCCGAACAGCACTAATTACGTGAAGATGACGTGTTCAGGCTGGAAACTTCCTCCGCTCACTCCAAAAGATCAAACTCCACTCTCAGCAGAGGTGCTATGAGTTCAGTTTTAGCGGACGGAATTTACAACTCTTTAATGAGGTGAATTTTCAAAGACACAAAACAGGATTGATGGATGATTTATTATATTCTTTTATAGGCACGTGCTGTTGCGTGTTTGAAAGCAAAATAAAAAGAAACGATTGTCTTACAGAAGCAAACCTTGAAAAACTAGTGAGTGGTTCTGCAGCAGACACGGATGTGTCAGCAGCAGTTAAATATTTAAGGGTTTATTGTGATTTTCCCTTTTTGTTAAGATAAAAGGATTTACAGACAGTCCCATAATCCATATCAATCTTTATAGCTGTCCACATTGTTAGGCTATGATAGAGAATACCAACTGTTTACAGGCACAATGTTATTAAAGTTTACAATGTGGAGTTTAATCATCACTACAAAAAAACCTTTACTTATGCACATATTTCCATTGATAATTCACCTTAATGCTTAAAATATAACTTCAAGCTTCAGCCTGGAGCGTTAAAGAACTGCAGTATTGATTAAGAATGACAGACAATTCAGCATATGCTGCTAACATTAAAGAAAATAGATATTTAGCCAGTACATGAGAGTGTTGCACATGCTTGTTCCATCCACTCACAGCGTTTAAACACATTACATCCGAGTATGTTTTAAAGAGAGCATGGTGACGCTTCAACGCGGTTGAAAAGTCATCGGGTGCATGCAGGCGGTTGCATTGCCTTCTGCTTCTTTTAAAGACTTCAACTTCTTAGGTCTTTAGGTTAGGCGGGTTAAAAATTGTCCTTCGAGGGATTTCGAATGTCCATTTTTAAAATCATGCGGGCGGCGTTGCCTCAGACACAGTAACGCACGAGTTAGTGGCACCGCAACATGCGAAAAGGTTTACAACATTTCCAAGTGGGAAATAAAACAGTGATGTCGGGGGGCATAGAATGCAGATTTTAAAGATTTAGACAGTTACTGTACACACAGTAGAAATAGTAGTAGTAGTAGTACGTATACATTCAGTGTGGTGGGCAGCTTCCAAATATACAGAACACTGAAACGAACACAAAAATGTTTTTTTCAAACCACCATATCAACACATTGTAATTCAATATTTATATCTGAATAAATGCATTTTAATGTCTCTCTTATTTATAATACATAACATCTGTCTGCAAGAACTTAACTGCACAGCTACAGTAGCGACCAACACTCTGACGTAAAGAAAGAAAGCTTAAAATTCCTTAAAATAGGCAGCATACATTGATACCAAACAGGGTTTCTTTTTAAGGGCCCTAATTATTTCATTTTTACACTTCCAGAAAATCCCTAAACTATTTTACAACACAGACGTGAACTTAAAGTGTCAAGTGTTGATCGAAGTGTTTCTCCTTTCTTACCCAAAGATTTTCTTGCTCACCTTTTTCAGTGCTGCCCATGCATGAATGTAGCTTCATACAGCATATTCATGGACATCTGTGTATAGTGCAGTCGTCTAAGTGTGTGTTACCAGGCCAGTGGGGAGACCATTCGCGGACTTCTGGGGCTCTTCGGGTTTTCTGCAGACTGCCACTCACTCAGAGCCCGCTGTAAAAAAAAAAAAAAAGAAAGAAAAAAAAAAAAGCAAGTGTTATGAACTAGCACAAATGAACCCTAATTTTCTAAATTTCAGTTTTCTAAATTCCACATTTGTTGTCTCAGTAGTTTCTTATTAAATCTTAAACAAAAATCTTACTGACGCACCTCAAACTTGCTCATAAACTCATAAAAAATTCCAAAGAAGGCCTCAGTGTTGGTGGCTTTGCCGTCTTCTCCAAAGTAAGAGGCCGTTTTGTTGAACTCCTCCATGGCTCTCTGCTGCAGAGACTCCAGGGACTGAAGTCCGGGGTGAGTGTTTTCCAGGAAGTTCTGCACACGCTAAAGTCAAGGGACAAAAATATCTGTCAGCCGTTTACGCCTTTTGATTTTGGAAGGATACGCTCATGACGGCAGCAAAGCGGTCATCAGCGCTCGGCGGCATCTTCTGACAGGCTGAGCGAATGTCCTGAATGGTTGTTTGAAGGTCAGTCAAATCCGACGTTATGGTCCTTTGGTTAACTGCAGACCGGAAAAAGAGAAGGAAAGCAATTTTTGAAAAAAATCAGCAAACTAACGTGAGATAATAGATCTATGTCAAATAAAATAAATTGCTGCCAAGCATCTACCTTTGGCTGCAAGAGGAACCATAGTTAAGTCTTTGGAGAAATCCAGAACATCTGGAAAGTGCTGACATAAAGACTTGACCAGAATGTGCAGAAAGGTTGACTTCCCATCCACTGTTTTAGTTGTGCTCAGCTGTGGAGGGCATGAGTGTGAACTGGCGACAACCACAAACATTCGATCAAATGTGGAGTATTTGATGGGTAAAAGGTGTACGTACCTCTGTGAGGAAGTTGATCTTGAAGCCTGTAGTCTTGTTGGTTTTCGGCTGGCTGTTGTTCAAGTAGTTCCCCATAGCTAACACAAACTAAGCAGCAACAAGGAAAAATGTAAGCCAACAAGTACATTGTCTCCATAATTCAAAGGTAGATTACTTCTAGTATCTTTGCCAGCTTCTTGCTTGTCTTCAGCTCCAGTGACGCCTTGCAGAGGCAGTCGTACGCTCCCCTCAACTCTTCCATTTTCTCCTGCAGAGAGCACTTGAAGAGGAGGCTCTCCAGGCGAGTCCTATACTCTGGAACTGTTAACATCTGACGTGGAGAAACCAACCAACGCACCCGTGAGCAAAGACCAGGACGCACACTGAACTTGGTTAGACCTGCAAACCGAGTGTACCTGCAGCATAAACTGGTCTGGCTCGCTCAGTTTGCTGGGGTCGTCCCTGTAGTCCTCATACTTTTTCACCTCCTCTGCATCAGGCGCGTAGAGTAAAAGCTGTTTGATGTGGGCTGGCTCCAGTCTGTCGGTGGCCATGCTCATTAGCGCCTGACGTAGCTCTTCAGGTGACAGCTTCAGGTGTGCTATCAGGATGGCTAAATGATGACAAGTAATTTTAGATTCTTAATTTCCACCCTGCCATAAATAGCCGATTAATGAGTGGATTTTACGGTTTACACTTACAAGCATTGTATGCTTTCTTATGTGACAGAATTTCAATCACATCCTTCTTCTTGAAGGTTTCTGGCTGAATGGTGGGCTCTGGAGCTGGAACTGAAAACACAAATGGTTTTCCTGAAGTGAACGTGGTTCAGAGATGACTCGATGGTTGGTCAGGTTCTAACCCAGGAACACAAATGCTAACTGCCGAATTGTCTACATACTAGTCCTTGTTGTGGAAACACACACAGCCATGTGTACTCACTGGAGTTCTTCTGTGTACCAAAGTGCAGCTCCAGATCCAAATACTTCACCATGTCATGCAGTTTGTCATAGTCTGAATTTGCCCCCAACTATCAAAGACGTGAACAAAGGATGTTGTGAATTTTAAAATCTTGGCAAATGCATTTTTCAAAACTTGAAATGCTGCCTGATTCGTGTTACCTGCCCCCAGATAGTTCCCTCTGAGTTTTCCACCTGCTCCCAGCGCAACCTCTTTACACTCATGTGGTTGGACTCCATTCTGGACAACTTAGGCCTGGGCAAGGGTGGAGGAGAGCAAGGTGGAGGTAGGGGTGGGGGCGGTGGAGGCTCCAGATGCTCTGAGGGGTCAGAGAGCGAGTGGGGGAGGGAGAGCGGTTGACCATGGGACTGTTTATGATGGGCCTGTGTTTGAGTCTGGTGCGACGACTGCAGCAGGTGATGAGAGGGCTGAGACTGTGGACGGGGGGTTTGGGTGGAGGACTGGGCTTGGTTCTGGGCTTGGGGTGTTTGGGAGAGAGGTTGAAAAGTGGAGAGGGTGGGTTGGTGCGGCTGGAGTGGCTGGAAGGTGGATAGAAGAGGCTGTGGCCTGTGAGGTTGATGGGGAGGGTGGATGACATGAATCTGGTGCTGGAGGTCCTGTGGGGGTGGCTGTGGGATCATGTGGTGGATGTGACGTATCTGAGGTGTGCTGGAGTGATGGTGGGTCTGTTGGATAGAGTGAGGCCTTTGAGGAGAGGGTTTGGTGGGCTGAGGGTGGTGGCTGTGGTGGCTCTGCTGCTCCTGTTGTCTGCCTTGTGTTGACCCTTTGCTTTGATGATGCCCTTTAAGGCTCCTGCGGCTCTGGTGCGATTGGCTGTCACGGCCTAATTGGACTGGTAGGGAGGCAGGCTCTTGCTGGGCCTGGTGTAAAAGTTCTGTGGAGGAATGATGGGGCTTTGGTTGCTGCATCTGATGGGCTTGGTTGAGTAGCTCTGTGGAGGAGTGGTGAGCCTGAGATTTATGCATTTCATGGAGAAGCTCGGTTGAAGAATGGTGCGCTTGTCCCCGATGCATCTGGTGAGCTTGATGCAAAAATTCATTTGAGGAATGGTGAGGCTGCCGTGGTTGCATCTGGTGAGCTAGAACTTCCGTTGACGCGTGATGCGCCTTTGGTTTGTGTATTTGGTGGATTATATCCGATGATGCGTAATGGGTATGTGTCTGTTGCATTTGCTGGAGCATTTCTGCAGATGAATGGTGGGACTGGGCCTGTTGCATTTTTTGGAACAGCTCTGCGGACGAGGCGTGGGGCTGGGCTTGTTGCAGTTGCTGCAGCATCTCCGCTGACGAGCAATACGACTGGGCTTGTTGCATTTGATGGAGCATCTCTGCAGTCGAGTGACGGCCTTGTTGGAGCTGATGGAGCATTTCTGTGGAGGAGTGGTGAACTGGAGCTTGGTGCATCTGGTGAAGCATCTCTACAGAAGAATAATGAGGTTGGTGTCTTATGGCCTGATGACTTTGATAAATGCCCTCTGAATATTGACCTTGTTGGCCGGGGTGAACTGTTGGCTGCGGCGACGGCTGGTGTGGCGATGGAGCTGAACGTGACTGACGTCGGTGGTGATGACTATGAGCCTGTTGTTGCGCCTGTCGCAGCATAAAGAGAGGGTGGCTAGCATGGTGGTAGGAAGGGTCTTGAGAGGGGACTGGCGGTAATGACTGGTGGATTTGTTGGAGAGAAAATGGTGAGTGGACCTTCTGCTGTGTTGGCTCATTTGGCATTGAGTGGTGGCTCTGGTAGATCTGCTGCATCTGTCGCTCCTCATAGGCCTGACGTTCCTCATAAGCCTTACGCTCTTCATAAGCTTTTTGTTCCTGGAAGGCTTGAAACTCCTCAAATGCCTTTTTCTCTTTGTAACTTTGACGTTTTTCGTACCTTTTTTGCTCCTCGTAGGCTTGGGACTGTTCAAATGCTTTTCTGTCTTGGTAGGGCTGCTGCCCCTGATATATTTGTTGCTCTTCAATCACTTTCTGCTCGTCATACGTCTTCTGCTCCTCATACGCCTGTCGCTCTTTCAGCAGTTTCTCCTGGTAGGCTTGTTGTTCCTGGAATGCCTGCTGCTCTTGGAACAATTGTTCTTCATAGGCCTTCTGCTCCTCAAATGCCTGCCTTTCTTTATATGCTTGTTTCTTTTCATATGCTTGTCTCTCTTGGTAGGCCTGTTGCTCTTGGTATGCTTTTAGCTCCTGTAAGGTGGCCTGGATCTGCAGTTCCTCTCTTGTGGGCAGCACTTTATGTAAGGAGTGACGTTTAGGTGGTGGATTACTGCGTGGTGGAGGCGGGGGAGGAGGACCAGATTTTCGCCGAATTGGCACATACCCTCTTGGTGAGTGTTCAGGGGTTAAGCTTAGCTGTTGCTGTTGTGGCTGCTGCTGTTGAGACGGGGTCTGTGCGGGTGATGGAGAAGGTGGTGGCGGAGCATCATTAAACTGAACAGGTGGAGGTGGTGGTGAGGTCACTGGGGGTGGAGGGATATGATCAGAAGAGGATGAGTATGTGAGGGAGGAGGCGTTCTCCTCACCACTAGAGCTTTGAACGTCACTGGGACTGCTCAGTTCTGGGGCTACAAATCCTCCATTTTCATCTTCGTCAACCTCCAACTCCTCTTCATTATCCTCATCTTCCTCATCTGGGTAAGTCATCTGCACAATATCCTGGCATTAAAACCAGTTACAGTTTATAAGATGGTCTACATTTGTTGCAATTACACAATAATTTAATGAATTTGTCTGATAGATATCTGATTTATTTTTAAATTTTTTTAAATTATTTTTAAAATGTCTCTGTTGATTATTAGTGATAAATGATGATGATAAATAATTATATCACGGTTAGTTCGCCATTCATCTACCTCTTCGTAGTCTTTCTCAGGGGTCAGGAAGTCATCACCAATGGCCACCGTCTGACCCAGCTGCTCTGTCAGCGCATCCAGGAAGCGATCTGTGTCTTCCGAGTGCGGAGGTTTGGAGAAGGTATAACGCCGTTTGCTGCTCCGGTGGGCGGGGGGGCTAGACGGATAGTCAGTGGGCTCCGGAGGTGATAGAGGGGGACTGTCCAGACTGATGTAGGGGTTGGATTCACCGCTAGTCTGGCTCGTCAGACCTGATGGATAAAACTGGGCTGGAGGGGGGCTGGGGAGGGGTTCAGGCCAGGATGATGAATGGAGGGGGCCTTTTCGGCTACCTGATATAAGAAACATAGTATAATTAGAGTATTGGTGCAGTGAGTTTTGCAGGTTTAACATGAAAAATATACAGTTAACACAATGATTTCCTAAATTAGTCATTTTAACAAAAAGTGCTTATTAAAACTTTAACTGTGTCTTCTTGTTCCACTTCCATCACCACCATGATCTCTTTTGGTCAGAATTCCTGCTGCACCAGAACACTTAACTCGATGGCGGCGTTTTTTAAAATTTCTCTACCTATCGAAAATGTCAGTGGGTCAGTGGGCAAAAAAGTAGAACAACTCAGAAGGGCCACGTGGAGGCAGATTAAAAGAAGAGGGCTGTTTTCAGACTATGTTGCATCAGTGCACATAGTCTGAAAACTCACTAAAATTGTGTCAGTGAGAGATTCAAGGATATTCACTTGAAACAGAAATGGGTTGCATACCATGGGATTTAGAATTTCTGCACTGCAGTACCTTTTAAACATTTTAATCCTTCTCGTCTGTGCTCTGGCACATGCCCGGGCACACAGACATTAAACTTTAAGTCAGTTTATTCTAAATGTACACTTTCAGCTACCTGTGTTAGCATGCATCGTAGGGGAGTCTGTGCATGAGGGAGGGTCCAGATCCAACAAACTTTCAGGGGCAGGAGGAGGACGGGTCTTCAGGGATTTGGATCTCTTGGCTGAATACATGTTCTCCAATTCAGCGTACACGGCTGACAGCTTGTAAGGTAGAAAAGAAACCAAAGTAAGATCTCTTGTAAGGCTGGTATTTACTGCTCCTGTGAGGGTGTTCCGTGGTACGTACATTTGTGAGGTTGTTGGGAGTCTCGGGTAGGGAGGTACCATCTCCTGACTGCCTTTCTCCTGGAGTCAACCTCATCCCTGTCTCCGGCATTGGCTCTGTACGGAGGCCTACGAGAATACACCCATTAGTATGAGAATGGCTTGGCTGACTGTAGCTGAGCACATCTGGCTGTGTTCAACTACCAGATGACTTAACTGACTTGTTTTACACAACATGTCCTTCATGAGTTGTACCGGGCAAGTCGTTTGTTCCAACCATTTAATACGACTTAATACTGTGGCGTTTCCGACACCAGCGCCCTTGATGGAAGCACATTTCTGGTGGTAACTCAACTTCCAGTGCCGTGGTTTGACGAACAGATACGTTCTTTTGTATAAGGTTTATTATGACAACTGCTACATTTAGCATGCAATAAGCCATAAGCCATTACAAGCCTCAGGTGCACGACCACTAGATTGCATTTCATTTTACAACGCAACTGTAGACCGTAGTAAGCTGCTTGCACAAACGACTTAAGGGCCTGTTTTTGCAGGAGGACAGTCTTTTTTCTTCATAGGGTATAGACTCTGAATGATCTGGCGACCTTTGGGCTAGTAATGAAGAAACTACATGGGAATGTGTAAATATTATTCAGGATGGAAGCACAAGCAAATAGAGCTGCCACAACAGCAAATCTAAGGAGTTTTGATGATAACAATGAGGAGAATGCAATGGCGGTGATTTTGCTGCATTATTTATGATGGAAGTGATTTGGAATTTTTCTGTACCCATGCCCAAGTGTGTGCCAATAACCAGGTCATCAGAGCTACGTCCCCTCACACTGCGCCTGTATGTGTTCCCTGTCACTCTCATGGAGCTGCTACGCCGATGCGGCTCGGGGGCAACCTCGGGCTCTGGAGGAGGGGGAGGTGGTGGTGGTGGAGGTGGAACTGGAACATACACAGATATCGGCAGTTCAGGAGGCAAAGGGTGCGGCGTCTGAGTTGATCTGCACTAGTGGATTTATTCCTTGATGGCTCCGTCTCACAGATGAGTACATTTGTATTCACAGGCACAAAGCCCATCAAAGACACAAACACACACACACACGAACACACCTGGCGCTTTGAGCCCCAGGAAGCGCGAGATCTTGCTCTGACATTGCTCCTGCTCCTCGTACGTCAGCAGCTGGTAAACGAACTGCCAGATCACCTGTTTGGCTGGAGTATCGAGCACCGGGAACACATCCACGATCAGAGTGTCCACAATCCTGTCGAAAATAATACACAGTGCAGTCCTTTCAGGGTCGTTAGGTTTAGTTTTATTCCCACGCGACCTGATGACATTGCACACTTATTCACAGGAAGCCATTTGATTGTAATGTGTGTAATGTTCCTCCACAAAGACAGACAGAACATAAATTGTTCAGTTTCACCGTTTATTAAGTACGCATAACATCCCAGCAGTGTGAAAAATACACACACTCACTTATTTGTCTCAATAATTTATCTGCTCCATCTTGCACATCAGCTGAGCTCTTTCCCTCCCCGTCTCTGGCTCACCTGTGCTGAAAGAAGTTCTCCAGAGCCTTGCAGATGGTGTACCTCTCCTGGATAGTCAGCAGATGTTCCAGCTGCTGCCCAAAGGTACGGCCATGCACGCGGATGCTGGGGGGCAGGATCTCTGTGATCCACTGCAGGGAGCTGAGCACAGGCGAACGGGCACGTTCCTGGGGAAGGCCCCCACCTACAAGGTCCTGCTCTCCCAGATTAAGAGCAGGTGGACCTTCTTCCACTACCAGAGTGGGCATGGCACCGCTACCTTGGAGCATGGACACCACTTTCTCATGGGAGGAGGTCCTAGAGACAAACACAAATAACTGCAAAGCAGAGCAGATTTGAACACCAATTTTCCATGATTTCATAGAAGTTCAGGGCTCAACCTCATGTCCAGCCCGTTGAGAAAGAGGATGCGGTCTCCTGGTTTCAGGCCTGCCTTGTCTGCTGGACTTCCTGCAGAGAAGCAGAACGAGATCAGAAGTAATAGTTCAGATAATAAAGAACTGGATCAAACTGGAACCAACTTTATTTACACAATTGTAATAATATCTAACACGTCTTTTTATCTCACCAGGGATGACAGAGTCAATCCACACTGGAGCGTGGCCTCTCAGGGTGAAGCCAAAACTCATGTTGCCTTTACATACTCTGACTGTCCTAAAAACACAAGTTTGAAAGAATTACGAAGAGACAGATGATGCAGAAAAAGAGAAAATATCAAAATAAAGTGACTAATGCACATTTAACATGCTCTTCATCCAGTCTGAGGAAATATAGAGTTTTAGAAAATCTGTAAAAACTGAAAGTTATCTGTCACGAGACTAACAACGCCCTTTAGTTGTTGGTTGTTCTGATAATTATTTATATTCTACTTGAACCTGACTGAAATTTGGACAGTAAGTTCCAACGGAGAAATATTATTCCAGAACCAGGTGGGTTATAAAACAATGACTCATAAAAGTACAGCAGTGTTGACTGACTGACCATCTGGTGTATTCTGGGTGTATTCTGCCTCACCAGATGCAAGGAGACGTGCAGCGTAACGCATGGGAATAAAATCACTTTTAAGGACAAAAGAGAGTTTGAACACCCAGACTAGCCTCATACGTCTAACAGCAAACCTGCAGTTGGTGCTGGCCCCACTGGTGTGACCAGCAATCATTGAAGTGGTCTTCCTCATGTTCCGAGAGGGAGGGGCCACGCCCTCCTCTGCGTGAGTGCGGGGCACCGAGCTGGCACGAGTGGAGACCAGGAGGCGCTCGGGGTGATCCTCGCTACGGCTGCGGCGGAGGTGGCTGCGGCTGGGGTCGCTGAAGCTCCGCCCCTTGATTCGGCTCATCAGGCTCTGGGAGACGACCTCGTCGAAGCGCTCCCGATGCTTCTTGGGAATGAAGATCCTGGCAAACATTGCGGGATCAGATATCGACCTCAGACATGAAAAAAACTTTGTCCACTTCAAGAGAAATACCAAAAGCATGACAATGTTTTAATCCCAGTCTCAATCCATCCCTTCCAGATTATCCTACACCCTAAAAACAGGAATCCATCAGATGATTACATATTTTTCCAACTGCTGGAAACACTTAATTGGTTCAAAAATAGTCCAGTCCAGCTCGTCTCCGGAGAGGGTCGAAGCAGGTAAGAGGGATCGGCCTAAAGTGTGTGTGCGCATGTGAGAATGAGAGAGATAGGCTTGCGTGCTGCTGCCACACCAGCAGCTGCATCTGCGAGTGCTGAGCATCAGTGAAAGGAGCTCGTGTGCGAACAATTAGGAGGATGCTGGGAGCCAGATCCACCTCTGGGAGAGAGAGCTTCACTCCTCCTGCTTGTGTTATTTATCCCTCCCATCACCGAGTCCCACTCGCCACTTTCCTTCTAAAAAGGAAGGACACATGACCAGTGAGAACTGACAAGTTCTTTCTGTTTCTGTGTGTGTGTGATTGTTGTGGAAGTTGTTAAGATAGATGCTCTTTTATTGTTTCCTCTGGTGTACCGCTCAAACCTGACATTAACCACTGATGTTTTAGCCTGCTGGAGACATCTACTCTCATTAAATCCTGTTGTGTTGATGTCTGCTGCATGTATTCTGTGTGTGCCAATTATCTGCAAAACGAAGAAACTGTACACAACAAGACAACAGAGACGGCCTAGATATGGAGGAATTATTGCTGTTACTTCGGTGTTTAAGGCTTGTTTCTGCTTAAATAGAGAATGCTTCATCTTTGCGTTTGCACGCACACACACACACACACAGCCACGTCGCTCTATTTCCTCTTTGGCATAGCTTCTTTCCTGCCTCCGTCCTCCAAGTCTATCAGTCATCAAAATAAATCCCCTGAGTGCTTCCGCTGTGCGAGTGAAAAAAGATTTTTCAGAACGACTCAAAACCAAATACAAAGCTCGGTGTGAAGACACTGTTGAGGAAGACTCTGCAGCGAGCTTAAGCTTTCAAAACTGCCACGGTCCCGTCGATGGAGCGCAGGAACGTTGTTGGCATACAAATATGGCTGACGTTTGGCAGACTGAGGTTTTTCTTAGGCTGATGTAAAACCACTAAAATCAGTCTGAGACTGAGAACTGTTAATGACAGAGTGATGCTTAAATAATGGACAGAGAGGACGACGTCCCTGGTGGTTACAATATTTAGTCCTCATAATCCAGCATGTGCAACACACACACACACACACACAATAGGAAATGCGCTGGAAATTACCTGAAATAACTCGGAGGAGATGCGACATGTTGAACTATCCCCCAGCATCCGTAGACGCATTCATAAACTAGAATTTTCCAAGGCAGTGACATTAGAGTGTTAAATTATGAAGAATCTAGAGGTAGAGGCAAACTGAAAGACAATCAGAATGTTGCTTTCTTTGCCTCCGTCAGCGTTCCTGACGAATGAATGGCGATCTTTCGACACGTGGGGAGGAATATAACAGCAGTGAAGACAGAAAAGAGCCCAGAGTTAGAGGAAAACTGGAGCTCTTTCTAGGCCAGGGCCATTTAACTGCTGGGACTGGAGCAGGTTGATCCACACTCAAAGGCTATGTAGGCCACAGAACTTTCCCAGCAACGTGCACACATTCAGATGTTTGGCAGACAGGTAGAACGTAGACGTTTGCCACGTACTCACAACAGTGACTGTTCTGTCACCTACTGATTCACTTCTCCACACGTGTTTTCACCAGAACCAGAGTTTCACAGCTTCCGTCCACTGTAGGCTCCGGGATGTCCTCGATTAGAAGGAGGGCGAGAGGATAATTAGGTCTGAAGGAGGGGTGGATCCAGGACGCAGCTCACAGAGGAATGAATGACAATCGGACTAAAACTCAGCTGTGATCAGACAGGACGACAGTGATGAGGTTACAGAACAAACCCTGGGAGTCTGGGAAAATCTGGAATTCAACTACAAATAGCAACATAACTCTGAATATGAGCGGTTGACCTGGCTAACAGCTGTGATTATTGGCTTTGCATCTCTGAATATATACCTCAGATGTCCCCGCGACCTAGAGGGGGGGGACATCGTGCCAGCTTGGTGCCCTTAATTGTTTCTATGGTTTCTGCTTATTAAAATAGATCATTTAAGGTAGGAATTTGCTCTTGACCCGCTCTGCAAGTCTGCAAGGCTAGCGAGGCTACACCGGTCGAGACATTACGGCATTTTAAGTCGCATTTGAGTCAAAGTTAGAAGGAACACAACAACTACTGTGGACAAATGATCGCAGCGAACAGAGCGCTAACACATTGATAGCTCATTAGCTTCCTTCAAAGTCAGCAGAATCAACACAGCGTACAACAAACAACTGAGAGCGAAAGGAGAAGCGCCATACCGAAAGTGTCTGGAAAGGCTCCTGTCCCTTTCCATGGCCCTGCTGAAGGCTCAGAGAACTGACGGGTGAAGACAAAGAGAGAAGGAGGGAGAACAAGAGAGGACACTGTCAACGCAGACGCAGTTCTTCTCCCCCCAGACCTGGAAAGCATCCTTGGGCAGCTTCATGAGCTGACCTCCAACCACAGGCCAGAAATCTTCCTTCATTCCCATCTCTGGTCCCCGAAACGCCAGGGTGGAGGTCACCTCTGGGTAGTCTTAGTTAAACAGTAAGACTCCTCACTGAGTCATCCATCACACCGCAGTAAGAGGTGAGCGAGTAGCGACTCCTCTCCTCTTTCAGAGGAGGAGGAAGGAGTAAGTGTGGAGCGAGAAATGAGGAGAGCCCCGATGGAATTACACAGGTGGGTCAGCACGCCGGCTGTGTGAGTGTGCAAGAACGAATAATGATCACGATAACACCCATCCTCACCTGCGGCATTTCTAACTCTGGTTTAAATGGTCACCATTTTGACTTCCAGCTGAAACAACTCAAAATATAAGCGTGTTTTCCCCCAGTGAGTGTGCAGCAGCCTCATTAATTCACACCTCTGAAGTCTGTGTACAGAGAAAAGATGAGGCGCCGCTCTAATTACATTTAATGGACAAAATGTTACACGAGCGCACAAACAAAAGAGCTGAAAAGGTGTCGCAGCGGCACCTCTGCTGAATGACAAGGTTGCGCGCACCTTTGGAGCCTGGGTCTACGAGCAGTTTGAGAAACGGCAGCGAGAAGCGCGTCAGAAACCAAAGCGGCGGTTTATTAAAAGAAATAGGCGGTCTAAAAATAGAGCACATCCTGTGGGAGGGTGAGGCTCATCAGAGGAGGGGACGCAGGCAAACCGAGCGTGGCCCACTTGGTCAAGTTTTATGGGGGACACAAAGCAAACAGCGGAGACCTCCGACAGCAACTTCCGTCAGCGCTCGCAACTTTTCCTGACGGCCTGGTCTGTTTCCTTGACCTCAATACAGGAGATAAAGGGCCGATTTGGTTTTTGAGCGAGGCAAGCGAAGCCACATCTAGAGACATCTATTGTGCCAGGAAGAAATCAATTCCAGGTTTTCTCCAGATTGCAGAGACGCCTCATTTCGCACAAAAACAGCGTTGAAACCAACGTAAGAGATAGCCCAAAAAGAAAGAGAAGCACCAGAAACCGTTTAAAGCGTCAGGAGCTCTAAATTTAACCAACCTATGATGTTAAAAATGCTGCAATTGCATTCAAACAAGTAAAGAACAATAGAAGATGAGGAGTATGAATAAAAACAATAAATCAAAGGCAAGACAGGTGGTGGAATAATGGGCAGAAGGGGAAACAGCGCATATTAAGGCTGCTCGAGGTCACAGTACATCTGAAGTCAGCACAACAGGATGGAATTATGGGTAACTCCAGCTATATGAAGTGGTTTTAAGAGCAATTGGGTCTCTTACTGGGAACTTTCCTGTATTATCTTATAGCCTGAAGGTGAGCACAACAGTTCTCAGTCTCCTGTGGATCCAGCTAATGCATAATTAATGGAACTCTGGGCAAAAACAAACATTACAAAGCGTTTTACAGGCACTTTTTCCACGGGAAGGAAATGTGCTGTCGAAGATGGAGACAGCAGCGTCCCAGGAAAAAAAGATTAACTAATTTAGTTAACTAAGATTACATTTCAGGAAGGTGAACTGGCTGCCTAGCTGCAGCACCAGGGGTTTGAACCCAGACATCCACTTCCACGCCACTTCACGCTCGAGGGCAGGAGGTACTCACCTGAGGCAGCAGGTCATCATTCCCTCAAACACGGAACTTCAGAAGGGATGGATGTGAGCTCCAGAGGCTGTGGCGAGTGCGTGCAAGCATGAGCGTTTCTGCGTTTGCTCCGTGTGTCTCCGGCGGCGTGCAGCCAAGTGGCTGCAACGACAGCTAAGAGCCGTTCACAGGAGGGAAGTTAAAAAAAAAAAAAAAAAAAAAACCAAAAACATCCAGTGAAATTTGATATGGAAGCACACAAAGGAAGACAACAGCGGAGAGAAAATCAAAGTGAGAAAAGATGGATGGAGGGGGTGGAGGAGGGTGGATGGTAGACAAACCACATCACAAGTGTGAGGAGAACTATTGTGTTTCATTTTGTTTTTTTCCAAATAAGTGATGAGGAGGAAGAAATAGAAGGCTTGGCTGTAACATTTGTCACCTTTTCTGCAGAAAAGCGGACAAAGTCGCCGGCAGAGTGTAGCTGGGGCGTGATATTTTTATTTTAAGTGATAGAACAGAATCAGATAAGGAAGTGTGGGAACTGGCCGTTCTGAGTCCCCCGCCCCAAAAAAAAACAGCTAATTTTTCCCTAAATTAGCATAACCTATTTATTTAACAAAGCACGGAGAAATCTGAGCCAGAGTACCAAGGTGCTTACGTCACTCTTAAATAAACAACTCGTTTAATATTGCAACTAATAAAAGTGCTAAAATGCCGCTGACAGGCACATACTGTACGCCCTTTGAGAATTATGGATAAACCGGCTCTGCTGCTGAAACATTAATGAAGTGGTCTCATTGCATCACTGGCAGCGACAGATGCCAAAACCAGATGTAGAGAAAGAGTTTTAGAAATTCCCTCATATATAACAAAGCTTTTCTAACCAAAAGAGGGAGGAGACTTCAGCGTGTTTGTGTCTGAGTCTGAGCGGCTGATGGGGTACCTGACGCTGTCGATCAGCTGTTGATGCTCCTCGGTGATCAGGATGTCGGGCAGGGCCTCGGCCAGAGCCTCCACGTCCCTCTCGGCAGCGTACTGCTTGAGCACTTCAAACAGCTGCTCCTTCACATCTGGCTCGTCCCCGAGCACTTCCTCCACCTGACGGGTGAGTCAAATGTGAGAAAGGGTGAATAATCAAACGCCCATCGGAGGGAGCACATCTGTTCCGCACCCACTTTCTTGTTGAACTCCATGGCTTTGTGGGCGCGGCTGTCCCTGACGCTGTCCCCGGTCTGTGACAGCACCCTCATGCTGCTGCTCAGTCGCTTGGGCCTTCGCGCCATGCTGAGCACACCAAGACGCAGAGGTCGACCCTGAGCGGCTTTGATCATGGCCGCCGCCGCTTCGTGGTGTTTCACCGGGATCCCGCTGACCTCCATCACATAGTCCCCGACCTTGAGGCCCCCGTTGCTGGCCGGACCGTTAGGTACGCAGTTCTCCACCATCAGAGGGCTGTCACCGACGATGGTGAAACCAAAGCGACCGTCCAGGCCGGGGTTTATGTCAACCTGAGAGAGAACAAAAGGACGTGTGATTTTGCTTTGATGCACCCTCCATCTCAGAAGGTCGGTTATTAGCCTTGCCTGCTTCAGCCGCGAAACCACCCCGATGCTGGGCGGCACCGTCTTGAGGGTCTGAGCAAGAGCGATCAATGCTGGTGTGCTGAGGTTTGTCACGTCCTGGCCCTCGATGTCCACCACCTGGTCGCCCGGCTGCAGGCCAGCGAGGTAGGCGCTGCTGCCCTCCACCACGGACAGGATGTAGCTGGGCCCGGTGCCACCTAGTCTGAAGCCAAAGGCCTCTGGCCAGTTTTGATTGGTGGCTGGGAGGCCGAGGTCTGGGGTGGTCAGAAGAGGAAACTAGGCCAGTTAAACTCTTTGCATATGTGCGGCATTAGCATACAAGCTCACTGCTACTCCAGCAAAGGAACTGAAGGAGCTGGTTGTTAAATAGGCCATCAAAGATAATATCAGGCTGTCATTAAAAGTATTTTTTTAACTGTTATTCTTGAAAGTGGAACAACAAAAGCATAAGAAAAAGGAAGATTGTGTGACTTTTGATATCTAGTTCACTCAGGACTACCCCTGGTCACTGGCCTCATTTTAACGGGTCCCAGCAGGAATGCTGAGCTTCATCCCCTGTCATCTACCGCCATGAGGACATATCAAAAAATATAACAAGGACAAGTTGCTCAACTCCAGCTGCAAGGAAAAGGGTTCGAGGCTGTTTTGCTGATTAGCTCTTACAGTAAGTCAGATGATAAGAAAGCAGAAACTAATTAACGCTTTAAACCATGAGATGAAATTTAATCAAGGTGCTAATTCAAGAGAACACAAAAAGAGCCCAGAAAACATTTATACCATACCAACAATCA
This sequence comes from Pao palembangensis, assembly GCA_015343265.1. Taxonomy (NCBI): domain Eukaryota; kingdom Metazoa; phylum Chordata; class Actinopteri; order Tetraodontiformes; family Tetraodontidae; genus Pao; species Pao palembangensis. Next base: position 15,346,224 of record CM027085.1, on the reverse strand, counting down.
GGCTGTTCTATTCAGTCATTAAAAACAACAGAAAAGTTAGAAAAAAGGAGAAAAGGAGAAAGGCTAAATTAGAAGAGAAAAAGAGAATCTGTAAGTCAGACCTACAGAATATGGCATTAGTCTCCAGAAACACTGAACCGGGGCTGATTATTGATCTAAAAGATTGGGAAAGCACAGAGGTCCGACCTCAGATCTCCGTCCCAGATACTGGGCTCCAGCCTCAGCACCTTTCCCTCTTCATCCCACAGATGAAACATCAAAACCAGAAAAGAGACTCACAGAAATCTTTGGCGGTACTCCGTGGTCCGGACTTGCTCTGGCGCAGGGAGAAGCGGCCCTTTCTGCTCAGGAAGCGCCTCATCCTTGCCCGGCTTGCCGCAGGGCACGTTCCAGCCAGCCTCCCTCCTTCACCTCCTGGCCGGAGGTAGGCGCAGCGGAAGAGCGTCCACAGACACCCTCGTGCTGCTTCTCACCTGGAATCTCCCTCGAGCGACTCCCCACCCCCCCAGCCGAGCAAATCGTTCCCGACTTCCTAAAAGGTCACATCTCTAGGTTTTCTGGGCCGACCTCTCACCCTGGTCCCAGTCAGACAACCAGAACTGCCAAGCTGAGGAGAGGAAGGCTGGAGGAGAGGCTGTCCATCCTGGGTGAGGCGGTCCAGCCTCTGCCTCACACCAAAGCCCTGTGACAGGAAACTGGGACAAGCTCACTTGGTCCTGGAACGGTTCTTTGCGAGAAAAGGTACGGCAGAGCCCCATTTTTCTATAAATACCCTTCCGTCTCTCTCTCTCCGTCTTCATTGGTTGATCATGCGGATAGGCCCCCCTCAGAGGGCCGAGGACTGACCCAGAAACACTGAAGTGTACCAGCCAGGGACACGTCTGATGATAATGGCTGCGTTAACATCAGTACTGGAGCGGCTGCGGAGATCTGCCATGTTCAAGGTCAAACCCAACACACGAGGGTTTCAGATGGCTGACGGAGGCCCAAAACTCACACTTGAGGAAAAACCAAAAACATGAGAAATGTTGATCTCAGAGAAGTTCATTCAATCACGCCAGTAACAGATGATCTAGAGACGTGCACGTCCATGGACCTGGCATAAAGATCCAAAAAACAGACGTTAGTTTCAACACTGCTGGATTTAAATAAACAGCTTTAGTGCGAGAATGTAAACAACTGTTGAGTAGGAAAATATTTAATAAACGCAAACTCTGCTGGATTATAATTTAAGCACATTTTCAACAAGTCTGTCACACACACACACACACACACACAGCAGAGTTGAATAGTCCGACTCAGACATCACTGATACAAGTGGAATCAAGTGTTGACACTTTAAGGTATATCAAAAAAGCATTAACCAGGGATAAGGAGGCTGCAGCCACCTGAAGAGCATGTTAGTGAAGGTAAAGTCATTAGACTGAGTCAACAACTGCTCCCCAGGCTCCTCAGGATTCTTCCTAGCTCTCTAACGGGAATAAAGAAAACACTTTGGCATTTTCCCATAATTTAAAAAAATAAAATAAAAACCAACAAAAAAAAGCAGGGACACGTGACAGAAATGTTCTGACACCTTTTAACTTCACCAGTGTTTAAAAGCCACTAACTTGGAATTAGTCTTTTTTTTTTCATCAATCTGAAACACACTGATATTAAAGACAGCAAGACTTCCAGACAGTTTTTTGAGTTAGTTTCATGAGTTCTGCGAGTACTTCGGCCTTTGTTCTCTCATCACGCCTCAGACGTGACGCTCACGCAGCAGCGAACCCTCCGATCTGTCAGAGTCTACAGGAAGTGCCCTCCTCCATCATACAATCACCGTCTGGATCTCCACCTCTTCGGGGGACGTAATCACGTACTCTTCCTGCTGTTGCACCAGCTGGATTTCCTCTTGCGCCGCCTCCTCTGAGGTAACCATAGTAACAGTCCCGACCGCAGCGTCTAAGGCGCCCGTGGTGGTGAGCAGTGTGCCATTGTCGATGGCTGAGGCCAGCGTCATGGCCACCTGTTCCGTTAGGCTTTCAGGCGTAGCGATGGTGATGGTGTCGCCACAGTCGGAGATGGACGCGCCTTCCTCGTCCACGGCGGTGTTGCGCACAATGATCTGGCGGCTGCCGATGCCATTGCTGCCGCGTGCCTGGCTGACGATTCGCTGCACGACTTTCATGATGTGATTGCCCATCTGTGAGACATGTTCAAATAAAGATTCAGAATTCAAACAACTGGAATCTAATGAATACTGCTAATCAGGCGTGTGTGTGTGTGTGTGTGTGTGTGTGTGTGTGTGTGTGATGGTGACCTCATTCTGACTGTCCTGAATGAGCGTTACTTCTTGCTCTCGCATGTCCTCTGCTGTTTGCGTCTGGAGGTTAGAGGGGAAACAGGTATGACCCCATAACGCATCATAAAGAGATGTTGGAAACATGAAAGCTTCACTCACTCTGCTGAACACTGAGATGAAAGCAAACATACAAGCGGGTACATACAAGCACGAACTGTCAAACCACAAGCTGCCTGAAGTTTCATCTTCAGTCGATTTTTTGGCTGAGCTCATTTCTGTATCTTCAACGCTATCGTTTTCTTCTTGTTTTTTTGAAACAGCTTCTGTGTGATTCTTTTAAAGCTTTTACAGTCTCACAGCAGCTTCTATGCATCTAACTGTAAAAATGAGAGCTGACAGTTCTTTTAAGGCTAACGTAGACCTCAGAATCTTCTGCCCTGGATTCCTCTCAAAGGCAGCTGTCACACCAGCCCCCTCTGGCTCACCTTGATGATGTACTCCTGCGTGTCTGCCACCACGGATGAGAACTCCACCAGGACAGCGTGTGGGTCGTCAGAGATGATGGTTTCCGTCGTCAGGCTTTCCACTGATGCCTGATCTTCTGTCACTGAAGCCTCTTCCAGGTTGGAGTCGTCCTTATGGCAGCCACCTGCCGGAGATCACGGTGTGCGATTAAATTTGGGAGAACGGCATCGTTGTTTCCCACAAAACTGGAACGGCTCGGAAATGGTCCTGATCGGTGATGCAAATACCTTCTCCACACTGACCTTTAGCACGCATGTGTCGGTTTAGCGTCCCGTGCTCAGCAAAGGCGCGACCACATTTGGGACACTTGAAAGGCTTCTCCCCCGTGTGATGGCGGACGTGTCGCACTAGAGAACCTTTCTCTCTGAATCCTTTCATGCAGTACTGACACACGTAAGGCTTCTCATCCCCATGCGTCCTCTGATGAACCTGCAATGCATTCTGGGGATGAAAGTGAGACGGTTTAGCAGCTGATCTGGAAAGACCTGTGTTTTTTTTCCTTTACCACAGCATTATCACCTTGGTCTTGTAACCTTTGTTGCACCTGCCGCAGTGATACGGCCTTTCATCCGAGTGTGCCCTCATGTGTTCGCGCACATGCCCGATGGTCTTGTACAGTTTGCCGCACTCGCCACACTTGTACCTCCTCTCACTGACGTGAACCTCCATGTGTTTCTTTAGCAGGTAACCAGTCAGAAACTCCTTTTCACACACTGTGCACTTAAAAGGCTTATAACCTGTGGACAGAGATCACACAGAGAATGACGTAACAAGTCGATGTCACATCATCTGAGGTCAGGACACGGGGTCAGAGGTTAATTTGATGTTTTTCTAGATTTAGGTCTGGAAGCTCCAGGCTCATATCTGAGAGAGATGGTGATTTTTCTTTTTTATAAATTTGCCATAAATTTAGCCTTAAGACACCCCACAATGATGCTGCGAGTCATTATCCGTGCTGTGAACGTACCTAAATGGCTTTTAACATGACAGCGGAAGTAATTCAGGCCCTTGAAAGAGCGATTACAGTGTGGACACGTGTGCAGTTTTGAAGATGGCAGATCATCGCCATCAACAGCTTCCTGCAACAGCAGACAGTAAAGAGTGAAATATGATAATGTATAAACTAAAAAAGCCAGAATAAAATGATATGTTAATGACTTTCCATATAACAATTTATTTCTTATTTCACTCTGACCTCTTTGGGTGTCTCCAGCTCCAAAATCTCTTCTTTCACCTGGACCTCAGCGATATTTTCATCATCATCAGGGCACTCCGAGTCCTCTTCATTAATCACCTCGGTTGTCTCTGGGGTCTCTTCAACCACTGCTTCTTCTGTGCCCAGTGCAATGCCAGAGTTGATGATGGCCTGGCAGATAAGGCTGTCGCCTGCCGCTGCGGCTGCAGCTAGGGCTTCCGCCTGAGACTGCTCAACAACAAGCTAACCAGGAACAGGACGAGCAACCGGTTGGGCGAGAGTTAGAGGCAAAAGCATTTCTGGAAAAATCTGCACTTGCAAAGGGCTGGGGTTAGGCAAAAATGTGCAGAAAGAATATTCTAACCTGTTGCTCCTGCGTTGTACCATCCACCTCCATTGTGAAGTGGACCTGATGAAGAACCTCTTGAGAATCAGCTTCAACCACACTGACAACGGCCGTCTGAGCTTCTACAACCTGCTCCTCAGACTCTTGCTCTACAACTACCACTTCTTGCTGCTCAGTCACAGCAACAGCAGCATCATCACCAACTCCTGGACAATTTGGAACCCTCAGTAACTCAAAATATGTTTTCTTACCTATCCTAAAGCAATCAGCTGCTGATCTAGAATTCTGACCTTTTTGTATGCCATCTTTGCTGACCAGGATCTCCTTGTAATGAGCAAAGCGGATCTTTTCTGTGCACGGTGTTATGGCTTTCAGGTGTCTCGTGAGGGCGCCTGACTCCCTGAAGGACTGGCCACAAAGGGTACAACGATATGGCCGCTCATCTGTGACAGAAAAGGAGACAGGAAGACATTAGATGAAATATGTGAGTGTCAAATTATGAGACGAGTTTAGGTGTTCTGACTGTACCAGTGTGACGGCGATTGTGACGAACCAGGGAGCCTTTTGTATGGAAAGAGGTCCCACACAAGTCACATGAGAAATTCTTCTGGTCACTGTGAGTTTTCAAATGCGTTCTTAAAATGTTGATCTGTTAGGGGGAGAGAAAACAAGAGTAGATGTAGCATAAAAATAAAGTAACCTAATTGATATGAAAATCAACCTTTAGGGTCTAGAGAGAAATATAACTATTATTTCTCTATTTAAGACAGATATAAAACTCACAGTTTTAAATGTCTTTTGACAAAGTTGGCATATGTACCGTCCTTCTTGGTTGACTTTGTACAAGTGCTTGTCATCAGCAGCATTGTCAGATACGGATGAATCACTCCCATCGGTCTGCTCACTTATCACTTTATGCGATGTGATTTTCTTCCTGTGACCTCGGCCCAACAGACCAGAGTTTTTATCTACAGTTAGAGGAAAAGACAATATAAAATACACAGTATGGAATTCGATTTTGGATTAATGATAGATGCTTCGCTAATACAAGAATTTGACTTAGACCACCTCCTCAATTTTATCTATTGTATTTCAATTTCATAAAACAGGAAAGTATTTGCAAATAAATTGCTAACAATCTGTTATTTCCAGTAATGGCTCACCAGTGACAGTCTTCGCTTTTTTATCTGAAGATGCGCTGTCAGAATCCTTGGTGTCTATGGAAGAAGTTCCATTTGCTGCAATGACCTAAGTAAGGCGAATAAGAATCTTTAGTTTCACCTCTGAAACCTATACAGCAAGACAAAATGAAAGAGTACCTCTTGGCTGCCATCCTGGCCGCTGGCCTCCCGTGCTTCCACACGTCTGCAGCCCTGTTGCAGCTTGTGCTGGATAAAAGCTTCCAGCGTAGAGAACTCGGTCTGACAGCGTCCGCATTTGTGCACGTCTTCATCTAAAGGAAAATATTGCAAGGCATATCACAAAAGGAGTACAAAATTAGTATTTGTGCTGCCAGTCATTATTTAGCACATTTAAACAACGGCTGCTAACTTGGAGCAAAAACTTGTGCAGTTGCTAACGGCAGCTAGCTGTTAGCATATTTCATGGGGAGGAATTGAGCTAGGCCCAAACACAACACAATGTTAGATAAAAGTTTCGGAGACTTTTGAGTGTAAATAATCCAACCTTCATCTCCCAGCGTAGACTGGATGGTGATCGTCTCACTGCCGTTCGTCGTTTGTTCACCCTCTGTCTCTGCCGTATGATTATTTTCGACATTCATGTCGTTCGAATCCTCCGTCTCTGTCGCAACAATGTTGCTACAAGGAGGGAAAACATGGCGGATTTACGGCTCCGTAGTCATAACAACAGCACGGCGCGTGCCCGTTTCTCTGTACTTCTGTGTTCAGGTGTAAGTATTGGTCAATGCAATGGGCAAATTAATTCAAGCTGATCATCCATTTCTGTAAATTGGTCATAATATCGACGCTTCCTGCTTCCAATCAAAGGGAAATGCAGTATTTTATTAATTTGAAACAGCATAAACTAGAAAAGCACTGAGAAAGCGACCTGCGCATAGCATTTCCCCCTATATTTTGACTTACATTCGTAGTATATCGTAAACATAGGCAGAAGGAATACAAGGTTACGTAACATAGTAGGGTGCTTTATGGTCCATGCCCCATTGTTGGGTCCCTCTCCTTGCCTTTGATTTTTGGCCTATGATCAATGGAAGATCAAAGTCCCTCCGAAATCATCACCGAAAATGTAATCAGATGTTCCTTTGTCCATTATCAACATTTCCTGAAAATTTTATTAAAATTCGTAAATTTACTTTTCGAGTTAATTTGGAATCAGTCAGAAAAATAAAACGCCAGCTGTAACACAATAAATGGCCTATTATATTAACTAAGAACTCCAGTTCCTTTTCGAAATAGTAATTCTTTACAAATACAAATGCAAAATCTGTTGAGGCAGCAATATATCATGGTCAGTCCTACTAAACAGTTCTGTATATTTATTTTTGCAAGGTTTTTGCAATAACAGCAACAGAAAAAATATATTATTTTGCATTAATGTATTGCAGTTTGAATAAATACACAAATTTGTTGAGAAAACATTGAAAATGAAACAGAATCTTGTGAGAAATTCAAAAGAGAACAGCAAACACAGACTAAAATATTTAAACAAGAGAAAACGTGCAACCCAATGAGGCATTTTCACGACACTAAAACAAACAACAAACGCTTTACGGCAGCAATAATGGCGTCACACTTTAGCGGTGTGTTGCAATTGACAGATCTCGACGATTTTATCACTCCTTCTCAGGTAATACAGCTTTAATAACGCAGTTATTAATTACGGCACAAAATATACTCAGTGAAGATAGTGTGTATTGTGTTGAGTAACAATATAAACCAGCGACGAACTTGTAAATTCTGAAACAAAACAGATTATAGTCTAGCTATGCTGGTTGGAACTGCTTTGTCAGACAACTGCCCAAGATACATAAAAAAGATAACACTGTGTAGCATCACCCAAGATAAGAGGCTCCTTGAAAAATATGTTCTTATCTTGAAACATAAAATTGAACCAAAACCGCTAGCTTGTCGCTAAATTTAGCATTGTTGTAACGGGCTAATTGCAACACGATTGCATCTGAAGTATTTGTGGATACGTCAGGATGGATATATTTACATTTTTCTTTGGATTTTAAATTTATTTCTGTTACTTCATTTCATTATGTATTTATTTAGTTAAATGGCCTTCCTGTTAACATCGTTTGTAGAGTTTGCTTGGGTTCCTTTAAAACACCAGACTTTTGTGCTAAAATATATTTTATTTTAATTTTATTTACAGGAATGTGTCAAACCTGTCAAAGTAGAAAAGAAACAGGGCAAATCTGTGGCCAAAATTCAGATAGAAGAAGATGGTAGCTACATTCAAATCAACCAGGTTGGTGTCAAGGTGTGAACAAAAAAACACCTATAAAAATACACCAAAGTATACCTTCAATTACTTTAATGATGTGTGTTTTTAGGATGGTGGGAAGCAAAAGCTGGAGAAAGCAAAGATTACCCTCAATGACTGTTTGGCCTGCAGTGGCTGCATCACCTCTGCTGAGAGCGTCCTAATAACGCAGCAGAGCCATGAGGAGCTCTTCAAAGTGCTGCAAAACAACAAGGTAAAGCTTGATGATTATGCATTGAAATGTCAGGGAATCGTGTTTTAACTTCAGTTGAAACATGATAATACATTTTCAGCTGTCCCTGTATTTACCCTCACACAATTATGCCTTTTTAGGCCAGTGAGAAAGAGAAGAAGGTGGTGGTGGTGTCGTTGTCGCCACAGTCCAGGGCCTCCATTGCAGCACGCTATGACCTCAGCAGTACGGAGGCAGGCAGGAAGCTCACATCCTTCTTCAAAGGCCTTGGTGAGTGCAGATATAACATTACACGGACTGGTTGACGCTGGCAAACACAGCTAACACTGAAGTTTGCTGTCTTTGTTTCAGGTGTTCATCATGTGTTTGACACAACCTTTACTCGGACTTTCAGCCTGCTTGAGAGCCAGAGAGAATTTGTGGAGCGGTTTCAGAGGAACGAGCAGGACAAAAAAAGTCTGCCAATGATGACTTCAGCTTGTCCAGGTATTCCAAAAGAAGCACGTTTTGGAATTTAAAGTATTGTTCCTGATTTATGTCAGTTGTCTTCCGTCTACAAACATCACTGAGTTCATTTTGGTGTAAAGATGCATCGGCTTCAAGTTGATGGTGATAATAACCTAGTCATAAACCATTTCTGTTTTAATCCAGGTTGGATTTGCTATGCAGAGAAGACCCATGGGGACCTAATCCTTCCATACATCAGCACCACTCGCTCCCCACAGCAGATGATGGGCTCTCTGGTTAAAGGATACTTTGCAGAACAGCAGGTACAAGAACAAATGAACCCATGACAGTTTACTCATGAAATAGTGTGCATGTGTAATAATAGAGATTAAAAGCCTGCGTTGCTGAAACTGTGTTGTTAGGGGCTGAGTCCACAGCAGATCTACCACGTGGCTGTGATGCCCTGCTTTGACAAGAAGCTCGAAGCCTCCAGGTCAGACTTCTACATGAACGAGCTCGAAACGCGAGAAGTGGACTGCGTCATCACCTCTGGTACAGCATCTACTTTTATGCTGTTCTTGAAAAGTGAATTATCTTTTATAACTTTCAGTTTTTCAATGCAGGAGAGGTTCAGCAGATGCTGGAGGAGAAAAACATGTCTCTTAGAGATGTGGAGCCGGCTCCCCTTGATACAGTGTAAGTTTGCAGATTATTAGACTGCCCCCTAGAGTAGATCACTTCACTGTGATGTTTTATTCTTACTCCAGGTTCAGTAACGTGAATGGCGATGAGTTCTTGAGCCATGCTGGGAGCAGCTCAGGGGGTTACCTCCATCATGTCTTTACCTATGCTGCCAAGCATCTGTTTGGAGAAGAAGTGAAAGAGCTCACCTACAAGACCCTAAAGTGAGTGGAACAGTTGCAGAATACCTTTACTGCGAAGGTCATATTTAATAATATTGTTACTCCACCTGGAATTGAGCTGGTACTGTTTTCTGTTTTGGCTGTACAAATCTGTGTGGGATGTCTGACTGCATCAGTAGTTTTCTCATTAAATCCACTGCTGCAGGAACAAGGACTTCCAGGAAGTGACTTTGGAGAAAGATGGGGTTGTGCTGTTGTGTTTTGCATCCACATATGGTTTCCGCAACATCCAGAATCTGGTGCAAAAGTTCAAGAGGGGGAAGTGTCCTTACCACTTTGTGGAAGTCATGGCTTGTCCGTCAGGTAAGGTGAAAGCTATTCAGTGCCCTCTTCTGAAGTGATGCTGACCCAGCACTGCCTGACTCCTCACATCCCTGCACTCAGGTTGTCTGAATGGTGGTGGCCAACTGAAGGCCTTACCTGGACAGAATCCAAAGGAGCTTCTCCAGAAAGTGGAGGAGATTTACAGGGCAGAGCGCTCCATGCTGCCAGAGGACAACACCCGCGTGGCTGAGCTGTACCACTCATGGTTCCGCAGCGTTGGAGAGGAGAGAGCCAAAGAGCTGCTGCACACCCGGTACCACACTGTGGAGAAGATGAAAAACGGGCTCACTATGAAATGGTGACCCATACCTGCTGCCATGGGTGATCAGCAGACAGGATATTGGTCCATATTTTTTGTACTGACAATAGAACCGTCCGAATAAAGGAGATTGTCTCTTCTGACTGAGGGTTTCACATGTGCTAATAACATTTTCTTGACTTTTTATGGTCAGAATTTTCTTCACAGTGCTGGTGTTCTTGAATTGAATAACAAATATTGTTATTCAGCAAATAAAAGGCAACTAAACACCATGGATTACACTAATTCACACGGCAAAAGTAGAAGTTGTAAAGTTGTTTATTTAACATGAAGTATTATATACAGTATGTACACAGAGTGAAAAATAAAGAGGTTATTTAATCGTGTCTAAAGGTTTTCTGTGCTCCATTTAAAATGTGCACAACAGACTCATAATCCACATTATTGAATAACCTTAATTTTGATGTGAGGATATCAACAATGAAATGCAAAGCAGCAGTTTACCATCATGTTTTTTTTTCCCCTCCTCGCATAACTTTTAAAATGCCTATATTGTAAAAAAAGAAATTTTTACAACTGAAATACTGTATGTAGGCGCTCAGCTTTTCTTTCCTTCCAAATCCTGTTCTGCAAGGAAAATGTCATTTTTTTTAAAATGAAGATTCAGGTCTGCATCAGTACATTAATAGTGGTGAAAGGGAGACTAGTCAATCAACTCTACAAACGCAACAAACTCTACAGACTTGTGTCACAAACTCAATTCTTCAGAAGCTCTGGGACTGGGTCTCGGGGTCTCAGGAGCCCCCACTCCAAAGCCAACATGGCGAGAGGAGGAAGTCTCTCTTTGGGCTTCTTAAATTTCTCCTTCTCCTTCTGCAAGGCCCTCAGGACCTCCACTGGGTCCGTCTTGCCCGTGAACTTCTGCACTCCTTCCTCTCTGAACAAGGACAATAAAACTGAGACAATAACGCTAATACAGGCGGAGAAAATGGGCCAGACTTACGAGAGGCGAAGAAAAGGGTTGTACTCAAACTCATCCATTAGGGTGGAGGGCACTGTGGGTTTGTCGTCATCATCTCTGGCCTGTGGATGCAACAGCCGTCAGCTACTATGTCAGATAAACAAACCACGTCCCAGTCTCTAGCATGAAGGATTTACCAAAAGCAATATATGATATATCACCCAGTTGAATTTGTGGTTTTAAGCATTTTTCCTAGTATTTCCTCACCCTGGCCCAGCTCAGCATCTCTTTAACCTTTTCATTTTCTGGTTCCACCAGCATGGCGAACTTCAGGTTCTTTATGGTGTACTCGTGTCCACAGAACACCTTCTGTAGGTGAAGACAGAATTCATTTAAGATTGAAAACATTGCACAGCCCTTCTGAGTTTGCTGATGTGTTTTAGGGGTTTTTGGATTTTTATGCTGAAATGGAGAAAACGTCAGACTGTAATCAAACCCTTCATTGTACGACTGCTTCTCCAGCACCGTGACTCACGCCGGCTGGTATCTGAGGTCATGAGAGTTGTTAACTCTTTAGTGGCCACACGCTAGAGAATTGGCCTATTTCTACTAACCGTGTCTTGAGGTAGGGAGCCCAGCACCTGGGTTAGATTGTAGTACATCTGTTCTGCAGTGCCCTCCAGAAAGCGCCCACACCCACCAATAAACAGGGTGTCCCCTGCAGACCAAAGGAAAGGAGAAAAAGACGTCATTGTGCAGGAAATTAAGGATTCATACCACTAATCACTGAGAGTGAAGCCATACTGTACAGGAACGGGCTGTTGCTCTGCTCACAGACCTGTGAACACTGCAGGGGCGTCCGTGCACTCATCCTCCCAAACAAAGTAGCACATATGACCGGAGGTGTGACAGGGAGTGAACAGGCACCTCACATTGATGGAGTTAAACTGAGAAACAGACACAGCACCTGATCAGATACAATATATCTTTCCTCCTGCCACTTTGTGTGCACCTTCAGCTCCTGGGCGTTGGTGATTTTATCTGTCAGACCACCGATTCGATCATCTCCTCCGTACACCCTCAGCCCAGGGACCTCTTTTAGCAGAGCCTCATTCCCCCGAGCGTGGTCCCTGAGGGGTCAGTCCATGGTTAGTTTGGCAGATATTTACTGCTGACGCTCTGATTTTATTTTGTTTTAAAAAAAGTGTCACCAGTGGTGGTGCGTGGTCAGGACAGCTGTCAGAGACAAGCCCTCCCTCTTCACTATCTCTAGAAGCTGCAAAAAAAAGAAAGGATACAGTAAATTATGAGAAAATATTTCAGAAATACAGAATATTGTAATCTGAAAACTGATCACCAGTGAAATGTGTTTAATTCCAGGCTCCAAAATGCATATTTTCCAGAAACAAAGTGGAAATCTCACCCGATGCGGAACAGCAGGATCCACAGCTACAGCCTGTTTGCTCTGCTCTTCAATCACCAGGTACATGTAGTTGTCCTCCAGGATGGAGATCACCTTCACCTTCATGATACCTTCGGGTGTTTGTGCAGCACAGGCTGCCTCTGACTGAATTACAAATATTTATTAATGAGAAAAATAACTACACTTGATTCTTTATTCAATAAATTTCATCGCAGTAACTTTTCAGCGGATTTGATTTTCTCATTTATTCAAGTAAATTATGTTGTAAATATACTGACACGTTTATAAAGCCATTGTTTACATTTTAGTGTGTAGCATACGTTTTACTTTAAACTTGTGATATCCATGACTCCAAATCAAACGCAAGACGGTAATTCTAGTTCCACAAACCCGAAATGCGTACTTTATAACTTATATGAACATTGAAATTAGGTGTTAAAATGACTGTTTATCTGCTTTGTGACGGTGATGAACAAAGAAAGATAAAAAAAAACAAAAAAACATTGTAATTAATACAAAATGTCGCTGACGTTTGTTGACAAATTAACAAATTAACTGACTTCCTGGTTAGGAATTAGCCACGCCTATACGCAGATGAGACTGTCACTAGTAACAAAATGAGCACGACACTTCAACTGTCAACATGACCAACGTTACTGTGTTCGGTCAAAATGCAAGAAGGTCAGGACGCGGTTACCTCTGATGAAATGCCTCCGATCACTTTCAATCGTCATACGGTCGCGTCGATGTGAGAAGACCTTTTAGTGTCCACATTCAGACCATCCACAGGCTCAGGACCGACACTGTGTGCGGACGGAGAAAATATCGCGAGATCACAGTCCGTCGTCCGGTCAAGCCATTTCTATCGAACCCAGAAACATTCATCGTGTATTTTCGAATGGAGGAAATTTCAACTATCAACTTATCAAATTGAGTGAAAATACTACACCAAAATGTTACAGACGGAATAATGCTTACAATACATTCGTTTATTGCCTTTTCCCGCCATGCGACATTTTTTGTGAGACTACTTAAACATGCAAGTTTTGTTTTAAAGTAACCAACAATTATATCTGACAGTGATCTATCATTCCCTTTTATGCAAAACATTTAAATTAAAAAAAGTAATTAAATACAATCATTCAGAATTCGAAATTAAGTCAATTACTTACAAAAAATATATAATTTGAAATATTCTGTGCCTGGCTTGGAAATGGCTTTGAACTGAAAGACTTTATGGATAGAATAGTCAATAGTGCATTAATAGAATAGAGCATAAAACATAAACTTTAAAACTTTTAAACTACGGATGGCCATATATTCTTTAGAACCCTTAGAACTAACAAACCAAAAAAACAAAAAAAACATTGACTGTTTAGAACCACGTTAACTGAAGGTGACATTGCTAGAAGTACTATTTTAAGTGGCTTTGGAGTTTAAAAAAAAAAAAACCCTGCAGATTTGTTATTTCTAGCTCAATATTGTCAACATGCAGTGCTGGAAGAAGTTTCAACAACACCGAAATGACGTCACTCCTTCGGCACCCGGAAGCCATCTTTTTCTTTCCGGAGGCATCTCATGGTTTCAACAGGGTCATCCTGCTTGACGTGGTCTTGAACCGACTTCTCTCTTTATTAGGTGTACAATGCCAATATTAACAGCTTTGACAGCTGGAAACCAGCAAAACAGATGCCTGAATTCTAAAACACTTAGCAACAAACAGGCCTGTACATACTTGACCCTCATAAAGGGGTTAAAGGTGAACTCATCTGCCAAAGTGGAGGGGATGGTTGGTTCTCCATTCTCATATCTCTCCTACAGAAAACAAAAGGATGAAGAGATTCATTTATTTGCCTTTACAATCTGATGGGATGCAATCCATCCACATACCTTTGCCCAAGCTAGTTTCTTCTTGATGACGTCGTTGTCCGGTTCCACGTGTCGTGCGAATTTCAGGTTGCTGACGGTGTACTCATGACCGCAGTAGATGCGCTTAAAAACACAAACATTGTCACACGCGTGACGCCTTTTATGCTGATGTTACACATTCATTACATAATATTTACTGTTTCAGGAGGCAGGCGTCCTAGAATTTCTATCAAGGCTTTGTACATCTGCTCGGCAGTGCCTTCGAAGAATTTACCGCATCCAGCCACAAACAGCGTGTCCCCTGTACAGGAAAAGGATATGTCCTAAAGGTCACAATCCTCAGATCACATCTGACAGAGTGCTGACTGGTTGCAGAAGCTGCATGAATGATAACAGATGTTATGTCTCTGGGATGTCAGCAGGTCTGAAGGCGTGTTTAGACGTACCAGTGAAAACAGCTGGTGGCTCGCTGCTGTTGTCCTTTGTCACATAATAGCAGACATGACCAGTTGTGTGACACGGCGTAAACAGGCATTTAATATTCAGTGTTCCAAGCTAGAGGAAAGACACAGAGAAGGCCAGACATGGTGGGCTGGGGTGTAGATTATGGAGAGGAGTGTGTGTGTGAGTGCATCGTACTTTGAAGGCGTGAGAATGAGTAACCTTCTTTGTGAGAGCATTGACTCTGTCATCTCCTCCATAGACCCTCAGTCCCGGCATCATTCTTAAGAGTTTCTCGTTTCCACTGGAGTGATCCCTGAGCACATGGGTCAGACTTGAGACTTACTGGTGCTACTGTAACAACAAATGTTTGTGTGTATACCGGTAAGTTTGGCTTGTTACCAGTGGTGATGCGTGGTCAGAACTGTCGTCAGTTTAACACCATGTTTTTTGACAGCTTCCACAACCTGTTCACAGTAAATCATCGTCACATCATTACATAAATAACAACATAAATGCTGACAATGTGCAAATACAGAAAATAAGGGTTATTTCTGACCAATACTTCAATGTTCATTATTGACACTTAATATGGCAGATTATTTTTTAACATTTCTGGACTTTCAGAAAAGTCTGTAGGCCTACATACTTTGACTGGCTCCACTGGGTCTACAATAGCCGCCTCTCTGGAGTCCACATCGATCAGCAGGTACATGTAGTTGTCGGTGAGCGCTGGGAGGAGTTCGACCTTCATGTTCGCTTGTTCCACCAGAGAAGATTTCCTCACTGCGCTGTGAAGGAGTGCAGCTGCTTGGGCTTTGACTTCCACGGGCGCTTCGCAGGGAAAACAAAGTCAGGATGGGACAGAATCTCCGAATCTGTTTTGATTTGATTAAAAAAAATAACCCACTTATATCCGCTTTATGCAACAGAAGCCCGTGACTTAATCATTGATGAAGCACGCTAACGTGACGTCATCACGATAAACATTAGCTTTGACGCTACATTAAAAAGCATTACTTTTTTAAAGCTTACTGTCACAGCGTTCTTCTAACATGCCACTAAGAGAATTATGTTTGGAAACACGTTTCCCCGGACAAGCCAGTTATATACCTCTGACCCATCAAAAAGAAAACGTAAAAGCTTCCAGTCTGTGTACGTATTTAAAATTTAAGTATACGAGCTAATGTGCTAGTTCAGTGTCACAGTGTTCGTTTACGCAATTCGGACATACCAAACTTCAAAGCTGTAGCAGTTCCTAGCAGAGTGCAGGCACTCCCCACCAGTGACTTCAATAACATAGCAACGACAGCGACTGACTAAATACGACTGTGTAAACCAGAAAAGTTTGGTTGTTGCTTCCGTTCCACTTCAACTTTCACCTTCCAGACCCAACCAATCACATCAAGGGGAATAGATAAGAAATAACGAATTAATTGGGCAAACAAAGCAACAAATCATTAAATTATTCACAGTAGATGAATTAAAGGACAGTTATCCAAAAGTGGATGCTTTAAATGTATGAACCAACAATTATTATTTGAGATTCTAGGATTGACTTGTAGCGTTGCCTTGTCTGTCCCCTTTGGTTCGCCGTAGGTTAATATTTACGCAAGTTGACAAGTTGAGCAAAGTTCTGACTGGGCTTGACCGCTTCAGAGCGGCTCAAACCTTCACTCTTCTGTGCAATGACATCGCAAAATATTTCCCGATTTTGGGAGTGGGGGAAGAAGATCATTTGTGTTGGGAGAAACTACGCAGATCATGCCAAGGAGCTGAAAAACGCCGTTCCCACTGAGCCGGTTCTCTTTCTGAAGCCCCCGTCTGCATATCTAAGGGAGGGATCCCCCATCCTGGTGCCCCGGTACTCCAGCAACCTTCACCACGAAGTGGAGTTAGGGGTGGTTATCGGGAAAGGGGGGACACTGATCCCCCAGTCCGAGGCTATGGAGCACATTGCGGGCTACGCTTTGTGCCTGGACATGACGGCGCGGGACATCCAGGACGAGTGCAAGTCCAAAGGTCTGCCCTGGACCATGGCCAAGGCTTTCAACACCTCCTGTCCGGTCAGCGAGTTCATTCCCAAGGAGCGCATCCCCGATCCGGGCAACGTCATACTGTGGCTGAAGGTGAACGACCAGCTACGACAAAGCGGCTGCACCTCCCAGATGATCTTCTCCGTCCCATATCTGATCAGCTACATCAGCGACTTCATCACCCTGGAGGAGGGGGATCTCATCCTCACCGGGACCCCCAAAGGAGTCTCTGCGGTGCAGGAGCATGATGAGCTGCAGGCCGGGATCCAGGATGTTGTCACCATGAGCTTCAGAGTAGACAGACAAGACTCGTAGACTGGACAAAGTCACGATAGAAAACATAACTTTTCCCAAAGTCTTCCATTTTAAAACAATTACCTCTGTGGACCAGCAGATGGCAGCATCGTGCCATTAAAATTGTTACAGTCACCGCGTTATACATCAGGAAGAACAAATAAAAGATTTCAGTTTAAAACAGTCTTATTTTGATTCAAATGCTGTGACCCTTGAATAAATGTAACGTTGTACAGTGCACCATGAAGCAACATACAGTATATATATATTGGCATTCTATTGGTACTTTCTCAATAATTTTGAGTAAGTGAAACAATTTCATCACAGTGAGTATGGAAATAATGCTCATAAAGCAAAAAGAATGACATTTTGACCTTTGTTGTTTATATTTTCAACAATGGTGGTGAGGCCTTCGGCAGATCTGGTATGAGTTTATACCAGATGGGTTAGTGATGGTAGTTTGGGAGCAGACAGGACTGAGGGTTTGGCTCTGACTGTCCGTGGTTACTCTTAAATTTGGAACACACTTTACTGTTTGTTGGGTTAGATGTTGCTTAGCGGGGGCGTGTTTTCTTCAGAAAGCCTGGCAGAGCACTGTTTTTTTTTTTTCTTTTTTTTGTGGTAATCTAACATATGGATGCATTTTTTCCCCTCAGTGTGCGCTGAACCCTGCGGCCCCTCCACTGATTTGCGCCCAGACTGGTAACACTGGAACAAGAAAGGTTCCCAGGAAACAACAGCGTTAAATGAGTCTGTAATTTCTCCTCGGCGGCCTATACCTTCACCACAACCGCATTCCTACTTGACTGTTCCACATCTGTTCCAGGTTCAGTTACCTTTCTCCCACAGGAGTCTCTGATTTCAGGATCAATCAGAGTCTCCTCCAACCTGTCCGCTCTGCTGTAACCCGAGTCCGTGTGCATCATCTCCTCACACCCGAGGGCTGCATTATCTTCCAAGGTCCAAACCCCGGCCCCCAGGGGGCGACACCTGTCCATCACGACAGCAGTTCTGACAGATTTAATTAGACCCCAGAGAAACACGGAATTCTTCAGTGTCGTCTTCTACCAGACATGAATCTTTTTTTTTTTTTTATTGTCCTCATGTGACAGGACGTTCTGCGCTACCAGAGGGGTTCCACAGAGACTTCCAAGCTCAGCATCCACCACATCAGAGCTCTTCTTTTCTTTTCTTTTTTTCTTAATGTCACCAAGCAGGATTCTGGGAGAGGGTTAAATAGAGACCACCTGTGACATGAAATCAAGACAGGTGGGAAGCAGATTTACACAAACCCTGAGCTCTGCGCTCTCCAGATGATCCCTCTCTGGTGACTTTTTACCTGTGAAAGCAGGAATACTATCCAAAAACATGATATAAGGAGTGAATTCTGTAACATTCCATCTTAGGTGCATTTGCAGGGACGTGTTAGAACTTCAGCTATGGCCCATTAGGTTACCAGCAGGATTTCACACAAATCCTGTCAGAATGAAGAACACAAGCAGGAGCTTGAACTCAGATCAGCTCTTCTTTGAAGCGGGAATCAACTGTGACACCTTTTTAGCTCGCCTTGAAGTCTCAGAAAGCTTCTGTAATTTCAGTGGAAATCACCTAAAATAGAAACGCAAAAACACCCTGACCTTTACACGTGACAGTTCCCAACACGAAATCTATCAAATCCAACACATGAAAACAACTTGGCAGAATGTGTTCACGTATGGGTGCGTGTGTGTGTGTGTGCGTGCTTGCTTGGAGGATGTGACCAATGTGCTACTTCACATTGCGTGTGTAGTGCTGCTCTGTGGTCATGTCTACTACCAACACACACACACACACACACACACACACACACACACACACACACATACATACTCACCGGAGGGACTGAGTCACTCATGTAAATTCAAGACACACACACACACACACACACACACACACACACACACACACACACACTGGTAAATAAGAGCTTTGTTAGGTGGTTTCAGGGTCTGTGCCGTCAAACTGAGCCCACATTAAATGTGCTTCGTCTTTTTCCAACTGCTTCTGCATGCGAACAATTACTCTATTAGTGGAACAAGTGGGGATTACCGTAGCAACGCTGTGGCCAAAAGGACCATCTTTTTATGCCTTTAAGAGACAAACCTAAAGAAGAGTAATTTGGAATAATGGAAGTGGTATTTTAAAACTGGAAAGGAGCCAAGCAGGGGGAGTAGTTTTTGGAGTATTTGACGGGATTTGCAGCAACAGATGTGTGTCTGGGTCTCTAAAAGTTGTCTTCGTCCATTTTGGAAGAACTCTGTCAACTTAAATTTCCACAAATCTGCACAAACCTGAATTCTGAAATGACAACAGTGCTGTAAAATACTACTGTGCAAGTCCTTGGAATCCCATAGGGCCCGGCCCAGCTACCGCCAGTATCTGCAAATCCCTCCAGCCTAAATTGCTCTGTCGTCAGTTACGAGGAAACCACAGAGATGCATGAAAATCTCTGAATCTTTTCTCCCTCCGAGGTGAAGGAGGCTGCTGGGAAATGTGCAGACTAAGACCCGTCTCCATTTGTGGCTCCTCGCTGAAACCGCTTCTACTCTCCCTTATTCCTAAAAAAGTATTTTTGTTGTTTGTTATTCATTCAAAAACATTTCAAATAACATCTGTCTGTCTTCTGTTGCCCCCTTTAATCCAGAAGTGGGCGGTTTGATACAGGATGGTGTGAAAGAGGTGCTGCTAGTTCAGAGTGTGGAGAGGAAACGGAAGGGCTTTCTGATTGAGATGAAATGTTCCATAATTAAAGACCACAACACACACACACACATACACACACAGAGCCTCACGGTACATGTGGTCTGACTGTACAGGAAGTGGCGAGAAGGGAACAGTGTGGGAGAGTCTGAGGAGGCCAGGACACAGTTGGCAAAACCAGTTAACGTAAGTGGAGAAATGCTAAATTGATACTTTGTTGTTTCCTACTGTGGATCTACAACTAGCCGGGAGAATCTCCCAGAATCCTGCTAATGATAAATTCATAATAGTCCATCAGTTTTCCTCTGCGTTTTTGCTTTAAAGCCTCTGAGATCTGCCATCTTCTGTGAATATTGCTCTGCAAATAACACTGAGCTGAGGTGACCTTCATACCCGTCAGCATAAACAGAATTCTCTAGACCTTGAATTGGTCTTATTCTGATTGCACAAACAAAGACTTGGAAAAATCAATGCCAAGCCACGTTTCACCCTGTTCTGTTCAGCTCCCGAAGGGACACTGCATCGTTGCTTCTCTGCTGGAATCCAGATGTGTCAGTACAGCTGTCTCTTTTGTATGGGATGTTTTCCTGGATCGTTCAGGATGACAGCGAGACTTGAGGATGACACTCGACAAAAGAAAAAAAAATTCACATTTCCGCCACCTTCCTGGCCCCTAAAAACCTCGACTGTCGTCACAGAGGGGGGAGGGGAGGGGGAATCAAATGGCTTGGTAACATTTATTATGACACATGACATGAAGAAAACATCTGTGGTGAAACTTCCAAGAGTCGGAATCAGAATCAAAGCTGTGCAGACGTCACTCTACGTTCTTTATGCAAGCAGTTTATCAGGAACAAACCAGTAACAGCGGCACAGTTACTGTGGTCAACAGGGATGAAAACAGCTTCAGGAGTAAATATCTGTACATGTGGTTTCTGTTCGTGAGGTAATTTCGGCAACGCACTGAGAAAAATCCCATAACATCTCTGATTCATCAAACACGTTCATGAGGAAAAGGGAATGGTGCGAGGAATAGTGGTTCATCACAGGGGGCGTTCTCTCCAAAGATAAGGCATGAAGCTTCCGTGTGTGGGCTCGTAATAAATACATCACTCATAAAAACGCACTATAAATTACCAACAAAACAGTCATTTAAAAATATGTTCAAAGTTATTTTCCCTTAGGTGGCTTCTTCCCAAACCTGAACCTCCAGGTTTGTGGGGGTTAAAGTTGCTAATTTTCAAGATAAAACTTAAAGAATTCCCTCAAACAAAGAGTCCGTCCGTCCCTACAACAAATACACGTGCAAATTATCTGACAAAGCTGTAAAGTTTTATCCCTGTAAGTTTGTGCCTTGATGCCTAAAACACCTTCGTACCGTCATTAACGTGTAAGGCTTTAACTGTGTGTTTAACTTATATTTTGGCAGCGGCGCTCACAGTCAGGTGCTGCAGGTCATGTTGGATCAGTCTGTGGACCCCCCCCCCGACCCGTCCTCTCCCTGAGAACTTTGTCTGACCCACCGCAGGAACCTCCTCAGTCCCAACCAAAATCCCGTCCGCTCATCTGGTAGAAATGGTGGTTGAATGGCCTGTAGAACTCTCGGAGCCTCTGCAGAACCTCCGGGGGGATGCGGGGGTGGGGTCTGCCCTTGGACTTTCCCAGGCAGCGAGGTCTGCTGCTGCCCTCCGGCTTCTTCAAGCAAGGGAACCCTTTGGTCTGATTGAAGTAAAAGTGTTTGTCCGAGATGACCCTCTTCAGACCCAGGAAGTCCTGGACCAGCCCCATCTCTCCAGCCGGGTCGGACACCAGCTGCTCGCCACTCACAAACAGAAAATGAGACAAGGGGAAATGCTGTAGCCAGTTCTCCAGATGTTTGGCATACAGGCCGATGCGCACGGCGCTCCACGTGGTGTCAATCAGGCCGGAGGAGGCGTTCTTCAAAGCCAGGCTCTGGAAGGACGGTAGAGCCAGGTTCTTGGACAGCGTCTGGGTGTAGTCGGACACGGCCCGTGTCACAGGGTCCCTGACCACGACAATGAGCTTGGTTTGGCAGTTCATCGCGCACACGCGACCCGGAGCCTCCTTGGTGACAAAGTAACTGGGGGTCTTCTCCATGGTGATCTGGCCATCCAGCGTTCGAGGCATCAGGTCTCTAAAGGGGCACAAAAAGACAGCGGTGAGGAGGAGACCTCAAAAAAACTGGCCTCCAAAGACACTAACCCCCCCGGTATAACTCCCAACCCAATAATCGTAAATATCAGGCTAACAATTTAGCAACCGAGACAGCAAGAAAAAGGCTTTTGCCATGTTCAGCAGCTTCTGTTTTAGCTTCTCTGTTCACATGTTTTTAATGAAGCTCTGAAAACCCTCTAAGGAAATGGTGCATTGGTGTGGCATCCCTTAAAGTAGACAAGTCAATCTTGAGTCCAGGTAAAAGAGAGCATGAGCGTTACAGGGACAGTTCACCCAAAAACAAACATTTGCTAATCGTCCAATCGTGGTTGTTTTCAGGGGGGAGAAGTTCCACAAAATACTTTCCAAAAATCTAATTTATTAGTACAATTAAACTGCGACCACATCCTCAGCGCTGCGTTTACTGCCTCCATGCTCATTTGGTCTGTTTTTAAAGGTTAGGGTTCATCTTGATCACTCAGAGAACTTTTCAAGTGTTTGAATCTGGCTCTTCTTTGTGCGCATGGACCGGGAAACAAACCATCAACCACAGTCACTAAAGCCGAATGTGACCTCTTTGAAGAGGAGTTTGGAACGGCGACACATGGCAGTTCTGCCGCTCCGGGTCTGATTCCTGGCCTTTGTTTGCATCAGTGGAAAATGCCGAGTGTGAATGATAGAAAAAAAAGAGGCACCATTGATTATTATTCAACTTTTAAGAGCTGCAAATGGCCCATCAGCTGCCTGTCTGCTCCTTTATCTAATCAATACTTTGTCTCTATATGACAGTCCCCTCCATGTGTTTGTGATGAGGTGTTACGCTGCCACCCCCCCAGTTGGGTTTGTCCTTCACTCCCTGACATGAGTGTCACTCTAGTAATTGACCATAAGTTGTGTCTCCATAGTCATGAATAGTTGATGAATTGTGGCTCCTCTCTCTCCTTCTCTCTCTGTGTCTGTGTCTCTCTCTGTGTCTGTGCCATCACGTCTCATCACTGGCAGATCAATAATGTCCATTTTTGTTCATAAATCTGCTCTTGTGTTCAGTGTCAGGACAGAGTGTAAACAGATCAGGATAATTCATTTCTCCCTGCTCCGACTGTGCCGCCCCGATGGCTGTGCCGCTACTTTAAAGTTAGAGAGTTGGCGTTTGAATACACAAACTCATTAACTCAGGGCGCAAACGTGTTTCTCATTAATCGGAAGGCCTCTGACTAACCGCATTACGCTGGAGCTGCCTGCTGCTTTAAGGATGTAGCGCTGATATGTTTGCAGCAGCCGAGATCATAAGGCTTGAACGAACCAGGCATCAAGGATGTGGCCAGAACACTTCCTGTGTCCCAGGATTATAGGTCCCCCCCCTGCTGAGGTGCCCTGTATCACCCTGATAAAAGATATACCCCAAGAAGGAGTCTCGAGTGGAAAAATCCCATCAATGCATCCATTCAGGGGTCCAATTTTCTCTTCTGGTAACAATCTCTGTGTTTAAATGTTTAACGATGCGGCGGAAAGTCGAGGCGGTAAAGCTGGATGGGAGGGCAAACAACTGAGGGAAAACATTTCAATACAGCAGCGCAGCTGTAAGGTGACAGAACGTGCCATAAGGTCACAGACAGACTGAACAGGAACCTTGATTTACCTCCAGACCTGTGCTGGGGATGTTTTTATACTGATTAACCACATGACATTCAATTGTGCTGCTTAGCTGCAAAGTTTAAGAATTTGGCTCAACCATAAAAATAAGCACACAGTCACCGCTTCCTTAGAATTCATACTGTCATTGTTAGCATGTTGGCATTGACCCTACAGTAATCTGCTACCAGAATGGTTCTACAGGTTCTATATACAGTATAAACAGACGGAGGGGTGTGTCACGCCAGCTCAGCATGTTTGTATTTATACACTTGCTTCTTCTAATATCTTTTCTTGCATCTTTACTTGTTTTTATTGAGGTCTTGTAAAATTGTAATGGCGCAAATGCAGAAAAAAATCCTACTGAGTACATCAGAAATGAGGGAAAAATAACAATCTGGGTTTGCTGCTCATAAATGTGATGGTATACAAAACATTGGGATTGTAGCTGTTGTTGAGCCTATTAGAATCCAAATTACAGATGTGGATCTTTTCAGACCACATGAGTGCTGTGGGATTAAACTACCATCTAGAATCTATTTTCCCTAGTGGTTACATATTTGTATATTCACTCTTCTTATTTGGTCATTTGATAATCCTGACTGCCAAACCCTCTGAGACTTTTCACTCTGGCAGACTGAAGCAAAGAAGTTGCACTTTTACTTCACATGTGATCTCCTCGCCATTTACAACCATCTCAAAATGCCACAGTGTGCCTCTGTGGTTCTTTTCAAATATTAGAACACCTACAGCCAAAGCCGCCGCTATTAGCACACAATGCAAAACTGCAGAAACCACTTCCTGGTCCATGAGACCAATCAGCCTGGTTCTGCTCCTTGATGGCCACTGGTCAGGGCTCAGAAGGAGGTGTCAGGAAAATCAACCAGGTTCTAGAAGACATCCCCCCGCGCTGCCCCAAACACTTCTAATTTAATCTAAATTTAAGAGGGAAAACTGATGCCAATATTCTATCTTAGCACCAGCTAGGAAATCTGTCTGATGATTCATTGCATTTTCCTTTTTTGTCATCATTGATTAGCCATTTTTACAGAAATATCTGTCTTTTAGGGACACCATAATTCCTCCAGTTGGTATTTACACAGTACTTTAAGGGCAATCAAATCATTGGAGGCCTCTGGTGTCACTCCAGAGGTCAGTTCATTGATAAGATTTGGAAATATTGGTGGAACTGCAGTGTTTCCTCAACATCAGCACCGCTCTTAATCACTTTGGCTGTCTGATCCAAAACCACCTTTACTCACACAAAAAGTGTTTTCATATTAAATGTTGTTCAGGAGCTGCTTTTTTTATTTTTTTATTTATTTTTTTTTTAAAGGCTCCTGACTTAATCGTCCCAGCCTGCGTCATGGTAACAGAGGCGAGACAGTCGCAGCCATTGTGCTGTGAAAGGCTCGAAATTGTCACTTCTCTGCGGAGGCTCTCGAGTCACACATGAAACGCATCGCTCCGCAGAGTCCCCCTAAAGTCATAAAACGACACAGAAATTCATTAAGGCCTTGCCCCGTTTCACATCATTTCTATTCCTGTTTCTATTCATGCAAAACAAGGAAAGAGTTGGAGACCAGCTGGGAAGGGAAGAAAGAGAAGCTGACAGGATCTGACAGGCAGTAAAAACCCTCATGAATGAGTCCTCAGGATTATAAAAAGAAAAGAAAATGCTGTTCTCATATTGATGCTGTTGTGATTTAAGTAACACAAGCTCTCTGTTAGAGGGTGAATTAGGTCATAAATATCCAAAAAAAGAGCTTTAATTATATAATATCTGAGCATGAAACCTGCAACTTGTGACACAAGAGACATGCATGTGTGTTAAATATAAAATAAAATGTCTGCGTGCCTGTTTCTGCTTGTTTTCCTGCATGTGTGGGGTCCGACCAGCCCAGAACCTTCTCATTAAAGGTTAAAGTTTGAATTCAAGTTAAATATAGGTCAATGTAAGGTTCAAACAGCTGGAGGTTTGGGCAAGGTTTAGTTGAATTAATGGAAAAATTGTGTGTGTGTGTGTGTGTGTGTGTGTGTGTGTGTGTGTGTTTCCAGATGAGGCTTTACTGTCACTGCAGATGACAGTAAACTGATTTTTACCCCCTGATTTCTCAGGTTCTGGGACAAGGGCAGCATAATGAAAGATGAAGGAAACACCAGAAAAGAGGCAAAATAATGAGAGAGGTTGCTCTGAAAGTGTTTCTATGTGTCCCTGCTCTCAGGTAAGAATGCAACTCAAGAAATGACAAAAAGGCAGATTAAGTTACACCAAAGCATGTCTCTGTCTTCTCTGCACCTTCTGTCCAGCGGTGGTGCATGGCTCTGGGCAACATCTGGAGGTGATCCAGGGCCACCGTGGGCCTCTGTGTTACAGAATGTCAGACCTCAGTCAGGGTTACAGAATCATTTCTCAGATGTCTGCGGGGATTATTAATGTCATGTTGAAGAGTATAAATGGTGTTTAGATGGGTGTCAGGATGATGGAGTGCTCCTGGGAGACGCTTCAGATCTGAAGACTGCAGCAGAGAAGGTTGGAGGTGCTTCATCCTGCTGTTTTAGATTACCTTTTTTTTTTTTTTTTTACTGGATCAGTAACTCTAAAAAGTGCTGTGGACACATTAGACACTAAATGCCCTCCAAAGCAAGCATAAATGTGCGTAATTTTTTGTTTGTTTGTTTGTTTGTTTTTCATACCTGTACCAGTCAAGTCCTTTGTCGTAAAACCTGTCGAAAAAATGCGGCTCCGCTCCGACCGCTCTGACGTCCGGGTGGATGCGGAGAAACTCCAGCAGCGCCCGGGTCCCGCCTTTCTTCACGCCGATGATGATCGCCTGCGGAAACTTCTTGGACCCGAACGTGTTGGACACGGGGATGCCGCCGTCCTGCGCGCTGTCCGGAGGCAGCGATGCCGGCGCACCGTCGAGGAGGAGACGCGGCGACGGCCGCGCACGCAGTTCGTCCAGGACGCGGCGGCGATTTTCCAGGATGCCATAATCCAAAGACCGCTGGCTGAAAAGAGCTCTCGGGATGGAGTCACACAGTCCGCTGAGGCAGTAGAAGAAGTAGGTGAAGATCAGGAGCATGGTGAGGAACAGCGAGGCTTTGGAGAGCGCCCTGCCCAAGTTGAACCTGATTCTGCATCCGCTACATCCCATGAGTTGTTCTCCTGCTCGACTCCAAAAGGCCAAAACGATGGCAGCATGCTTCTTCCTCTTCTTGGCCCTTCGTCTCCACTTATTCCCACATTTGAATCGAAGCTCTTTAACTGAATCGCACAACCTGTTGCGCAAAAATGAAGCGTAGAGAATGAAGCCGCGCGAAGGCTTTATCAGAGAAACTCAGGTAAAATCTCTGTCATTTTTGTGAAGAAAAATACTAAAATCAGTCCGTTCCTTTCAGGAAAGTTTGGTCAATTAACGTCAGGCGTGTTGTCTGCTGCGTCTGAAGTCTGAAATCTCCCATTCAAGCTTTCTCTGCGCCCTTTTTACATGTCTCCACCCTTCCCTCCCTGAGCTGCACTTACACGCACCTTCATACACACCCAGATAAGAGCCACTGTGTTGGAATGATCATACTCAAAGCAGTCCCGAGCACTTATCAAGTGCTTTTCAAGCGTAAGCCGACCCTGCGGAGAAAACTCCTCCTCGTCCCTTTGAACCCTCACAATGACGCCAAGGTCAACGCCGTGAATGACAGGAGCCCCGAGGAGGTCCACCCAAACCGCTTCACCCTCCAGAGGTCCGGCGTAGGGACGAGTCTGCCGACACACACACTGATTTTAGGAGGAGATCTAGGAGATTTAGGAGCTAATGCTGTGTGTCATAAATTACAGTGTGTGATGGCTGACTGTGTCACCTTCAGGGCTGTCAGGGAGGATCCACCTGGGATATTCCCCCCCACCCAGGATAAAGTTTCAGTCTTTGAACCTGAGGAGGGCACCAGGCAGCTACTTGAATGAGGGCAGGTATAAAGAGAGATGATCTGTGTGAGAAAGACACACACACACACACACACACACACACGGAGCTCAGGGATACTTTGAGAATGATAACTTCATTCTCTTTATATCCTCAGAGAAATAACTTTTGCTATTAAAAGCAACATAAAGATACTTTAGGTTTGTGAAGTATTAGTGATTATTTATAGACAATCAAAACAAATAGCAAAATACAAGAATATACTAATTCATAAAATACATTTTAAAACATGTATTTCATTCTGGTGTGTCTACTGTGAAATAAGCCGCGTTAGCACATGTTAAGCAGAGGAAAACGAGAGACCTTGGAAGATGGTGGTGTTTTATTAATGCTTTTGTATTGATGTAAAGGAATAAAGTATACTCAGTACATGACCAGTTGACTTGCTTTCCATGGGAAAATCCCTGAAATTGTCTGATGTGCAAACAACAAAGTGAACAGCGTGCAAGAGGAGACACGTCAGAGTGTTATAATGGAAGTACCTGATCTCTAGATTGTAAATTTGGCTCATCGCTGCAGCCATTTTAAGTGTCACTGGAGTCACAGATAGCCAGCGACGGTCGGTTCTGCTGTTTCTGATCTGTCAGGGGAATCGCAACTGATCTGAGCGTTCGCTGTAAGAGGAATTCACAGCTTTGGACACGGCTGTGAGCTCGCAGAGATGCATATTCAGGATCTGAGCTCTGCTCTCATCAGTCGTCTAATTTTCTTTTCAATCGTCCTAATTTCTCCAGTCGGAATTAGACTAACAGCTCTGGACGCGGAAAGATAAACACTGGGATTAAAGGAACAAACAGGCGGTGTGGAGGCAGCATCCGGGTAGTGAGCAGGTCTGCGTGCAAGTCTGAAGCACCTAGGGTGGAGGACGATTATGTATTTTCGTTCGTTCGTGTAGGTTTTCCGACCTTCGCAACTGCAGCTGAACGCCGCTGTGGCAGCATCCCCGTGTGCACTGCCTCTGTTTCCCCCAGCCGGAGGCTTCCCAACACGTGTCAGCAAGTAGAGAAAATTACAAATCCTCTTCGGAAAAACAGAATGTTCTGCTGTCATTTGATAAGTTCGAACATGGAGGAAAAAAAGCCTGTTTCTGCAGCCACAGGAGTCCCAGCAGGGAAGCATCTTTGACACCGCCACCATGATGATAAAGCTGATGGCGCAGAGGGTTCTTCTGAGGCCTCTGATCAATTTTAGCCCCTATGAATATCAGGTTTCCTGTTTTAACAATAGACAATTAACTTAAATGCCCCCATTGTGTCGCCCCCACCCTTCAGGGAACCACAGCCACTTTTATCTGCAGGTACACGGTGTCACATGGAGGAAGGATGGGACGAGAAGGATCGCTCTGATCTCTCCATCCACACGCTATTCACCTTCACCGTCACCCTTCCACGGTGCCTCCAGTTGAACTCGGACTCTCCTGGACTTTTGGCCCTGAACGAGCAAAAATCGTAGCTAACGCAGACACCTTGAAAGCATTAAAAGGTACCATTTCCACATAAATCCTTCGGTTTAACATGGGAGCAATTTATATTGGAGGGCTTCATTCCAAAACGGACAGCTCCTGTAGTCAGGAGGTTCAATTATGTAACCGATACAGCAGCATGTGCAGCGAAACCTTCCGTCAGATCATTTTTCAGCCAAACAAAAACTGCATTCAAGCCCTGAAACTGCGCAGAACTGCCTCCACATCTTTATTCCAACAATAAAAACACAGAGGAGCCTTCCCATGCTGCCAGTCCTCACAAGGACTCGTGTTTTTCTTCTTCATCTTCCAGCTGTTATTTATCTTTTCCGGGTGCTGGGGGAGAATCTGTCGAATATAGAGGGAATAGAAATGAATGACAATCATGTCATCACACAAGCCACAGGCCGGTGAAGGAAATTCCTCCTTTTCTAATCCGCAGCTCTGCGGCTAACAAAACAGGATCCACCAGTTGGCACGCAGGGAAGGGCGGAGGTGTGGGGACGGGGGGCTGTGATTGGCTTTCGAGATGTCAGAGGCGACTGCAGATTCAGGGATACGCTTTCACGCCGCAGGCTGCAGTGCTGGAACGTTGGGAACCATGGCGAGCGTCCCACGGTCCGCGCTTTAGCGCCCGGAGGATCTCTGGACTCCGTCATGCGCCTGTGGACTGCCATTGTTCTGGTGGAAACGTACCAGTTGTGGCTCCCGGTCGCAGACTGCTGCATACTTGGATGTTTGTGGTCTGTTTCTCTGCAGCTCTGCTCCATCCGAAAGCCTCGTGGGCTCACGGGATGATTGCCGTGACGTCAACCCCTTCGACCGCATCCCTGCCTTTAATGTGTCAAAGTCGCCAGTGGGTGAACACAAATCCTGATTTCCATTATTTTGTGATTCCTGACAGAGGGTTGGACTGAGAACCACTCTCTTAGTTTCTTTTCTACACAAAAGATGCATTCAATTAACCGTGTGTTGGTCTCTGTAAACAAGTCAGAGCCAGAGGGCTGGGGAGTGTTAACTGACTGTAATTGCTGGTGTAAAACCACAGCAGTTTGTCTCTCAGCTCTCTGGAGTTTCCCGTGTTTGCTGAATTCCGACCTGTCACGTCGACTGTGAGGAAAACAGAGCTGTCATCTCCAAAGGAAAAAACAAAACCCGGAGCGGTGAGTATGTCTGCTGGAACAGCCTCACCTGTCCTGTGCGCTCCTGGAGGCTGTGGAGTGAGTGCGTGCAGGAACAGGAGTCGGGCTAGCGGCCTGTGAGGCCGGAATGTCGGTAGCGACTGAAACGAGTGAACTGTCGCCTCCGTTGCTGACAGATATTTTGGCTGAAGGGGATGGGAGGGTTACCGACTCTTTGACCCGGCATAAAACAGGCCAGGGGGGATTAATGGGGTGAAAAGTTACATTACATAAAGAAGAGAAATAGTGTTTACATTTGCTGGTCAATAACTAACCACTAACTGGTTAGCTTGGTTTAACAAGAAATGCTATTCTTCCTGCTGAAAGAATAGCCGACAAGTTTCTTCCTCTGCACAGTCTCAGATAAACCTGGACCTCCTCGTCCGTCAGCCTCTCGTAGCTTCTCTTCCTTTGCTCCATTTATCAAATGATCAGGTAATTTCTGTGGAAACACGCCAAGGATCTTTCAAAAAATAAATAAATAAATAAATAAATAAAAATGTATATTTCTTGTTATCATCAACAACAGCAAAGTTATGACGGTATCCGTTGCGAAGTTCTGGGGTCTTTTACAAGATGTGTCTTTATTAAGGTGCAAAGACTTAGATGACAACTTGTATTTATAGCTCAGGTTTGCAATGATGTCATGCTGAAGCTGGATATTCGCCCTGGTTCTTGAAAGCGCCACCGCAGCCACACCCGGACTTTGTTGCAGAGCTGATAATCACGTCGCTCTGTCCCCGAGCCTCATTCCTGTGGGAATATATTCCGAGACCTTTTTCACCCCTTTTCCGACCCATTTGCACACCCTCATCCTCCCCTCCATCCTTCAGCTCCCATTTGATCCCACTTGGGGTTTTGAGGTTCATCCTGTTGGGCCTTCAGCGGATTTCCCCGAAATATATTTAAATTAATTTAGATTCTGCGCTGACCAGACAATTCCAAACTGTCACATATAGAGGAAAACAAGGACCCCGCCTTCAATTTCCGACAAACCCAGGAAAGAGGAGACTAGATAATTACTGCTTTCTGACTTACAGGCAAGATTCATTCGATCGTGATTGTTTTTGTGGCACCAAAACCAAATAAAGTGCAAATGTAGGAAGTTTGAGCCAGTCTACCTCAAATACCGATGCTGCAAATAAAATCAAACGCACTCTGTCGTGTCTATAAAAGTGGATGTTGAACGGATATTTTAAAGTTATTCTAAAATGGCACTGTCGTGTGTGTGTGTGTGTGTGTGTGTGTGTCCTTTGCTACAAATCGAGTACCCAAAAACAACCAGTCTATAGCAAAGTGGGGATGGTTTGGCTGGTCCCCACATTTTAAAGTTAGAATTAGGTTTAGGTCTGGGTTAGGGTTAGGGTTAGGGGTCAGGGTTAGGCAGCTGGGTGATGTATTATGTCATTAAAAGCCCTCACGATAGAAATTCAAGTGTGTGTGTGTGTGTTTGTACGTGGCTGAAGGGTATATCAAGCTATGGAGGTATGTGGAATTCCCCTCATTCATACTATAAGGAGGATCCAGATGTGATCAAAGAAATAAACGTCTAAAATGTTTCAGAGATGCGGGATTCTTTTTCTTTTGTTTATTTGATACAGAACTGGTTTAATTATTGGAACTGAAGCTTTCGCTAGAGGAGATTAGTTACAAAAGGGGTTGTTTTAATAGCAACCAACAAAAAAAGTTAATACTTTACAATAAGAAGAGGCTCCTGTCTGTTATCTTATTACACAGACGTGTTATTACACAGACGTTAGCAATCAGTCGGACGTTTGTTGTTAGGACCACCAATGAGAACAGTGACGGGCTGCTGGGATGGATTTAGAATTTTAAACACTGAATTTGTGTATTTATGCCAAACAAATACTTTAAACAGAGTTTATGGCATCACAAAAATGGCAAATTCTGCTCACAGATGGTCCTAAAAACGTATCCATCCATCTGTTAACCACTGCTGATTCCCAGAGTCAGGGTCACTGGTGCATCACAGGACACTGGTCACTCACACACTCACATCTAGCGGAGGTTTAGAGTCTCCAGTTAACCTGATGTGGGCATTTCCAGGGTAACCAATAATGGAGGACATTAGCCAACACCCAGCCACACCGCTTCTCCAAAGGGCCCCCTCCCCAAACTATAAAGTACCTGTGCCACAGACCTCAGGTGCTCCCTTTGAAGCTCTCAGCCGGCCCATCCCTCTGTCTCTCTGAACGTGATCAAACTGCAGATAGCCGCCACTGTTTGCAGACATGTGTGTTGTCATTTAGGGTGGTAGCAGCTCGGCAGCAGGAATGCGATGGTGCGATAAAGCTCACAATGACGAGCCGGGAGACAGCAGAGGTCGCCCTTATTGTTTATTTTTCATTCTGGTGGCCCTCATGCTCGGCGGCGCCCCCACAGGCATCACCCGGGTGGCCAGATGTCAAATAGAGGTGACATGTAAACGTTAGCTGTGATACAAACACAAGCAAAGTACATAATGAGATTATTGTGAATTCTCAATGGATTTAAAAAACATAGAAGAAAATCAGATTAGAACAATTTAAAAATATTTCAGTCCTTCAAACGTGTGTTCTAAGATGCCACAAATGCAGCAAGACACTGAAGCTAACAAGCTGTAGGGTAGATCACTGACTTTTTTAAGAGGAAACACTTGACATTTTATTTTTAAACGTACTTCTGAGGGAACGATAGGTATGGTTGAGGCTCTGCAACATGTGGAGGACAGCTATGCATATTTACATCGAGAAGAAGAAGACATTATTGATTCCAGGTCACAGAGTGAAACTGGAAAAAGTGGAGATAATATGGTGGTTTAAAACAGGAGCATGCACAGCTCAAGGAGACCTCCGTAGACCTGGCTCACTTATACATTACAATTAAAGCAAGATGGCCAGAGAGTGTGTCTGTAAATCTACACACACACACACACACGTTGCTCGAGGCTCATCCTTTGAGTCGGAGGACATCCTCGTTTGAACGTAATTAAGGATCCAGTTTGCTTACATGAGCAGGATGAACCACAGAGGTTAGTGGATCCAAGTTTGTTCTGTGATTCTATCAGAGGATTACCACTTCCTCCTTCCTGTTTGCTTCCTGTTGGCCATACAGCTGTGCTCTGATGCTGAACAGAAGAAGCATTCTCACAGATAGCAGATGCTAATTACAATCCTGTTTTAGGGCAATTTCCTTTTTCCTCTTCCCTCTCATGTGGTTGTCTTTGGTCTGCCCTTCTCTCATGTCTCTCAGAGGTGATATTTAGGCTTTTATTATTTAGTTTTTATGATGCTGTGGGTTTTTGTTTTAGTTCAGAGAAAAATACCAACATCTTGAATGCTCATCCTTGAATAAATTAGACAAAAGTACATTAGCAACAGCTGCTTCCCTCTGGAGTTTTTTGATGAGGCCTCCCGGACAAAGCCGTCGTCACATAGAAGAAGCACAAAGCAATCTTCCCCTCAGATGAATTTAAAGGACATACCACTACAGTGCACTAATGTTTGCACTTCCTGTCCTAATCCAGTGCTTGGTGCTGCAGCTTTCATCTCCTTCTCTGATCTTTTATGCTTTCAAACAGGCGCTCCACACCTGCTCATCTCCAGATATTCTAAACAGAACCAGAGCGATTGAACGTACCCTCACACCCTCGTTTTGTTTGGAATTCCTCTCCCTTCCACAGACGGTTCACTGGGGATCCGAGGAGGAGTTTTTAAATCAGACACCGAACTTTTAGAGCTTGAATGATGAGAACAAATAAGATTAAACACAGAACAATGACATTATAACAATCTTGAAAAAAATAGTTGATTACAGCATTTTTATGTGTTTCTCTGTCCTGAACCTGGTCTTTGTTTTAAACCAATGTTTCTTTATCATTTATGAGTGATGAGCTGATCAGGTGGATGTTGGAGCAGGAACACATTTAAAACCCACAGTGCTGGGGGCCCCCATGTCTGACTCTGACCCAGGATCATAACTGACAAACAGGTAATGAGGACATTATTCCTATTTTGTTAAATGTTATTAGCTGCAAACGTTTTTCTGAATAACTTTATAACCTCTGGATAGTGCAGTGGTTAGCACAGCCATCTCACAGGGCGATTCTGAGTTTGATTCCAGCTGAGGTCACGGCATGTTCTTTCCCTGCCTGGTTTCCTCCTCGGTCAAAAAAACAAACACAAAAACAAAAAACCCATTAGGTTGATTAGAGAGTCTAAATTGCTGTTTGGTGTGTGTGTGCGCGTGTGTGTGATGAACTTGCTGCCTTCCAGTGCAGTTGACAGATTTATAGACGTTGACCCACATTTTTGCGCATACAGCGCCATCAAGTGGTGGAAGTGTAACTTTGTTTTTGCTCATGCTCATTTCAGATCAACCACACAGAAAGGAAAACAGTATTCATTTGAAATACTTTTTTTTTAAATTAATACTTTTGCCTAAAACTCAATCATTAAATAAATACATAAAATCTATGTAATAGTGATTGTACAATCGATGATTGCTGACTGCATAATTAAATGGCCCTGAAGTCACTTCTCTGCTCTCGCTGAACGGTGAGGCCGTTGTCAGTCAGATCCCTGGTGCTCCCACATTGGGCTTTTTCCCAGATGTCATCATCCAGCGTCTGCACCTTCATCAGCATCAGAGAAATGCCTGCAAGTCCTCCGCTTCCTCAGACGGCTCACCTACTGTCCATCAACCTTATCTGTGCAGACAGGGAGTGACAAGAGAGGAATGGTGAAACGAGACATTTGTTTAGTCTTATATTAATTTTTTAAATATAAAGTGGAAGGAACACGTACTTTGTCAATCACACAGAAATCAATACCAGGCCTCTTTACTTGAGAATCGTACCTTTAGGAACGAACTTCAGTGAGCTGCTGAATATTCAGAAGCGAGACAGTCCCCTGGACGGCCCATCATTTATGAACTCGTGTCCAAGTCCATTTCCACATTTCCCACACCGAACCTGGAGGAAGGCAACAGAAATATGAATCACGTTCTGTGCATTTTATTCAAGCTATTTCTTTTAGCTTCCCTATATTTTCCCGTACCTTATACGCTCCAGGCCTCTCCTCATGCTTGGACACGCTGTTTTCATGGATGGTCTCTGTGAAGGCTGGCCAGGGAGAAGAGTGCTCAAACTTGGAACGGCTGGAGAACAACTGGTGGCCGCATTTGGAGCACACATAGATCCCTGGTGCAAAACACACAGGAGACAACAGCTTCAATGCAACATACGGCTCTGAATCACTATAGAAATCCATGTATTACTTCACTGCTTCAAAAGTCTTCTGTTCCATCTCATCTTTTCTTCCTCTTCTCGTTTCTAAAGCAATATGTAACCTTGTTTGATTGTGTAACTAATGGGCAGGTTACAAAATAACCTGTCATCTATTTTCTTTTAACCAAATTTCGTGACAATATGGTAAGAGACAACACTTTAAAAATGCCTGTTGTGTTTACTTTGTAACTACCATCTTAAACTGTAGATAACATTGTAGAAACATTCCTGAAGTAACACACGACACATTCTTGTGTAACCAAAAGAAAGAGTACAAAACAAAAATGTTTTGACTACTTTCATTTTACTAAATTGTCCTCAAACATATGGTCAGTGCCAAAACATGCTTGTTGTTGTTTTTATTGTTTGCAACGATAGTCTCGACAGTACATACAGTGTAGTTGTGTTTCTCATTGTAATTGTTAAAGTTCCGCCATGTTGAAATTTCAAATACAGAAAAACAAGTTACAGCAATGACGGTACCTGTTTTAAAGTGGTCTTTAAAGACCTCTCCGCCGAAGAAACTACAGAAAGACATTCCGGTGCCGTAAAAAAGACAGGTTTAAGCTGATGGAACTTGTTATTTAAAGAGGCGGAAATTCCTTCTTTAAAACTTCCGGTTATCACTTCAAAATAAAACCGAAACGGCGCTACAAAATAAAGGTTCATTCTACACAGTCGTGTAGAATATTATATTTCGGTTTTATTTCGTTTAAATCTGATATAAAATCTAAAATCCAACTGCGTAATTTTTAGACATTGTTTGTTTTTTTTAAATATCTTTAAATATCTGTAAAGAAAAGGAAAAATAAGATTCAAAATACAGTTAATGCGGACACATGCTGACGTGTATTTATCAAAGAATATCTAAAAAAATGACATATTTACTGACTGAGTTACTGACATAGATCTGGTTCACCAGAACAAACACGCTTTTGGTTTTAATGTTTCTATTTAAGACATTGTTTGTGTGTACAGTACTTTTATATTTTGGTGAACATCTGCAGTTTTGCCAACAGGTGGCAGCATACAACGCAAAATGATTTGAGCTGAAGTGATTTTCATGACCCCCCCGAACCAGGTTTAACAGGATATACTGATACACACAGCATTAAAATGATGTTATTTCACACCTCCACATTTTGATGCAGAACAGTCCCTACACCGGGACATCAAGAGCTCAATAACTCACACTCCAATCGTGTAAATAAATTGCGTAAACGATTATTAGACGACCAATTGCATCATATATAGGTTAAAGTATTCTTACTAATCAATAGAATGATTGAAAATTTTTAAATGCACAAAAAACGAATCCCAGCCATGCTTGAAAATAACTTTTTGAGCCCTACCTGGCCTGAGTTTTTCAGGTCTCTTACGTAAGTGTGCGTACCCGGGGCTGCGGTGTCACGGCGGCAGAGTTGGGCGCAGAGAGGAGGAGCCGCTCTCCTGGTTTCTAATCTGGATTAGAGTTTCCAGCGTTCAGCCAAACCGCCAATAATCACATTATTGCGTATTGGTTCGAAGCGTCCAGCAGCCTAAGACACAGGCGACGTGTACAATGGCGACGCCGCTGACGCGTTTGTCTCCTGGCAGGATGAAATAGGTGATAGCCGTTTAAATACGTTTCGGTGTTTTAATGCCATATTTTTAACGAAAGTCTGATGATCGCTTTCTACTGCAGATAGACGGTGCGCATTCCC
This sequence comes from Pao palembangensis, assembly GCA_015343265.1. Lineage (NCBI taxonomy): Eukaryota > Metazoa > Chordata > Actinopteri > Tetraodontiformes > Tetraodontidae > Pao > Pao palembangensis. Next base: position 15,309,074 of record CM027085.1, on the reverse strand, counting down.
GCTGCAGCATGCAGACCGACCACCGCAGCCAGCTCTGGAAGACTTCTGCAGAAATCTGTGACACTGACGGGGATCGTGAATAACCGCAGCCCTCAAGCAAACATGCCAGAATCGAGTGAGTAGAAGGATTCAGGTCATGTCCAGACTGGCAAAAAAATGTAAATGAGCTTTAGCATCACTGAGCGTGTGATAGCCAGACGAGCTGTCTGCTAGGGGTCAGTCCAGGGGTAGAAGGTAGTTTGAGGACAGGACTCATCACTGTCCAGTCTGGATGGGCAAAAACAGAGGGAAGCGAGTTCACCTTTATCCAACTGAGATGTCTGATGCTGACTTCTGCAGAGGTGAGGTCGAAATTAACAACTTAAATATGGGAAATGGAAAGTATAACCACCCACACAAATATGGATTCATTTAAAAGCAAAAACAAGAGGTCCACACAAGAGCTTTATTCTGGTGTCCATCCACGCTACAATGCATGTAGGGCTGGTTGCACTTCAACAAGCCGTTCTATGCTTCTCAGTGAAATCTTCTCATAGCCCTGAATTCCCCTGAGGAAACCATTAATTACTGGACTTTCTAAGTCTGGAAGGTCTGTGTGCAGGTGAAGAAGCAGTGTGTCTGCACGTAGAGGCTCCCTCTCATTGTAACTGCGATCTTTGTCAGCGCCTGAACAGATACAATGAGACAGTAAAGCTCAGGAGTGTGTATTGATTCCAAAGATGCAGATGGTGTTTATGTGTGCATTTAGTGTATGTTCAACAGCCAAGGTTGAGTTTTATTGTCACCACAGGAAGAAGTCAGCACGTTCCACCTTTGGTAGCTGTGTGTTTAGTCTGCATTTAAAGAGATCTGCAACAACAATCATGGTTTCTCAGTGAGTCCACAGGAACTCGCTGTCAACAGGAACGATACTACGGGCAGATTTAAAATGCAAACAGACGACAATTAGATGGAAACAAACTTATAATTGGATCACTCCACATAATGTGGGATTAGCCGTTATCATGGGATTAAAGCCCTGTTAATGATGATTGCAGAAGAACAGCCCTCATCCGCCTCCACCTTCCCTCTGTGAACTAATGGACAGAGTGTTCACACAGGAGAATGCTTAAAAATGACAAATAAGGAAACACAGGAGAGTTTAGGAGGAACTGGGGGAGAAAAGGGGAAAAAAGCATTGGAATGGAGGGAAGGGAGAAGACAGGAACATGTGTGGGTGATGCTTTGAGGGTCAGATGTTCACATTTCATGCTACTCCCGTCCTTTCTCTCCACAGTTGCAGCAGATTTCTTCATGATGGACCATCACCGCCCTGAAAAAGGACATCACACGTGGAGCAGTGCTAACATCATACTCTGTGTCTGCAGAGACTTGGATCACCACATCCTCTCTGTAGCTCCCTGTTGATGGCCACCATGGAGGAGAGCAAGCTCATCATCAGCCTGGACTGTCACGATGAAGGCCCCATTGTGGCCTTTTCCAGGGACAAACCGAAAGGCAGAGAGAGCCAGCCTGACCTAAGCATCGGGATGGATCTCGACCTGAGCCAAAGCCACCGCTCCCACCGCTCCTTCCTGCCTCACTCTCCGTCTTCACCAGGCTCTCTAGCCGATCTCTCCGCATTGTCAGCTGGCCTCTTGGCGACCAACAGCCTGGTCAAATCCTCATCCACAGACCTGGATCCCAGTGAGAGCAGCTCCCCGCGAGGCCGACCTCTGCTCAGCCTGGTCAAGTCTCTGAGCACAGAGGTTTCCTGGAGGACAGAACCAGAGGTCAGTCTCTCCAGGTCTGACTCCAAGCTTCATTTGCATCCTTGGAAACAGCATCCGAGGATCCCAGAGGCCAAGCCCGAAGCAGGGGAAGTGGCCGAAAGGGATGACTGGGCTGCAGCTCCTTCTGCTGAACCTCGGGGCAGCTCACTGATCGCAGAGCTGGAGGGCAAACGCAGGAAGTTCTCCGAGGCCATGCAGGATCAGTTGAGCATGCTGAGTAAGATGATTGGTGACGAAAGCTGCAGCATTTCCAAACAAGGAAGAGCTTCAAGCGTTGGAGACTCACCTGTATTCCAGAGCAGCTCTGAAAAAGATGGAGGGGGAGAAGATCCAGCCATGAAATGCAGGAGGAGGCCCGATGGTGAGCCCAAAGGGGTGTATGATCCACCAGTGAAAAGACCTCAACAGGGATCCTTAGCTGATAAAGCTGCAATTGGGATGATAGATCTCCGGAATGGATCTCGGGAGAGAACTAACACCCATTCTCGAGTCCGCCTCCCAGGCCCGTCCCAGCCTCTTCACTGGCTCTTCCTTGTGGGTCTTCTAGCTTACAGTTTCTTTGTGTTACCGCTGCCGCCGTACCTGACAGGTCTGTTTGTGGGGGTCGTGTGCGGTTTCCTGTTGGGCCTGGGGGCGATGTTCACCTTTGCCCCCCGACGTTCGCCCGCAAAAACCACAAGAGGACTGTGCAAACAGCTGATGCTGGATCAGCTGCGTGGCAAGCGCGCAGATGCTAAAAGCCTGGCGGTAAAGATGTTACACACTGATGATTCAGGAGCTCCTAAAGAAAAAGTGGTGAATAACCCAGCTTTTTTTCACCTGCCAGGGATGGATGAATGAAACGCACAGCTACGACCCTGAGACTTTCCACCCCTCCATCATGCACTCTGTCTATGTGACCCTGGATGGGAGCCGGCTGTCCCTGGCGTACCCGCGTACAAACGTGCCCCGCTGGGCTGGCTTCGATGAGTCGCCGCGGGAGGCCTTGTTTCTGCGCTCCTGCACGTATGAGCTGGCTAAATGCAAGGTCAGTGCACTGATAGGACACCTAGACGTGCTTTTGAATGTGCAGTAATCTTCTTCTTGAAGGCTTAGCTTTGAAAGTGATGTGACCTGGTCCATCTGCTTTTGGATTGGTGGAGGAAGCTCAGGAGGTTTGTCAGTTACAGTTGCATCCTGCTTCACTTTTCTGGTCCCAGGTATCTCTGCTGCCCCCTGGATTGGCTCGCAAGAGATTGTGGAACAAGAAATACCCCGTCTGCATCACTCTGGCTGATGGTGAAAGAGAAGAAGCTCACATTCAGGAGGAGGATGAAGGAGTACAGAAGGATGCAGTAGCAAAAGACCAACAACTTCCTGTCCACCTCTACCTGTTTGGCCGCACAGGAAGAGACAAAGAGGAGTGGTTCCAGCACTTCCTGTCTGCCTCCCGGGCTCAGCCCAGCGCAAGCAGCGAGGAGAGCCCAGGTAAAGAGATGCTACTTGCTGTCTATTCTCGAGTTTCATGTCTTAGCCCCCTCTCTTCCTGTCTTTCCTCTGATATTTAGAAGTCTCCTGCGGTGCAGACGCTGTCAAAGAAAACACCAGCGACGATCTGGCCGACTTGTCTGGAGGCACCAAAGCAAGGATGGAACTGGACTACAGCACCTACATGACTGAGCTGATTGAAAGCTGCAGTGCTGTTCACGGTCCCGGTTCTAGTGACAAGGAGGGCCAACCGGTCCACAAGGTGGTACATGAGCACTTTAGCCTTTACAGCTAATATACGGTTAGAAATGACACGTGAAACGTGTTTGTATTTTGCTTCAGTTAAACTTCAGTTTCCCCTCCAGGTGCACAGTGAAGAGGAGGGGCTCGGAGGTCATCCTGGAGCCGATAGCTGTCCAGATCCTGGAGCTGAGGGATTCTCCGAGGGACATCCGGTGTGGCTGAACTCCCTGGTAGGACGGATCTTCTGGGACTTTCTACGGGAGAAGTACTGGACGGATCAGGTGGCTCAGAAGATCCAGAAGAAGCTTAGCAAGATCAAGGTGAAGATGTGATTATCTATTTTTTATGGAAAAAGTGAACTCCCGGGAGTGATAAATGTGTCTTCCTGTGTTTTGGAGAATATTCCCTCAAATTCTGTGTGTGCATTTTACATTTGTATTGCCTAAATGTCATCATAACAGCTGCCATACTTCATGAATGAGCTAACCCTGGCTGATCTGGATATGGGCACGTGTCTTCCTCAAGTCCTTGGCACCTCCAAACCCACCCTGGACCGCAGAGGTACACCACACTGGATAGGTTCCTCTTCCTGTCTTTGGCTTGATTTGTTGTTGTCCACAGTTTGTTATGTCTGCCCTTAAATCTCTCAACTGTCTCCATCTTAAGCGTAAGAGAAAGGGATTAGCAATCCTCACTCAAAGCTTAACTGATGACAAGCAGCATCAATCCAGATCTGTAAGACGCATTGGCCCCGTGGTGTCTGCTGAATTACTAACCAGTAGGTTCTCCGGCTTCTCCACAAGGCCTGTGGCTGGAGCTGCAGATGGTGTACACCGGCTGCCTTCAGATGTCCTTGGAGACTAAGATGAACCTGTGCAAGCTGGGTAAAGAGGGGGAGGATGAAGCTCACAGCGTCCTGGAGAACCAGCCAGTGAGGTGAGGCGGGTTTTGTGCTGCTCACGTTGCCCTAAACCCAGAGGTGTGTGTTCAAAGGCCACTTCCTGCTGTGTTTTCCAGCTCCAAGCCCAGACTGTCTGCACTGGCTGACAGCGATGAAGAGTCGTCCAGCGCCGGCTCTTCTGATGAAGACGAAGGTCCTCCCTGTGAGACACAGGGGTCAGGGGGAGACAAGACAACTACTGAAGGGTAAACTGACAATTCTGAAAAATCGAACTGACTAATTTGGATACTAGTTGACTAGTTTGTACCATTGTCCCGTTTTATCACCCCTCAGACACACTGGTGTCAGCACAAGCAGAAAAATCTTACGGTTTGTGGACAAGATAGCAAAGTCAAAATATTTCCAGAAAGCCACGGAGAACGAGTACATCAGGAAGAAGATAGCTGAGGTGTCCAACATGCCTCTGATGCTCACCGTGGAAGTCCTGGAACTGTCTGGAACTCTGGCAATCAATATTCCTCCGCCCCCTACTGACAGGATCTGGTGCTGCTTTGTTCTTCTTGCTTTATTAACATGATGAAACACTCATATTTATTCATTCCTGTCGCTCTTTCCCTCACATGCCGCCTCTTCAGGTACAGTTTCCGGCTGCCTCCCAGGTTAGACCTTCATGTGCGTCCCGTGCTCGGGGACAGGGAGGTCACCTTCACTCACGTCACTGAGTGGATCGAGAAGAAACTGCAGTGTGAGTTCCAGGTCAGTCCGCTTCCTCTAAGCAAACTGAGATCCCTCAATTTTCCCCATCAAACTCGTTATTTGCTTGATTGCACCACAACAGAAAGTGTTCGTCATGCCCAACATGGACGACCTCTATCTGCCGCTGATGACATCCGGTCTGGATAACCCACCCGCAATGCGCCAGTCCTCGGTCCATTCCCCATCCCAGCAGTCTTCGGTGGAGTCCCAGGATTACCAGTCAGAGTAGCTCTTTGCTAACTTTTGTGGACATCCTGAGGCCAGCGTGGCGTTGAGAGCTGTCTGATGAAACACCGTCAAACGATAAACTGCACTGTTGGATGTCTTAACGTGCATCAAACCAGAATATCTTTACGATTACAGATCCGCAGGAACGTCTGTTAAAATGTCTATTTTCTGAAAATGAAATATGAAATAAAATCCCGCTTGGAACTTTAAATCTGTTTATTACAGATTCTAATTGGTTAATCACACACACACACACACACAGATCACTCTCAGTGTAATTCAAACAAAACCTGAGAAATAAAACTGTTTTTCAGGCTTCTTCCGTCAGAGGCTCCAGGGATTTTTTCAGGACGTCCTTCTTCAGGGGCCCCTTGCAGGTGCAACAAACCAGGAGTCAGCATTTCAACCCTGCAGCAGGTTACAGATGCTACTGCTGTTAGCATTCTCATACCATGAACGCCCGCTTCTCCTGGGCAGTCTGGAAGCGGCCGTGACCAAACTTGGAGGTGGTGTCAATGAATTTGAGTTCGATGGGTTCTCTGGACTTGCGGGATGTGTGCACCAGCAGAGACTACACCAGGAACGGACAGAGAAGAATAGAAGACCACTTTACATTATTGCTCCGGCACCCATGAACATGTAGGGCTGTAGGCGCCAGGGATGTCGCACCTTTCTGAGGGTGAGCACGCGTTTCTTAGGCCCCACCACGCAGCCCTTCACCATGACGAAGTCGCTGTTCACTTCACCGTAGTGAGGAAACCCTCCCTGGGGGGGGGGGGGGCGGGGGGGCGGTTATAGGCTTAAAGAAGAGAATGTGTTGTTTCCAAGTGTTACCATGGGTGTGATGGTCTTCTGGCTGGTGTCGTAGTTAGTGGAGGCATTGTTTCGGATCACTTTTCCATCCTGGATGTGCACGCCCCTCCCGATCCGATAAATCTCAGGACAGAAGAAAATGATGAAAATGATTCCTGTGATTAAACTTAATGTAACAGAAGGTTTGGGGGAGCTGAAAACTCACCTTCTTATTGATCTGCGTGCGGTGATAATAGCCTTTCTGGCCAGCGCGCGCTATAGTGTATCCCACACGGGCGGGATGCCAGGCTCCGATGCAGGCCACTTTCCTCAGTCCTTTGTGGGTCTTCCTGGGAAGCTTCTTCGTGTGCCAGCGGCTTGTTACACCTGTCCACGTACAGACTCTGGGTCAGCTTATGTCCAGCGCTGGATTTTTAAACGCGTGGCCTGTTTGCGACCTTTAAAGCCGTGACCCTTGGAGACTCCGATGATGTCGATCATCTCGTCCTGGTAGAAGACGGCGGACACGGGCACGGCCCGCTCCAGATGCTCCCTGGCCCAGTCAACCTTGTCCGAGATGCTTCCCCCGTTTAACTGCACTTCCATGACGTGGGCCTTTTTTTGGCTGATAGACAGCAGCCGCATCTGGAAATGGAGAGAGCGGTGAAACGAATGAATGAATGATACACGGATTGGTGAGCTAGGACCAAACCATGCTTTAGAACATCGTTTTTCAAGGTCCCCAGGCCTGTCCTCTCAGAGGATTTATGGGTCCGTTTTTCAGCCAAAATGAATGCTGTTGCTGCAGGTCAGCAGGTTGGTTTATCCCTGGAAGCTATTTTTAAACATGCTATCTGAAACTGTGCTGTCCAGCGCTGCCCAGGCCTGGTTGTCTGATTGCTGTGGCTTGAGCTCACCGACATTTAGCATGTAGCATGTGACCTGGAGGAAAACACTTTTGCTGAAAACACATTTGCAGCAGGGCAGCGAGACCCCAGAGAGGTGTAATAAAAGCTGACGCTCGGTGGATCGGTGTCGTCTGACATGCTGCAGTTCCAACGCAGGACTTTGTCTGATCTACCTGAGTATGAATAATGACCCTGATCACTGAGCAGTATTTCTTCATCTGTTCAATGTCCTTGTCCAGTTGCTTCTTTCCCGTCTGATCCTGCCATTTCCTGCTGTATTTGGTAAAAGCCTTTTTCTTGCTCTTGTACCTGGAACACAGAAAAGCTCAAATTCAGCCCAGAATGGCAGCAGTATGGCTGCAGTTGACTGAATTCACACCAGTTTCTATAAAATCTGCGCTTGCACTCGTCGCTCAGGTGCTCCGCAAAGACGGTTTTGAAGGAACGCAGGCCGTGGACGGTCTGGATGTACCCCACCACCCCGACCACGATGACAGGCGGGGTTTCAATGATGGTGACCGCCTCTACTTCTTCTCTTTTCGACTGCTCTGTTGGCACAGAAAACCTTTATCCATTCGGATGTGGGAGCTCTTAAATGCAGCACAGAAAAACATTTGGCTGATTACATTTTTCTATACACCAAAAACATGCATTAATCGTTCAGATTTACTCAATTCTCAAGCATCCATGTCACAGTAAGTCCTGTCAGGCGTACTGAGGCCAACGCGCTGCACCTCCCTCAGTGTGTGGGTCATGCCAGCCTTGTATCCCAAGAAAGCAGTGAGGTGCACCGAACGGCTGGTATCGTCTTTGGGCCACGATCGCACCCGGCCCCTGTGCTTTTTGCTACGCTTGCGGGACAAGAAGCCCGTGTGGCCGTGGCGAGGTGCGTGAAACTTGCGATGTGACTGGAAGAGGACATAAAAAAATATACATTTTCATAAATAATTCCATATATAATCCATTGTTGTGGTTTTGATTAAACCTTCAAATGTTCTACTTTTTAGAGACACAAAAAAGGCTTTTTAAAGTTAAAATAATGTCCTTTTGTCTTCAGAGACTGTTTCTTGTCCAGGCCATGGCTTTACAGGTCATGTTTGGGCTTCCATTATGATTTAAGAAAAGTTCCATCCTGTCCAACATCGACCACCAATCCAAATCAGAAACATAAAGGACAGCATTATGACTGTTTTACACACACCAAAAAATAAATAAATAAAAAATAAAACATGAGGAACACTGACCATGTCCACAAACTGTCCGGAGCAGGGACGGAACCAGAGAGGCCGTGGTGATGGAAGAGTCACGCACAAGATGGAATAAACAGTAGAGGGGCTCTAATTTGGTGTTTGGCCCCGTTCAAGAGTCGTATTCTCTTTCAAACTAGGCAATCTCTGCCAAGATCAAATGAAAACGGGAGGAGGTAAGCAGAGAGGTTCAGGGGTTTGGGGAGGTGGGGAAACCCAGTGGACAGGAACGGCATGACCAAGAATGGTGACAGAAACTGGACAAGAGATTCCATTTCATTACTTAAAAATGAAACCATTCAACTAAAAACGTTTATGATGGTGGCATTCAATATAGAGAAATTTAGATGAATAACATTGAACGTGATCTTTTAATGAAAATGAATTATTTTATTAATATAATATTTTATTATTTTTGAAGCTCGCCGAAAACCAGCCTGTTAAAACAAGTCTAAAATTGTCTCTGGTGCACTGGTTTATTTTAAAGTCGTGAGCGCCCCCATGTTCAATTCCTGTATTACAACAGCTGAACGCATGACCTTTCCTCTTTAAACTTTGTGCATAAAAAAACATTTGTACCTTGTTCATCTATACAAATTTGTTATTTACATTTACTTCATTAGTCACAAAAAAGGCAGCGTATCAAATTAATATAATTATTTTTGTTTTTTGGATTGGCGTCCTCTTTCGCCAGCATATTGGGTCTTATGCGCACGCGCTACCCCAGAAGGAGAGCTGTCGAGGTCGAATCTTGAAGGCTAAAATGCCTGCGGATTATGATAAAGGAGCATACCCGGAGCCTCCTCGTCAGACTCCGGCTCCAGACAAACAGACAGCGCTGCCGAACCCAGCTCTGATACTGACTAAACTCTTTTATTACTCTGTGGACCTGCCTGTCACCACATTTAGAGGTAACGCTGGCTAAATCGCTAACATGTTAGCATAACATAACCATTAGCAACACCAGGGACAAGGTGATAGTTTACAATTTATTTTAAACACTGCAGTGATACAGTCACTTTCTTGCACTTATTATGTAGCACATCGGACCACCTGCATGACGTTTGATTGCGATAACATAAATAACCATGACTGATCTTTTAATGAGATGATATACTGGCTAGCGTCTCTCATGGTTGTTCTCCCTACCAAAAGATGCTGTGGACAGCATTCGTGCTAAAAACAAGTTCGTGTACTACCACCAGAAGTTCCGCCGTGTTCCTGACCTGACTGAATGCCTGGAAGGAGATTATGTCTGCTACTACGAGGCTGAAATGCAGTGGAGGAGAGACTAGTAAGTGACAGGACAGGATTATCACTAGTGCACAGATTTAGGTTTGGTGTACATCGTTTCGGTACAATTGAAATATGGATAGCATTGGAACATACCAGCAATTGGTGCCAAACTCTTTAAGACATTTGAAGGCATTAAAACCATTCCCTATATTTAAAAATAATCCTATACCTTGGGTGACATCAAAGAAAAAGCTCTTCCTTTTAAATCCACTGTGGTGTAGATGCTAAATAACCTGTGAAAATACTTACGGACCTCATCGCTTCTTATCACCCGATGTTGTTCACTCCCCAGTAAAGTGGATCAGGAGATCGTGAAGGTAGTCCAGGAGCGCATGAGAGCCTGTCAGCAGAGAGAAGGGACCAGCTACGTGCAGAACTGTGCCAAAGAAATGAAGCAGTTCAACGAAGTTACCAAGAACTTCCAGTCACGATGTAAGTGTGATCCTCTTTAGAATTCTGGCATGTTTAATGCATCTGAAATGAGCACTTAAACTGTGCTTCCTTCCAGATGGAGACCTAGGAGCATACGCCAGTGCAAGAAAATGTCTCATGAAGCAGAAAGAACGGATGGCAGCTCAGACTGAGACTGCTTAGCTTCACTACCTGTCCATTAGTTGTAAAATAAAGTTTATTGGACCCAAATCACAATGTACCAGTGTTTATCTGAGCCTCTCTGATCCAGTTACTGTACATTTCAATGGCTGTTAACATTTAAGGTTTTACATTTACACATCTTTAAAAGACTTATTGTGAGTGTAAGTCATCATCAGTATACATGCAACAGATCAACAACTGGATTTGGTGTTTCAGGATTTTATTCAGCCGTTCTCTCAACAGCATTTATGAGGAAGCTGCCTGCATGGTCTGTCCCCTCTGCACAGACACCCTGGTGTGAGTCTTGGCCAGATGGTCAGTGAACTCCTGGAATAGAAAGCAGACATTGTTAATGCATATATTTAATGAAGCAACATGAATGACTAGAGTCTCACTTGACAGACCTGGTAGGGAGACTTTGTGAAGACCGTCTCCTTCCACAGGTCAGGGGTCAGGTAGCTGTAAGTCTTTGAGATGGCATCAAAGGTAGCCTTGGCTGTAGACGGAGAAACCAAAGGTGAGCTGGAGCTCAAGGACAGCGCAGGAAATTACTCTTCCACAAAAGTGTCAGGTATTGAAAAGGGGAACAGAGAAGACCACAGACAGTCTTTCTGCCGTGCATTACAATCCCAATTTCTTTCTCTCCTGATAACGACAACGCCACCACAGCAGAGGTGAGGCTGAGCAGAGCGAGGAGAAAAAAAAAAAAAACAGGCCACAGTCATTACAGAAGACTCACCAAAGTTTCCAAGGGTGGCTGTGCAGCCCCGGGCGGAGGTGTAGCAGTCATCAATACCAGCCATCATGAGCAGCTTCTTGGGTACAGGAGCCGACACGATTCCAGTACCACGGGGGGCAGGGATGAGACGCACCAGGACTGAGCCACAGCGGCCCGTCACCTTGCAGGGTACGGTGTGAGGCTTACCAATCTTGTTACCCCAATAACCTCTCCTGACAGGGACAATAGACAGCTTGGCAAGGATGATCGCCCCACGGATGGCTGTGGCCACCTCTTTGGAGCACTTCACTCCCAGACCCACGTGACCATTATAGTCCCCAATGGCAACAAAGGCCTGTAAATGAAGCAACAGCACCAGTTAGGTTAGATATCCTAATAAGCAGAAATAGAGAGAATAACTGCCTATAACTTGCCTTGAACCTGGTGCGCTGACCAGCCCTGGTCTGTTTCTGGACAGGCATGATCTTGAGCACCTCATCTTTCAAACCAGATCCCAGGAAGAAGTCAATGATCTCAGACTCCTGCACAGATGAGATGTTATTGGTGGAGGCATTAAATATTAAACACAGTCTAAACAATGGTGGGGTCTAAACAACATTGCTTCTCTAAATATTCACACCATATTGCACTTGATATTAATCTTTAAAATGCATATTAGTTTCTGATAGCATCAGAAACCTGAGGTGCAATATTGTGTCATTCAACAAAGTGTCGACTGTGTAAGATACTCAAAGTTAATCAAGTCCTGTTGTAAGGAAACATGTAAAATGTCTTTAAAATATTTCAAGTGTATTTCATAAGTGAAATATGTGATTAGGACAAACTGTTTACCTTGATGGGCAGAGAGTACAGGTAGATCTCCTCTAGAGTCTTGATCTTCAGGTCCTTAACTAGGCGACCCAGCTTGGTGACTGGAACCCACTATAAAAGAAAGGCCCATATTTAGGAAAAAAAGAAAACGACGCTTGATTTTGAAATTCTGAAATTTGAATCGTTGTTGTAGGAACTTACTTCCTTGTCCTCTGACTTGCCACCCCGGGCACCGCGGCCCCTTCCACGGCCTCTGCCGCGTCCACGGCCCCGACCGCGTCCACCAGCGCCAAAACCTCCGCGAAAGCCTCCTCTACCACCGGCGTCGTCCGCCATTTGCTACAAAAACATGTACCTCGTTACTAACATCCTTTTATGTAAAGTGGTACAAATATATTTAGTCATTTCTGACAACACGAGCTTTGCCGCCATATTTAACGTTGAGAAGATACATTCATTCAATTTCGTCAAATATCGTATTTAGTGCCTCATTATTCTCACAAATACGAGTAGATTTTTGAAACAGCATTTAGACACGAAATACTGTTGGTTAATTAAGGCATTAAATGAAACGATGTGAAAGATATCTCTGGATTTTCTAAGACATGTATTTTGTCAACAGACTTACGTGATCCGTATTACAGGAAGAAGACCAGAACAAGGTCTCGTTAGCCTTTATATCAGGATGTTATCGCGATGTTTCATTCTACAAGACTAATATGCTGATCGCTCCCTCTAGCGGTAGTCTTTTTCTGCAGCATGAAAGGCATCAATTCAATACCTCGACTTACGACGATCAGCTTGGTTGTAATTTTGCAAAAAAGGGAAAAAAAAAATAAAGAATCAAGTTGATAGATGATACAATGGAAAGGTTTCAAGTTATTAATTATTTTATAGATCTTTGCCCCTTTTTGTAGATGTGAAAACATACATTTTTATCTGTCACTGGCAAAACGTATTGTGAAACAAGAACAAAACGTTCTTAACTTTATTTATATAAAAAAAATACAGCATAAAACTGTAACAACTTCACTCATTTAAATATCTGCTTACATGTTCAAAATTCACTTTCAAAGAAACACATGCAGAAAATATCAACGTCAGCAGCCAGGTGGCAGTACTGAGTCAAGCTTTAGCAGCTACTGTTGCTGCTATTTGGTGTCCCACTGGAACTGCCAGGGGTCTCCCTAAGGTCCTCTTCATCTACCTCCTCTACCTCATCCATCACTTCCAGGCTGTCACAGATCAGCCCTATCTGCCTCTTCATGTGGGCCATCGTGCTCTGCATCCTCCTCATCTTCTTCTGCAAGGCAATGGCAATGGCCCTGTGATTTTTTTGCCTGGCTTCATACTCCTGCCTCAGTTGCTTGTAGCAGTTGTGTTGTGCTTGCGTGCGATGCGAGAGGATGGTCCCGCAGCCCATGTGGCAAGGCTGACGCCAATGCTCGCAGTGGCGTGCATGGGTGTCCAGGTCCCTGCGGAGGAGCTGTGCCCGGCAGCCCTGATACGGACATGGGATGAGTTCATACAGGCAGCTCATGGTGTGACAGTACTGTTCTGAGAGGGGGAAGGTCTCCGTACAACCGCGGATCTCATTCTTACACTGTCAGATGGAAAATGCAGACAAATGCAGAGTAATCATTAAAATGTGGTTTATCATGAAAATGTATGAAAATATTCTTATCAACTACTGTAATGAAATATTCAAGTAGTAATCAAACAATTACACACAGGCTTGTTATTCAAGTATTACTACTCCAGTGATATAATGAGTTTAATACTAACTACAATACTAACAAAATAAAACAATTTTAAATATCAGTTTTGGCTGATTCAAACAAATCACCTTCTAACAATACAAGGAAAATTATATTCAGACAAAAATGCTGAGACAGTGAGAACCAACTGGCAGAAACAGATAAAAACTGAAGACCCCTTTAGGAAGCCCCCACCTCCCTATCTTTTGTATAGATAAAGTTACACCGCTTTTTGCTTGTGCAGTAATAAACCACTGAAATGTTAGTTAATATGATGGACCCTTACAGCTAATACTGCCCCTATAGCAAATATAAAAAAATATAATAACAATAAAATCACTGCGTCTATTTCCTTGTTTCCATTTCCCACCTTAATTTTCATCCGTCCGATGGATTTGCTCAGCTTGAACATGATGAAGATCAGACTTGGGTTCACAGGCTTCCTGCAGCAGGGACAGGTTTCCTGTCTGTACAGAACACAGACAATCCATTTTATTACAATTGTCAATATAACATACTAACTTCTTTTAAAATCAATAAATGCATCCTTTTTATGTCCAGTACCTCTTCAGCCACTGTAAGATGCATTTCTTGCAAAAGATGTGGTGGCATGCAGCTCTAACTGGACACCTGAGCACCCCCTGGCATATGGTGCAGATCAGATCATAGTCTGGAGGGTCCACAAACAGCTCCACATCATAGCCCCCAGTGTGTGTGGACCCCTCTGGCTCTGCCTGGACGTGGCCGATAGGAACACTCGTCATCGTGGTGATTAATCTTTAGAATTTACTTCACTGGGACATTAAAATTGTGTCAGACAAATGACAGGTGAGAATTCGCTACAACTTGACTGCACACAACACTGCAGGCTAAACATAAATGTATGAGGTCACAAAACTGAATTGTTCTGGAAAGTCACATGACAACATGGAGCAGGTGTAAAGCTTCCACCTGACCTGCCTTGTTTTAAAATAAATATAAAAATACAAGCATAAAAAAATAGAAATTTGTCAGTTTGTCAGTTTTTGTGATATAAATTAATTACTTCAGTATTTGACGAAAAGCATATTCATGAAATAAAATATAGGTCTTTTCTCATATTTCTTCAAAAAAGTTACAATTATCACCTATTATCACCTACACATTTAAAATTGTCTGAACTGAAGTCATACAGGTAAAAAACGAAGCTGTCCACTCACCATAACAATCGCCGGTTGCTCACCGTGTTTCCATTCCCGGTGCTGGTTTACTCGTATCGCTCCTCTCACAAGTCACACACACCCGTGTTATCAACACAGCACACATGAACATTCCTGAACAAAACGCGAAGGACAAACAGTACGTGTATGTGTGTGTGCGCGTGTGCGCGTTCATACAAACGAAAACGAGAACTTGTTTAAAAAAATAACGGAGAGAACACTCTTATAATGACGCGCGTCCTTTCCCTGCTTTTCTAGCATGGAAGGCCAGCCTCCAGCCCCACAGGTCAAACAGGAACTTTTGAACATGAATAACTCGGAGGGGCATTGTTATGAGTGCGGACATTCAAAACTCATGTACAAGTATTCGACGATAACATATAAAGATAGTTTTGATTACAATTATAAATTAGCAAATCATTTTTACTGTTTAATAGTATCTTTTATATGAAATTATGTCGTTTTTACAGGCAGTGTGAATTGGATTTTTATTGTTTGCATCTGTCTATATGTAGCTAATCACAGCGCGATGCGTTCCGATGACGTATAATTTATGCGACTCTACTACCGACATGCGTGAGGAATGAGTTGACTTAGCCAACGTGGGGAGTGAGAAATAAGTTATTGATGATTCTTATGTTTGTCAAATTAATTTGATTTTAGCGATTGTCTTAAGGGAATATGGCAAATTCCCACCTTCACTTCAAAACAAAGTAAGAATTTGACGGATGACACGTACAGGCTATAAAAACTTTAGCTGGCTAATGTTAGCTAGAGTAATATTTGATTTGAAATTGCATATTTTCAGTGGAATTCCCTTTACTTCCTTATAGTTACGCTGTTTCCAGCAAGATTGAACCATTTTACAAGGGAGGAAAAGTGCAGGTGAGGTTGTTTTATTGGTGAAGAGTACCTGGTTTCACAACGTGCAAGTGACAGATTTTACCCCAATGGGACACACTGTTATGGACCTTTATTTCAGGGTCGCAAGCCCTAATCAAATGAAATATACGTTAGTATTAGCTTACATGTAATAGTAATAGTGGCTGCCCCGCTTACATGTACTTCATTTACCTTTGTTTTAGATAAGCAAGGATGAAAACTACATCTTTTGTACGTGTGGGTCTCGCGTCAACGTTTTGGAGATCAGCACTGGAAAAATCATTCACAGTGTCGAGCATGTAAGTCTCTAAACCAGTCAATTGTTAAAGACTTCATCTTGTCACAGAAATGATGAGAAACATAGCCTTTTTTGCTTCTACAGGATTTTTAAATAGGCATTGATAATATAATAAAATATATTTAGATTAGACCATGTGACTGCTTTATTGCTGAAAATCACTGCACGTTGCACACACTGATGACTTTTATTTTCATTTTACTTTAGTAAATAATTTTTTTTTTGCTGATTTCACTGTCTTTCACTGTAATTTTAGGATGATCAAGAAGACATTACATCTTTTGCTCTCAGCAGTGATGATGAGGTAAAGCTGCCGGTAGTTCAGTTGAAGAGGATCCTTATTTAATTTGGTAAAGGAAGGTTTAAGACGTGTGTTTTCTTCTCTTCGATGTCCCACCACAGCTGCTGGTAACAGCTAGCCGAGCTCTGCTGCTGAAGCAGTGGGACTGGAGGCAGGCTCAGTGCAGTCGCTCATGGAGGGCAATTCACATTGCTCCTGTTGCCAGCATGGACTTTGATTCAACCTCCACCCTCCTGGCCACAGGTCAGTTGTTTTAGGAGGAATTACTGTTTTTATCCAACATGTGTCTGTCTTATTCTTTTTGCCATGGCCTGACAGATGTTGTTTGTCTTTGTGTTGTCCTTCAGGTGGATGTGATGGCACCATAAAGCTCTGGGACGTGGTGAAACAGTACTGCACCCACAACCTGAGAGGGTCATCTGGTGTCATACAGTAAGCTTCTAACTAAGGGGGAGCATGATTCTCAGTCTCAGTGATCGAAAAAAAACTCCTCCTTTAAAATGTTTCTCTGAATCATTCCAGACTGGTACAGTTCCACCCAGACATTGACAGGCTGCAGCTCTTCTCCTCCTCTATGGACTGCAGCATTCGGATATGGGACCTGAGCTCCAGCCAGTGTGTGTGCGTGTTGCAGAGCCACTACAGTGCAGTGACCTCTCTCAGCTTCAGCCTAGATGGTGACACCATGGTCAGGTACGATGCATGTAGCTAATCAAAGCATGAACTGGTCTTCTCTACTATTTAAAAAAAAAAATCTGCAAGCATCATATGTGGATGTGTACTTTATTTGTAGCTCTGGCAGAGACAAAATCTGCACAGTGTGGGACTTGAAGCAACAGAAACCTAAGAGAACTATACCAGTCTATGAGGTAAGGCTGTGAAAGTGAGGACAATCTTCATATTTGTCGGAAAACACTGCAGCTCCATATCTGTATGTGCTTTTTTTCTCGGCAGGCAGTGGAGGGTGCTGTTATTCTTCCCGAAAATCAGGATTTCTCTCAGATCGGAGTAAAGAAACCTAAGCTGCATTTCATCACCGCTGGCAGCAAAGGTTCATTTCAATAGTGATTTGCAGTGTGTATGTGTTTCTGTCACTCATATTCCTCCCTTCTTCTTTGAAGGCATACTGCGAGTGTGGGACCCCAACACAGCACATTGCATCTTTAGCCAGACCCTCCCCGGTGTCTCTGCAAAGAATGAAAAGGGAGAAGAGGAGGAGGAGAAGGCCGATAACCCCCGCAGTTTGACGCATCTCCTCCTCCTGCCTGCTTCCTTGAGACTAGTTACAGTCACAGCGGAACACAACATAATGCTGTACCAGCTACCTGGCCTCACCACACTGCAGCAGGTAGGAACTGACAATACACAAGGGGGATCCAGTAATGACCCAAGCATGTGCCAGGATATTACTACATGTCAAAGATGGCAGGATTAACTTGCAGTTCCTTCCTCTCTCGCCCCCTCGCAGTTTGTTGGCTACAGCGACGAGGTTCTGGACGTGAAGTTCCTGGGCAAAGATGACAGCCACATCGTCGTTGCCACCAACAGCTGTCAGCTGAAGGTGTTTGAGCTGCTCAACAACAGCTGCCAGATCCTTTATGGACACACAGGTGAGACACCAGCAGGGGGCAGCATGAGCATATTAAACGCCTGTCTATTTGTCTGCCTGAAACCAGAACATTTTTACTTGAATGATTTTTTTCATCACTTCTTTTAACCAGTATTTCTTTAGAGACATGGTATTGAACCCAGTATTGGTGTTTAATGTCATTTAATTGTCAAACATAACAACACATTTATGCAAAAGACCTTAAACTGAATGAAGAAAACTGTAACTGCCTTATAATCAATCTTTAATAGGACAGGTGGCACAAGCAGTTATGATAAGACTCCATTAACTGACAGGAGCAGTGCAAATGAATGGTGTCATTGTAGGAATTTAGGCAAACCTAACACAATAAACAGGCTCTGTGTTACAGAACCATGTCAACACCCTGACACTCACTGCTGCTTTTATCCACTTATCTCTCACAGACACCATCCTCTCCTTGGATGTTTTCAGAAAGGGCCTTCTTTTTGCAAGCTGTGCAAAGGTGAGCACGCATGTTTACACTATCACAGTGCTGCAGACAAAGAGAAACTATAACACAGAATAAGGAAACAGTGGAGACTTGGACATGTTTCAGCTCAATGTTTCAACATGTGTTCTATAAATAGAGCAAATAAATGTGTTACTTCTTTGCTTGCAGGACAGGTCAGTCTGTGTGTGGCACATGGACAGCGGCCGTGTGCGCTGTGTGGCCCAGGGCTACAGTCACACCAATGCTGTGGGCTCCATCTCCTGCTCCAGGTATCATAGCTGGTGTTTCAGAACCATAATGCCACATCTTCCAAATCAAATGAGAAAATAAACTTCCGCCTGTGTGTGTTTGTTCAGGATGAAAGCCTCTTTTGTAGTGTCTGGCAGTCTGGACTGCACAGTGAAAGTTTGGGATCTTCCTGCTGACTTAACTGCAGCAGCAGATAACATCCACCAGCTGACACCCCGGACCACAGAGAAGGCTCATGACAAGGTGCAAACCCAGAATTCAGTAGGAAGAAGAAAGATCATTGTTTGGAGTGTCAGGCGTCTGTGCAGTCGTGCATAATTTGCAGTTATCCGGAGTTTATGTGCGTGGCGTTGATATTTGCTCTTGGATTCAGTGTTTTCTGCTTTGATGGAGTAACGGCTCGTGAACTACTTGTCACGTATGCACTCGCAGCAGGAAATGAGCTGCCAGAAGATAGCATCAGTGTGAGCTCTGAGGCAAGAACGACTATTGTTTTGTAGTGATTCATTCAATTTCATGCTTTCATGCTATTTGTACTGGGAATTATTTTAACAAATGAAGTTGTGAAACATTCAAATGAGGTCAAGTCATGTTTAAATTTTTTGAGCCTCTTCACCTCAGAGCAGATTTATGATCTTTTTGTCTCGACTGCTGTGAGTTGATACGATTCAGTGGTTATCCTACAAAAATAACACCTTTTCCTGGTTTTTATTGGCTTGTTGATTACGTCAAACTTAAACAATAATAACAGTAGTCGTGTGATAATGTGATTACCTTTTTTACATATATTTATAATGGTATATATCATGTCTCTTATAATTAGTTATAACAAACCAAAATATACATATTTTGGAAGTTTTAAGAGATTCAATTAAATGGCAATGTTCTTTAAATGTCCTGGAATATTGTATTTATCTGTTTTCTCCACATGTTTTACTAAAATGTTTCCTCCCTTCACTCTCCTTCTAGGATGTAAACAGCGTCGCAGTGTCGCCCAACGACAAGCTGCTGGCCTCAGCCTCCCAGGACCGCACCGCCAAGCTGTGGTCCCTGGCAGGGGAGGGCAGCCTGGGTCTGCTGGGGGTGTGCCGGGGCCACCGCCGGGGCGTCTGGACCGTCCGTTTCTCTCCTGTCGACCAGGTGCTGGCAACATCTTCAGCAGACGGCACCACCAAACTGTGGGGCCTGCAAGACTTCAGCTGCCTGAAGGTGGGCATCAGCAGTGTTTGTTATCACAGAACATAATTCTACGTCACATCATTGAATGACACTACTGTTATTTATTTATTTTTTTTATTCTTTAAGACTTTTGAAGGTCATGACGCATCCGTTCTAAAGGTCATCTTTGTTAGCCGAGGCACTCAGCTCCTCACCAGGTAATTTTCTGTAGCCTGCTTTCCTTCACCAAATACCTAAGATAGCATAACTCAACCAAAATATTTGGTGCTTGGTGAGAAGGAAATGTGTTCTTCAATTCAGGAAATTCACTTCAATTCAGATTAGATGTTTACTCAGTGACTCATTGTTGCAGGTTATGATGGGTAAAGAATGAGAGTTTGTTTTTTTTTTTTTTTTGTCAGCTCTCTGCTTTTTCCTCTTCGTGCACGTTCACACTGGCAACCAATCACAGCTCATCTCTTTACACTTTGTCCTCAGTGGTTCTGATGGTTTAGTGAAGCTGTGGACGATCAAGACTAATGAGTGCATAAAGACGCTGGACGCTCATCAGGATAAGGTGTGGGGTCTCCACGGCAGCCGCAGAGACGATAAGATGGTGACCGGCTCGGCCGACTCTAATATTACTGTGTGGGAGGTTAGTGTGGTTTGATTCCAAACGCATATCGAATGATGGTCCTTCACCAGATGATCACAGTAAATCTTGTTTTGTTTTTTTTTTTTTGGCTGTTAGGATGTGACAGAAATGGAGATGGCAGAAGAGCAGGTCAAGCAGGAAGAGCACATACTAAAGTAAGACACACACACACGGCAACAGGGATATCTGCAAAACAATCAAACCTGCAATATTCAGGCTGCAGACTAGAATATATGACAGATACGGAGCACGTGCGTGCCGACAGGCCTGAGCCTACTCTGTGACCTCAGCATGTTGAGAACAAAGTAATGTGAGAGAGAAGATGTGAAAGAAATAAACTTCAAAAGAGAATAAAGCACACAGATGAGTGCGTGAATGTCCCTCTCACTTCCCACCTTGCGTGTGTGCAGGCAGCAGGAATTATCCAATCTGCTCCAGGAAAAGAAGTATCTGAAGGCTCTGGGTCTGGCCATCTCATTGGACCAGCCTCACACTGTGCTGACTGTCATCAAAGGTAATTACCTGATCACTGATGGACGCACACTTAGCATTCAGTATCGGCCACATGCGGGAACCATTATGATGGTGCATGAAGCTGAAACACTAAATTAGATGCACTTTTCCAATGCTGCTCGCAGCCATCCGGCAGGCAAAGGACAACGGCGAGCTGTTAGAGAAGACGGTGCTGAAGCTGCGTGTGGATCAAAAAGGTAACAAATTCAGCACAGTTGGGAGTTTTGACTGGAAATATATAATATAAATTGAAACCAACGTTTCCAAGCCTCCGCTGAGCATCTCATTAATGAGTTTATGTATCAATGAAACCAGTAAAGGAAGCCATAAAGTATTTGAATCATTCTTGCCCTCTCCCCTGACGCCAACCCCACGCAGAGGCTCTCCTGCGATACTGCGTCGTGTGGAACACCAACGCCAAAAACTGCCAGGACGCTCAGGCCGTCCTGCAGGTCCTCCTCACACACGTGCCACCAGAGGAGCTGCTGCAGTACCAGGGAGCCCGTTCCCACCTGGAGGCGCTCATCCCATACACAGGTCAGCCCACACGCCGTGGTGTGGGTGTTTAACAGTCACAGTATGTATATAAGTCTACAGTATACGTTCTCTGTTACAGAGAGACACATGCAGAGGATCGGCCGCCTCCTGCAGGCGTCCATGTTTTTGAACTACATGTGGCAGAAGATGAGAGTGGTGGGAGAACCATCAAGGTAAGAGAGTCACCGTGCAGAAGCTCACCTCACTGTTACTGGAGCTCATAGCTACAGCTCCATAACATCGTCACCTATCACAATCTCCACCACTCAATAATCTGTAGTATCCTCAGTCTTTGTGTGAATTACACGTGGCCAAAAAATGCAGCCGATCCGGTCTTGTGCAGATGCCAAGGGCAGGTTCTTTTTACAGGGTAGGAAAAATGTGGGTGGGAGGGGGAGGGAGGGAGGGGTTTTTTCCAGCAGCATATGAATCCAACCCTGCCTCACCCTGGTTTGTAAAAATGGTTACATTTCTTAAATGAAATCTAACATCTGTCCTCCATCCTCTCTAGCATGGACCAGGATGAAGAGATGGATACGAGCCCACTTACGCAGCCCTTCTTCACGACTGATGAGAGAGGAGTGGGGAACGACGACAAGGAGAACCGACAGGCTGAGGACAGAGACAGTGGACAGGACGAAGACCCCGGTTCCCCGGTGGAAGAAGAAGAAGAGGAGGAGGATGAGGACGCTGACGTCAGCATCATCAGGAGGCTTTCTGCGCGAATACAAACCAAAGAGCGCGCGAGAACAAACGGCCCACAGCACTCTGACAGCGAGGAGAGTTCAGAAGACGAAGACATGGATGATGAGGAGGAGAAGGTGGCAGGAAAAGCACTGAAACATTTCCCTGCTTCTACGCTATCACAGACAGTCACCAGCTGACCTTTAGATTATAACAGATCTCAAACCTTCAGCGGGGCCTTGTAGGTGGGATTATATCTGGATTGACTGGTGTGGGGGCAGGAGAAGGAATGATGAGATAAAACAGTGCATTCCCAGAATTTAAAGTCTTCCTGTTTCCTGACAGTAAATTGTGCATCGTTTTTTTTTTTTTCCAGAAGTCCGAGCTGATGTAAAGGAATTTCATCGTGTTAGTCTGCAGACACAATCTTACATTTTTGAATACTCATTGTTGAATAAAATGATATCACCATTCAAGTGAAGTTTTTTGTGAAATCATTTTTAATGTGATTTTTTTTTTTTACACAATTCCAGACTTCACAGCAGACAGTACTGATGGAAGGAGGAAACATTTCATGAAGTTCAGGATGTTTTTACCTCCTGACCAGATTGTTTTTATGGAACAGATTCAATTTGATAGCTGTTGTTGATCATCAACTTTGACGTTGAGCTTTTCATATGTGACAAGTGGTTACAGAATGTGACTCATTCACACCGTTACGCATTAGTTGACATAACATCAAGGAAGCAGAAAAACGAGCTGAAAGTGGGCCAGTGTGCACACTGTGGTGTTTCAGTCAAATGTTGACTTTCAAAGGAAGAACACGAGGATGATGGTTCTGTCTCCAGTTCCATTATTTAAAAGACAGCGAGTTGAAGTGTGAAGCCTAAAACTGCAACTAAAATGGGCATGATGGTGCTAAAAAGAACCTTTACCGACTCAGTATCTCGGTTTGGGTGGGTGATAGAATCCCTCTGCTGGCATTCTTGCGGGTGATGGTGGTGCACCTGGTGAGGATCTCCTGGGCCAGCGGCCTGGGTGGAACCTTGGGTGTTACTGGACCCTTGTAGATGTTGGGATCAGAGACGCTGGGGGTCATTTTGCAACCTGGGACATTCGGGCTCAGCTGGTTGGCCGACGGGGGCGGAGGCGTGCGACTGCGGAGCAGCTCCTCAGCGTTGGAGCTGAAGCTCAGGTTCAGCATGGAGCTGCCCATGGAGGACTCCAGGTCGTCGCTGTCGCTGAAACTGAAGTCGAAGTGGGTGCTGTCGCTCAGGAAGCTTCCCTCGCTGTCCACTGTCAGGCTTCTGCTGCGTCCCGCTCCATCCATCTCCACCGTGATGATGGGCGGAGAGGCCTGCTTTGGATACGGCGGCGTGCCAGTGTTATGGGCCATGGCTGTGGCCGGCTGAGCTGGAGGTGTTTCCAGCAGGATGCTGGGAGAGCGCGACCTCTCCCTGCCGTCTGCATGGGGCTGCTGTGGTGAGGGGGAGCGATCAGCAGACGGAAGCTGCAGCAGGTTCCCCCGAGAGCTGCTGAGCTTATTGGACTGTTGTTGGAAACCAGGGGGGTCAGCGGCGGTGCTGTGGTGGCCGGCGTTCATGTGGATCTGAGGGTAGTTGTAGGGCTGCAGGCACAGGGTAGGAATATACCCCACTTTCCTGTTGTACCTGTTCAATAAAGCACACGGACAATGAACATCTGGAAGCTGAATGAACCACAGAGGCGGCAGATGGTGCAGATCAGAAGAACAGCTTGTCCTCTCCAGTACAGCCATTTTAGCGTTTGAATCGTACCTGATGAGCCACCAGCCGCTGTCAGATTTCTGCAGAACCTCCACCACCGCACCGATGGCCACGCTTATCTCGTCTCCTTTGGTGGCCTTGTAGCTCTTCACCGTCATATACAGCATTCCTGAAGTCACAGAATTTGACAAATCATGTCGAATATGACCAACATTAATGCACCTTAAAAAAAAAAAGATCGCGTCTCAGCACGAACCTCTCTCAGGAGTTCCATCTATGTCGTCTTCATCCCCATCCTCCTCGAGCTTCTCCAGGTAGGGTGCAGGGAACCAGGCCATCCTCTTTTCTTCATTCTCCACCAGCCACCAACCTGAAAGAACCACACATTTGAAGGAACTCCCCTTTGGCTTTCAGCAGCACGCCGGAGCCAAGAATGTCGCTCACCCGCTTTGTCTTTGATGAGCACATCCACCTTCTCGTCTGCACCCACTTTGAACGGCTTGTTCTTGGTGTCCTTGGTCTCGTACAGCGCCACGCACCGGTATGTCTCCGTGACGAACGGCTGGGTGACGTTGCTGACGCTGCCGTGTCCCGCCTCGGCCTTCACGTCCTCCTCTGAGGGCATGATCATGACGCTGAAGAGAGGAATTAAGAGTTTAAGACTTTTTTTCCTCACTAAAGTGAACGACAGATGTTTTGTGAAATCAGATCTGCAGTCGGTCGATTGGCTCTTTGAGAGGACCTGCCTGTTCTTGGAGAACTCCGGCTGCAGGTCCTGAGCGTTGGGATGGAAGAACTGGATGAGGTCCGCAGACTGAGAGACGCGCGGGTCGCAGCTCAGAAGTTCGTTGCAATATTTCTGCAAGAACCTGAGGCGCACCAGTGACCTGGTGGGGCTCTTCCTTTTGCCGCTGCGTTTCAGCTTCTTTACTAAATAAACGAAAAGACAACATCAAGGTTCCTGGAACTGAAAGCGGCACCTTGCGATCGCCAATTACGCACACGCACCACTGAATCTGGGGATGATCCTGTCAGCTTTATTTAGTTTACTCGCAGGTGGGAAAGCCTTTTTCATCTGTTTCTGTAAGAAATGATCATTACTGAACAGCAGCCACTTCGATATCAACATCCAGCAACATGCACGCCACTTACGTGCATTTTCTTGAAATCCTGGAAGGTTCGATAAACCACAATCTCGTTGTGGTCCGACCAAAGCACGGAAGTCATGTACATCTGCAGGGAACAAAGGTGTTGGTTTAAATGTGCAAAAAATGAACAATTTCTGACTAATTCTGTGCGCTTACTTTACTCTTCTCCTTGTGCATCACTCCGATCACACGGGCACTGATGGGGTAGCGCTGCGTCTCCATGCTGCAACGACGACGTTTTTCTTCAGCGTGTGGCGAGCTGACTGAGTCACCAGGTGCTATAGAAGCGCGATTCTGTCCCTCCGACGGTGAACTGGAGCGCGCTGCCTTTCTATAACCTCCAGCTGCGCAGGTGTGGCCGTGACTGACGTAGAGAATGAGAAATTACGCGGAAACGCCTGCGCTGCATGACCACAATCCTGTATAGCTGCTATTTATATTTTTTACGAGGTAATTTTTTTTCCCTCGGGGAACAAGTGAACGGCATTTCCCTTCTTCTGAAATAGACATTAGAAGCCTTTAATTAATGATACATTTTCACCCCATTCATGTTAGTAGATAGACCTCTCAAGTCAGTCTTGACCCCACATCCACACAGCCCGATGATGGCACCACCACCATCCACAGGGGCGATGTGAAGTGTTTTCTGTCTTCTACAGCATCTCCTCTGATGAACCCTCCACACCCAACCATCTTCTCAGTTGCTGAAGCTTTCAAATCCTCCTGTTACAGGCTTCCCAAAGGCCTCTTCCCTTACCTATTTTATAGCCATACTGACCATAATAAACATCTAATCTGCGACCGTCGATCACAACGCACTTACTGGTTTTATCACATGCTAAAGAATTTAACTCCCAAACAAACTATTTGTTTTATTCTCCGCATATTTAAAAGGTTGCCTCGGATTTCCCAGGAACTGAAAACAAGTTTGAGTATTTTTCTCTTCAACATAAGTTCACTAACTGCTCTTCATGAATCTGTTCTGATAAAAATAAAAATGCTCAGTTCAAGACACCAAAATGTCAGCAGTAGAGGAATTTACTTTGTGTTATAAATTAATTTTTAAAGGAAACCTAAAGGCAAACCTGAATCGTTGGAGCTGAACCCGTCAAAGCTCACTACTGCCATCTAGTGCTGGCAAGACGATACTTACTGGTCGCCTCCCTAAAGACCGGAAGAGCCATTTACCTTGTTAAAGAGACAGCTTTTTAATCACTGTAGCTCTGTGCTTTGCTGTTATACAGGAAAAAAGTAATTAATTACCTCGATATGACAAAAACGGGGACACAACAGTAAATAAAATAATTCAGTCTTTATTTCTCTTCAGCATATTCATACATCCGCTCCTGTAGAATGGGCTTCAAAATCAGGCACATGTGATAATTGTTTAAATGGCACAGTCCATCATTGCACTTTTTCTCCATTACAATTAATAAAAACCAAATTATATAAACTGAATTGAAGGCTTCGCTCGTTGGAAACGACAATGCGGCCCATCGAACAGCAGGCAGGTCACGTGCATGTCCCAGTACATAAAACATTTACAGCATGGCTGCAGAAAGCCGACCTTTGGTTCAAACAGAACATTAACATAATCTTTGCATTTAAAAATAAGTCAGCTGGGTTATTCCTCTCGCTCTCCGACTTTCGACTCCGTGAGTCACAAAATGGTGCTTGCTATATACACACACAAGGCAGTAAAAGTCCCCAAAAACACTTCCCAAATAATAGTCTGCTCTCTCAAATATCGTCCAGCTGAGCTGGAACGTACCTTCGTTAGGTCACCAAAACAAAAGCTGTCTGTGAGCAGAATCCTGCATGAACAAAAATCAGACCTGTCTAGAGGGAACAATCAGGAGTGGTTACACACGTACGGCCCCCGACAGAACCTTGGCTAAAAAGCGGCTTATGACTCATCGCGTCGTTTTGTTTTTTTTTTATCATAAAAATCACAATCATACTCTGAATGAGTCACCTGTCCGTATTCAGAAGCTGTGAGGACTGTGTAATAACACATCTGTGTATGTCTTCATTCAAAAAAAAAAAAAAAAGAAAATAAGAGAAGTCATATCGCCTCACTTTAAACTGAAAGGAGATTGGTGCCTCCGCTGAAGGGAAACATAATCCAATCAATTTCAGAGACAGAAGGTTCTACAAGATTTAAGCTGAACCAAAACTGGGAGTAAAAAAAAAAAAAAAAGATGCTGTCATCAGGTTGGCTGTCGTTTCCTTGGCGTTTTAGCTCTTCTCTCTCCAGATGCCTGCTCCCAGGGCAGCAGGAAGAGAGACTCAGCACACCTTTTATTTCCTTGCAGCGAGGTAAGAAGGGCTCCATCGTTCCTGTTCCAGCACAGGCTGCGCCCTCCTCGGCCCTGTCACCGAAATTCAAAGACGGGCACGCTGTGTTCTGGGATGTGGTTGAGGTTTAAGGACTGGTACCTGCAGAGGGAAGCAGAATTCAGCTTCAAAAGGACAAAAAGAAAATGAGTTCTCATGTAGTAAGTCTGATAGCTACCATTCGGAACTCCTGTGGTAATAATAGCCCTCAATGCTGGCGGTGGACTTCTGGAAACAGATGTAGTAGAAACCAGCAAAGGAGGCGCCGCTGATGTCTTTGATGGTGTGATCTGGGACCAGGAACTGCTCCTGACAGCAGCAGAACAAAAAGAGGGATGACGACTGGCAGCTTAAATGAAGAGAGATGGATTAAAAAGGTTTCTTTTTTAAAAAACAACTAACCTTCCACCTCATGAAGATATAGTTGCTGCTCTCCAGGGCGTCATAGTCAAAGTCGTCCGCGTTGAAACTTTTGGCATATTTGTAAAAAGGCTTAAACTTACACTGGAAAAAAAAAACCACGCGGACAAAAGAGGGAAATGTTATTTACAGATAATAATGACTATGTTTTATTTGCTAAACTAAAGCAAGAACACTTTGTTCTGACTGATACCTGAACTCGGTCTGCACATTTCTCACCTCAGCTATGACGTCAGAGACCAAACGTGATTTATTTAACACACCTCCGTTGGCTTTTTACCGTTTCTGTACTTTTCATCAGCTCAAGCGCAGTAACGCTTCATACCCACCCAGTGCTTTCTGTCCACATCTTCGTCTGCATCCCACTTCCTGGTTAAAAAGGGCCTTTTTTGACTGATGATTTCACCAGCAAAGAAGGTCGTGAGAGTCGGATACTCCTGGTTCACAGAAGAGGACGATGAAGGTAAAAAAAAAAGACACGAGGGGCAGTTTTAGGCATTAGTCTCAACTGTGTGAAACCAAACATCCGATCTAAGCACTATTATAACCAAACATAACATGTAAATATTTAACGGTCACTCTTGTTTTATTACACTGCTGATCCTTTCCCTTACACGTGTTGCGTAATGTAAAAGATACACAGCTGACCACATTCTGGACACATGCGCCCTCATTTATTACTCACAGTTCAGCCAGAGAGAACCAGTCTGTGCTTAGCCCCAGCTGACATTTTAACGTTGGTTCACAGTTGAACCAACGTCAGGTGCCAGCGTTGAATAACCGTTGATTTTGGTTTTGATTTTGCAAATCTAACCAACGTTGAAATAGCAACGACTTTCCAACGTTATGTTTCTCAACATAGCAATTTTGCCAACATTAAATCAATGTTTGAAGCAAACCACGATTGATTTCAAAGCACTGTTTGGATGTTGTAAACATTAATTATTCAGCTCATTAACTATATTTTAACTGAAAATTGGTTTATAAATAGTATAGATTTACAACTCAAAATTTGTTTGTAAATGGTTATATGTTAATGTTGAATTTGTGGTGAGCTAACAACATTTCAACCATTTGGTGCTCAACATTGTTTTGATGGTGAATCAACATAATTCTCGTAATTTCAACAACATTTAAATGTTTAATATCGGTCGAAGACCAGCTGGGGTTGGTCTTATTATATCTGACCTTGTTTCAGTTTACCTCAGTCAGACCTTTGATCTTCAGGTATCCACACAAGTATGACTCTTCCACAGACACATGCTGCACCCAAAAAATACATAAAGCAACTTTTTTAGGCGTGTATGAACACATGATCAACAAAGTTCTCCTTGACAACACAGAATTCTGCATTTATTGTAGGATAAATAAACATATTCTATTCTCACTTTTCAACACTAAGAAGCCAGTTTTAGAGTTAGAATTTTTAATTTTAGAGTAAGAACATGGTAGTCAGCAGACCCCTAAGCGGGTTTAAATAAAATCTTTTGATTGTGAGCGTTTAAATTTAACAAACAAGCTAACTGTGGACAAGCTCGTGTCTGGAAGTTTACCTGCACGGCGACCTCAACTTCGTAAGCGTTCCCTTTACTTTTCTGGTAACCCCGAAACTGCGAGCCGCTGTAAAGCGAAGACGTGGCCACCCCCGGCTGATGGGTGTTGATCGGGGCTGGGGGAACAAGACAGGCCGAGGCGGTGGTGTGGCATCGCTCAGCTGGCACGGGCATGGTGAACGTTAATGTGTCGCCTTTGGCAACAGGCCCGTGAAATACCCCGACGAAATGAAGGAACAGCGGTGCTGAGAGAGGAGGCTCGGTCGGCTGCAGCACATCCCCGAGAACCAGAACTCAAGTCGGCTCGGGTTTACGGCTGAAGCCGCCGAACTTCTGTCCTGTAACGTTTCAGTTCGGAATCCACTTCCGCTGAATTTCATTGGCTGAATACTGGTGCCCGGCTCGGGGACAATTCTGATTGGATAAGTACCCAAATGCATTCTGGGAAAACAAGTCAACGCTGGTGTAACCGCGTTGATTATTTCAAGCGTTTGATACGTGAATTATCACGACGTAGTGAGGAACGATGAACGAAAATCATCGACATGGAACATGTAGCGTTCCACAGTCTGGGAACGGCCGACGTTACTAGTTAAATGAGAGATGTTCTTTTATCTAAACACAGTTAAAGAAATAACAGACGCGTATGTTACGAGGCACCATCTTATTCAATTGAACTGTATAAAGAGAAATTCTTACTATTAAAGGGTAATAAGTCCCTTTAATAAATTGACTCCACCAAACAAACATTTTGATTTGGTATGACAGTATTTTGACCGTATCATTATATCAGTTCATAACATTCATGCACAACCCACAGTTCACATGCAAAGGGGTTTGATTTACCAGGAATTCCCTTTTTCCTTTCACCTATAAGGCAGGACACTTTTGGGACAGTGCTAATACTACTGCAGTTCCTCCAGCTGGTCCCTGAAATCCTTCGTACATGCATAGAGGCATGACTTGCGAAAGTAGTGCTGATTGACGTGCTTGTCTTTAATCTGGAGTAAAAGGGAAAGAAAAACAAACATGAAGCATGCAGAAGAGGTTTACAGTTGAGATTGCTGATATTTGGTGGGCTCAGCTCTACCTCTTTCAGAAGATTCAATTTCCAGGCTTTGAGTCCTTTAATCAGCCGAGTCTCATGATCCCCGATCTTCTCCAGGTGGATTTTATGGCTGGCGGCCAGCATCTCCATCACAGTTTCTCTGTCTGCAAACAGCTAGAGAGAAAGTGGAAAAGTTTAGAGACAATCATGATTAATATCACTTAATGTAATCTTTTACTGTCACCACAAATAATTAAATATGCACTTAAGAATATAAATGTTAAAGATTAGAAAATAAAAGTAGCCTTTTCAGACCAGTAATAATACTGACACTGAGCATTAAAGTTGTGCAGACTTTAAAAGTCCCACTCATCTAGTCCTGATATTTCAGATGAAAAGTGACTCACTCTTTTAGCCTCTTCAGACATGTCCACCTCCAGTTTGTCTGCTGCCATATTCTCAATAGTGGCCTGAGCAATCTCACATATTTTCTCATAATAGTTTTTCTCCAGATCTTGACACTGGGAAAATGTTTGACCGTGTCAAGGAAATTCTTTACAAAAATGAATTCAAACTGGACATTGAACTGGATTGATGGCAACATGAACTCAGCTACTAGTTCAAAGTCAGGAACTATATAAATATATGGTTAGACTGGGAAAAGGATGCATTGTCAGCGGGAAAGATGCACAGAAAAAAGGATATGTTCCTTTAACAGTTACAACAAAGCTGTCAACCATGTCTGAGATGTTAGTCTGAAACAAATCCATCAGGTCCTGCAATAAACAAGAGATGAGATGATGAGGGCCAGGACAGTGACACAAACAAACAATGCCTCCGCCATGTCTGCCACACCGTGTGGCTTTCCCTTCCATCATTGTGATGCAAGTATTTTCATTTCATCTGACATAAATATTCTGATTATTGAACTTTTAAAAAGGTTTTCTAATGAGGTCTAATCTGACATTCCTCTTCAAGAAAGTGAATTTCATTGTAAGAATGAATGAAGACATCCCTTGACTGTAGCAGTTTACATAAATGAGTGAGGCACCACCAACCTCCAGACCATTGAGGAGCTCAACTTCCCGTGCGATGAGGTCTTGGTGAAATTCATTAATGTCATTATTGAAGTTGCTAATCTCAACTGTCATCTGTTCTGGATCTGATAAATTCTGCAACTCTTCCATCTTCTAGAGTAACAACAAGAGAAACTGTGATAGAGCCAGCAGAAATACTGAGGTATCTCTCCAGGTTTACCAAAGAAGCCCCCACACTGGCCTAACAGCGGCCTTCGCAACTTACCTTCCCATGTTTCTCCGCAAACTCTGTCAAATTATCTGATATTTTCTCCTGCTCATTGCTCAATAAATGCCTCTGGCCACTGTAGAAGAGATTCACCTCCATCTCTCTCTGCTTATGTTCAGCCAGGCCTGTTTCAAATAACTGGGTGCACAGCTGTGACACTTGGTCCTTAAACGTGAGGATGGGTTAAAGAAGTCAAGCAGTCATTTCCTACTTAAATTAATGAATGTTCAACTTTGTTATTTATGTACACGCTGCCAAGGATGAATGCCCATTTTGGACAATTTCTTGTCAAATATTTATCTCCTCCAAGGAGGTTACGGTTAGGGTTTTGCCAGTGTTATCAGTCTGTCTGTTTGTTTCACTTTAGCAAAATATTTCAAAAAATTATACACGGATTTTAATATAATTTTCAGGAAATGTTGAAAATGGGACAAGGGACAGATGATTACATTTTGGTGATGTTCTGCGATACCGTTTTGGGTGTAAGTCACAATATGTGGAGAAATTAGCTGCTTGGGGGAGGTCTGTGCACTCCAAGTGCTTTTCTAGTGAAAGAATATGTTTGAAGAAGAGGAGCAGCTCCAGGCAGAGATTGCAGCATCTCTGTCCCAACATCATCGCTGACCATGGCGTCGACCAGACGCGATCCAGTCAAGAAATCTACAAAAGCATCCTGTGGGAGGGAGAAAAGCTGACATTATACACAGAATGGATAAAAATGGTGAGCTCAGCACTGCTGAATTGGATTTAATGATACCTTTTGTAATTTAAGTGCAGCTGCCTTCTGCTGCTTCGCTTTTTCAGCAGCTTTTGGATCCAGGAGGTCCTCGTAGCTCATTTCATCAAAGGCATATTGGTAGTTGACATTTGTTTTACTTTTCTGCACAAAGACAGGAGATTTAACTTTACCCTCCTGCATGAAATATTAACACAAAATAAACACTGTTGTGTGTATTCACTGTAGTGTCACGACAGAGCTTGTAGTCCAGGTACATCAGCTTTGGGAAACTGTCTACAATGTCAGACGCGTAGTCATCTTCCTGAAATGCCGGATTTCCATACAGACAGAGGGTGAAAAGTTTCTTGAATTTCCTGAGGTATAAAACCTGGGAAATGTGTACAACCCACATTAGTTACCTGAAAGTTATGTTCTGATACAAACAACACCAATTCTAGGCTACAGTGCGTTTTTATCATATGAAGTCATTACATTGTCCCGATGCTCAATGCAGTTGTGTGCAATGTCGAAAAGAGTGAGTTTCTCCAATGTCTCCATGTTTTCAATGACAGAGATTCTGTTCTTGGCCAACAGCAGCATTTCAAGCTCTCGCAGATTATCCAGACCCTCAATTTTTTTAATCTTGTTGGATGATAAATCTAAACACACATTAGGATTGTTATTACTATGGCAATAAGATGTGAAAAGACTATGAATGTAAAGGCCTTACCAAGCCATTTTAGATTTCTCAGATATTCCAGGCCTTCAATCTTTTCAATGAGATTGTTGTTCAAATAAAGCTTGACCAAAGATGTGAAATCCCACAAGCTGTCAATTTTAATAACATCTGCAAAAAAGTCACAAATTAAAAAAATTAAATAAAATAAAAAAATTCCCATTTAACATCTTACCTTTGAAATCCAGTTCCAGTATGTAGACATCGCTGTATTGGATTCCGTCCTCATTTGCAATCTTTTGAGCTTGTTCATCAGGAATTTGACTGACTGCTTTTTGTTTTAGATAATCCACAGCCATCACAATGGGCTTACTGGCATCTCTCTTATGGGACACAAGCGAAATTGAGTTCACTTATAAGAAAAGATACTTGGATTTTGGTTAGCATGAAAATAAAAAATTTCCACTAACAAGTAATAGATTTAAAAATAAATAATAGATAAAATACTAGACAATTCTGGAGACTGGCATTGAAGCAAAGGCTTCTTTGCTGAAGCTGCTACCCCTACGACCCGGATCTAGGCTGGAAGACAGATCGACGGACAAACAATTCCCCATAAATTTGCATAGTATCACTCTGCCTCTTGCCTGTCAGCCCCCATTAATGCTTTACTTTCACCCTTCCCCTCCATTTTTTGGTTGAACATTATACATTAGTGAGGATGAGATTGGAAGGATTGCCAACCTTGCTTTTGTGTCTTTTTTTTTTTAGAAATAGCTTACCTTGTTGAAATTTGTATTTCTTTCCATGGTTGCTGAATGTGGTTGAAATTAATAAAAGTTATATACATGACAGTTGTGATTCAATGGAACATAGTTATTATATAGTATGTTAGTTTGGATCAAAGCTCCTTTGACCTGTGATCCTTGAAAGATCAAACAAGCTACTTCTACATAATGAGTGCAAAAATACTCATTCTACTAGCAAAGAGGGGATATTTTTAAGAAGTGAGGATATGTTGGCTGGTAGTCATAACTTCAAAGAAGTGTTTGAGTGTTAAGATGTGGTTTTAAGGGTGAGGTTAGAAATTGGTTTAGTTTAGGATTAGCTGTTTTCTAACATACATTTTGACTAATGAAAAATAACTGTGTGGCCTTCAAAAGAGACCAGAAATGGTAGAATATTTGTGTGAATTTTCACAAGATTTGGTGAAAGGGAAAGGCCCACGTTTTGCTGTATTTTGGTGCCTCTATGACATGGTGCAGAATGTGAAACAACTCACCTGTTTCACTACACCTGTTTCACTACAGAGCTTGTAGTCCAGGTACATCAGCTTTGGGGATTTATCTACAAT
Source organism: Pao palembangensis (assembly GCA_015343265.1). Classification (NCBI taxonomy): domain Eukaryota; kingdom Metazoa; phylum Chordata; class Actinopteri; order Tetraodontiformes; family Tetraodontidae; genus Pao; species Pao palembangensis. The sequence goes on along the minus strand of CM027085.1, from coordinate 15,274,703 downwards.
GTCAGACATAGTCTTCATGCTGAAAAACGAGATGTCCATTCAGGCAGAATAGGACAAGCTTCTTCCTGAGATATAAAACCTGGGATATGTGTACAACACACGTCAGTTACCTAAAATTTATGTTCTGATACAAAGAACACCAATACTAGGCAATACAACTCATTTTTATCATAAAAAGTGGCATGTTTTTGAGTTAACAGTTAACGTCAGTTAGCTAACAGTAGAAATAAAGAAGTCATTTCCTTACCTCAAATGAATGAACGTTTAAACTAATGACAAACGTTTGCCTTTTTTTAAAAGAAAACTAACCTGTGTTTATGCGTCACATAGCAACTAATTGAAGTTGTGATGCGTTCATGGGCAGCAAACTTTAGAGAGAAAATGCCATGCGTTGAAAGTATAAATTCAACATGACAATACTATGCAATACTATAGTTATAATATAATAAAACTTAAAAGTTATTAACTAATATTTACCTAAAATAAGCACACGATTTTTTTTTTTAATTGAACCTACATAAGTTGCAATGTAGCCTATTTTCTCTGCACTGTTTTTTAAACAAATATTAATAGTACGGATTTTAAACGAATAATGCTCAAGATTTTCACAATTGCTTAGTTGTTGGTTTTATCAACAGTGGTTCAAAAGGAGATAACATGAGTTTTGTGTTAAAAAGAGTTAGTACACTCGAACGCAACATGAGTTTGTACAGTTGATTTACAGTATTTCCCACCATACAAATGAAGCGAATTGTTTTTCAACCAATCACAAATAATGTAGGCGGGACATGGTCGTCGCGTCTCTGGGCCGCAACCCCAGTAATTCTTGAGCGGATTGTTTGTTGTCAAAATGGAGTTCTTACTTGGCAATCCGTACAGCACTCCTGTGGGCCAGTGCATAGGTGAGTTTTATTACAATTCTAACGGAGCATCACATAAATTGAGAGTGGAGAAACATCGTGTCGCTTTTATTCTATTAATCCAAGGTATCCAAGTTTGCGCCACTGGAAATAACGTTACCCTAGCCTTTAGCGGGCATCATCGCAGCAAATGTCATACTTGGAATAAGGTTCAAGCTAATGTTAGCTTTCTACGCTACCTAACGCCTAATTACGAATGGATTTGCACGACAGCTAAGGCTCCGTCTATAGGAGGATAAGAAAATGGAATCTGATTTTTAAACAAAGTAAAGCTTTAGGTACGTGGCTTCAGTCTATTCTTAGCTAAGTTCAGTCCTTCCTTAAATCCTGAAAAATAGTATATCCAAGGTTTGGATATGCTGTTACCAGCAGTATTATTATCTAATATCTGTTGGGTTTTTCCTGTAGTCAAATGCTTGTTGTGGTTTATGGCCCACCACGTCCCTTTGCTGAGATTGCATCTCGCAATTTGTATTTCTTGCTGTTTGCAGAATAGCTCAGACTAACCAGGCGTTTCCCTGTCTGCATCATAAGGTCATAAAGCACAGATAATCTGTGCTAAAACGGTGTTCTGGTGTATCACAAATTAGATTCTTTAAGACTGAGTAATAAGTGGCTACTCTGGACTGACCCACCCAGCACTTCATTATGTTTTTAGTTTTATAGAGGGACCACTAGTATTTGGGTATGCAAATCTTGCCAATGTCATATAGATTGGAAAATCAAGGGAAGAGTAACTTTAGTAGCATTAGTATATTTAGTTCATGTGTCATGGAAAAATGTATTATTTTCATATCCTTTAAGTAATAAAGGATACTTACTTACCTTTTAAGTAACTAAAAGGTCATGGAAGGGTTTTGGTTGATGAATAATGTATAATGGTGTATGCAGAAAAAAGCTTATTTTTCCATTTAATGTTCCCTTAGCCAATGTGTTTCATTTGAATTTAATTGAGGTGATATGAATAGGGGCTGTCGCTGCGGTCAGTACTGTACTTCCTCTCATTGTACAAAAGTGAAGCCTTTCGTTCCTTCACGCCATCTATTGCTGGTGACGTCATTCATTCTGAGTTTATGTATAAGCAAACAGGAAGTAGAGCTGGCACATGTGGTTCTTATTCATTTAGTGCCCTGTTCTGTTGTGAGCTCCGCTGTCACCACTAGCATCGATGGTTCGTCGTATAATAGGAGCGCATTCCTGCTTTAGAGTGCAAAAAACCCATTAACATTGATGATAACAGGTGGAAAATATGAAGAGTAAGAGAAGGAGAAACCGTGGAGAGGTTGGGGTCAGACGCCAACAGAGATTTGTGGCGTTTCTGGTGTGTGGCACAGCCTACCACTGTCGAAGCCACGTGACCGACTGGTTTCACTGGTGTGGTGTCAGTTCAAGGGAAACATGGCCATGAATGACTGTAGTCAGAGGGTACTTGACTTCATCAGCATGGTTGTGACTGCTCAGTGTTGTTCTAGTGTGTTCCTGTAGAGAGGTCAGAGGTTTGTTCCTCTTTTCCTTCATCCATTAATCCCCACGTGGAGAGTATCTCAGTGGGAATGTGGCTGTGCTCTTTTTGAAAATTGCTTCAGTTGAGGATGTATTAGTTGTTGACACCTCACTTTGGGAAGGACCCTTTACTTCTCTATACCCTCGATCCCTCCTGCGAGACGGAGATCCTGGAAGAAGTCAGCAGTGGCAGACATGATGGATGGGTTTTGGGGGGTGGAGGAAGCCGAGCGTTGAATGTGCCGGAGCTTCTCCCACTTTGGATCTTGTCATTTCCTTGATGTGTCCAAAACACGGTTGAATGGGTGGATGGAGCGAAGTTGAAAATAGAGCTTTGTGGCTGAGTACACAGCTGCATCACACCCAGAACCGGCACAGTTGGAATTATCAGGGCAACAGATGCTGTAGTTGGCTGTAGTTGACAGCATATAGGATTTCCTTTAATAAAATAAAATATATACGTATATATAAAAAAGCTGATGCTTTTTTAAAAAATGGTCTTATGTGTATATTCCTCGGCAGTTGACACATTATAATAGTAGAATTTGATTATTATTAATCTCTTGAACTCTTTCTTCAGAGAAGGCCACAGATGGAAGCCTTCAAGCGGAGGACTGGACCCTCAACATGGAGATCTGTGACATCATAAACGAAACAGATGAGGGGTGAGCTCAAACACTTTTGTATTTGATCATTTCTTGGTTCACACAGTCTGGAAATTAATGGTGTTAATAGGAACAGTTTTGCAGCAGAAAAATGAATGTTAAGCTTCATTGACCTCCGTAAGTAATAAATAAGGTGTTGTCTCCCATTTTTCCGTCTTTTCCCCTACTTTCTCACATTTTTCAATGCCTACACACACACAAACATGCACGCACACACACACACGCATACAAACTGTCATTGTCTTTTCACGCCACAGTAAGTCACACAGAAAAGGGCTTCAGCTCTACAGAACACAGGAGTTCTTGTCTTCGTAATGTCCAGTCCAGATTCCAGCCGGATATTCTGATTAGAATAGTCACTTTCTGAGAACGATATATATTTTTTATGCTGTCTTTCTCTTTAGCTGTTTTCCTTCCAACAAGTGTTAAAGCATCAATGTGTGTAACACAAACAGAAGAGAGAAACAGATGAAAGACAATATTTTTTTGTCTGGTGCAGAAAAAATATTTCAGTTATTCCTATCCTATAATATATCAGTTGAGCAGTGTCTTTCTGTCTTCTCTTTCCCCTCAGGCCAAAAGATGCAATGCGGGCCCTGAAGAAGAGACTCTGCAGCAACAAGAATTACAGAGAAGTGATGCTGGCACTAACGGTGAGAAGATGTGAAACTGGTCTTCTCCCAAGATGATGGAAGCTTCCATACTGAGCTGCCACATGAACACAATCTTCACCCTCCCCCTCTCGCTCCAGGTTTTAGAAACGTGTGTGAAAAACTGTGGCCACAGGTTTCATGTCCAAGTAGCCAACAGGGACTTCATGGATGGCGTGCTGGTCAAAATCATCGCCCCCAAAAATAACCCCCCAACAATCGTCCAAGACAAAGTGCTGTCGCTCATACAGGTCTTATAGCAAATTTCAGTCGGTGATGATTAACATGGTGGTTAGTCTTATCAGGTATGTCAGATAGTGTGTTTGCTGTTGAACAGGCTTGGGCCGATGCCTTCAGAAGCAGCCCTGATCTGACCGGTGTGGTCCACATTTACGAGGAACTTAAAAGGAAAGGTGTCGAGTTCCCGATGGCGGACCTGGATGCGCTGTCACCCATTCACACACCACAGAGGGTGGGAGGAAACAAGCACGAGGACTTGACAACTTTAAATTTTACTTTACAGTATCCATGCCTTACGGGTATTTTTGTTTTCCAGGGTACCCCAGAGGTGGATCCAGCCATGATCAAGTACCTGGCCCCTGCTTCACCTGCCAGGACCCCGTCACCGAGCCCTGCCTCCTCCGCACAGGCCCTCCAGATGCCTAGTCCCATTACAGCAACCCCTGAACAGGTGAGCAGCTAAGTCAGAAATTTGGAACCATTAGTAATAAACCCATCTTTAAGATTTTATGGCCATTTTCATCTGCCAGACTGGATGAACATAGGTTATTACATCTACAAGCCAGGATCTTTTAAACACTCTAACCTTGTGTAACCTTTTGCGCTGTTAGATCGCTCGGCTGCGCAGTGAGCTGGACGTAGTGAGAGCTAACACCAAAGTCATGTCAGAGATGCTAACGGAGATGGTCCCTGGAAAGGAAGATCCTTCAGACCTGGAACTGCTTCAGGTTAGATTTGCTTGGATATGTGCTGAAAGAAAAATTAATGTTATTTGCTCCTTAAGAGTGTTGTGTCATAATAATCGTTATTGGGAAAACATTTTTTTTTTTCTGAATGAGACCGCAAATGGTTTAAATTAATGTTCGGATGCAGCCACTAGGGGGAGTAGTATGCTGTGTTTTTCAGGGGAAATGGCAGCTGACTGTTGTAACGGTCTTGGAACTTATTTATTTTCAACTCTACCACTAATGAAAATCAAAGAATCTGAGTGAATTTTGGTTGTATTCATCCAAATATTCAACTTTAATGGATCATTTCGGACCATTTCTGTTATATGATACATCTTTATAGCTCAGTACCTTCCATCCATCTTTGTTGTGTATTGATCCATCTGTTGATTGATATGTTGCCCTCCCCATCCAGGAGCTGAACAGAACATGTAGAGCGATGCAGCAGAGAGTAGTTGAGCTGATTTCACGTGTCTCTAACGAGGAAGTGACTGAGGAGCTGCTACATGTCAACGATGACCTCAACAATATTTTCCTACGATATGAGAGGTACTCTTTACTGTGTTTACTGAATAAATACATTTCACCAGACACGTGTAACAGTTTACTAATGATTAATCTTATTTTCTGATAACATGTTTAACACTTTAACACAGATTATTGTCATTTGTTTAATACGGGTAAAAACGTCTTTTTGAAATTTGTTTACGCATTTAAAGCACACTTGGCCTTCTGTCTTACAGGTATGAGAGATACAGATCAGGCAAAGCCTCACAGAGCAATGAGGTAAGGACTGTCAGGGTAATTAAACACCCAATATTCTTTTTTTGGTTTGTTTGATAGCTTGTTTTAAGGTTTTTTTTGTTATGTTTGTCGCAGCCATTTTAATGGTTTCTTTAAAAGTTTATCATCTACATGAATAATTATTCATTTACTTTGCTTTATAACTACCATACTTTGGAGCACTGTAGAGGAAACTCAGCAGATTGCAGTGAAAACAGCAGAATTCAGATCACTTGAGTGTGTGTCACTCCATCCCACATCACTGTTGGTGTATTCTGTTGACCTTTTTCTGTATTCTGTCTGTCTGCATTGCTGGCAAGCTGATGGAGGCAAGTATGACGTTATTGATGTGCTCAGTCCTTGTTAGCAGGCCAGTGTGGACAGAGTGATGTGGAGACTGTTAACACGTATGTAATGTCAGAATGGGAGAGAATACCCTCCATTATTTCTTCAACCCTTTCTTCCAAATGCAGTTGTTAATCCTCAGCCTCACATCTAGTGTTTTTTGTAATTAACTCTCAAACCTTCAGTATCACTGTAATCCATTTTTCTTACATTTCTTTGATCCCAGCTGACATTTCATTTAGGATCTTTGACACCATCATTTATATATATATTTTTTTAATTTTCTTTCAGGTACTGAATGAGGCAACAGAGGACAACCTGATAGACCTGGGCCCAGGCTCCCCTGCAGTGGTCACACCCAGAATAACCTCCAGTCCACAGCACAACGCCACCCCCACCAGGACCAGCACTGCTCCAAACCCCAACCAGAGTCCAGCCTCTCTGTCCTCGGCACTAGCTTGTCTTGGTATTAAAAAACAGCCTCTGTTGGGGTTAGCCAACATGTCCCAGGTTGTGTTGGACAGGCACCAGACTGTATCAAAACCCCATAATCCCTCTATTTATAGTAAATCAACCACTATGTTGATAGTGGTTGATTTACTGGAAACTGTCTGCAACTAACATTTTATTAGTCTGGTTTCATTAAAATTAAGTCCAGTTTTATCTACTTTTTTTTTTGTCACTTTTCTGCTGCCCCCCAGATGTGGCTTCAGACACTGTGAGTGGAACCCTCTCCTCTCTGCCAGGTCACAACCAAGATGACTTTGATATGTTTGCCCAGACCAGGAGCAGCTCTTTGGCTGATCAGCGCAAAAAGTAGGTCACCATTTCTAGATTTGGCTTCTGGGGTAGATGACATACTCTTTAAGCTCATTTAGCTGCTCTTACCCAATTATAGATTTTAATCTGAAATCACCCAATGGCTGTTTTTGCTGTTGGTTGCATTTGGTTGTTTTTTTTGTGTTTTTTAAAAATATACTGAAGCAGGGATGTCAAAACCCGGGCCTCGAGCGCCGCAATCCAACTGGGTTTTCTGACCTGCCAGGTAGACCACCCTTTCACATGGGTGCCCAGGTGTTGCCTTGGTGAATGCTGTTTCCTGTCTGGTAGGGCAGAAAACCCAGATGGATTGCGACCCTCAAGGACTGGGTTTTGACAGCCCTGAGAACACAATTGCCAATTGTTTGACTGACTGATTTTATGTGAGGGGACATTACAAAGCATTTTTCCATTAGTGACTTTATTCTGCTGTTTTCACCCATAGTGTAAAATATGAGGACCCTCAGGCCCTGGGTGGTCTCGCGTCAGCTTTGGATGTGAGACAGCACAACACTACAGGGGTGAGTAGACAGATACTTTCAGTCTAACGCAGCTGCGGACAGAAGCATTCTGCTGTCGGCTCTCGTTCACTGCATGTGGTGGTCTGAAACGCTCTTTTAAACTATAGTAACATTTGTCCCGTGTGCAATGACACTTGAAACTTTGGTCAAATAAAAAGCTGTAGCTTTCCGTATTGACTCTTGCTAAAATCAACACGACGTGTCACAATGGTCTACCCTTGAATGTGTCTATTAATGATTAGAGGTAAACAGTCTGTCTTTTTTTAGCATTTGTCTTGAGTAAATATTCATTCTGTCAGATGTGTCAGCAATTATTCTCTGGGCTTTTCATTCCTCAGACCAGATATTTGTACTTTCTCAGTTTGTTCAGGAAAAAAAAATCCCTCGTACACTCAGTCTGAACACAGAGGTCAAGATTATTCTAGTCTCGTTGGCCGTTTGAGAACACATTGCATTATATTTGCATGGTTATCGGTGTGTACACAGATGACACTGAGTCTTTATTTGCTTCACATGCACCATACCTTTTTGTTGAGTTGCCTCAGATGCCCCGTACCTTATAGAAACGGTCTGTTTTCTCTTTTATTTCCCTTTGTCATCTTTATAGGATGATCCTTTCCTTCTTGTCTTTCTTCTCCACCTTTAAATGGAGCCGTCTCTTGCATATTTGACTTCTCCCTTTATCTCTTTCTCTCTCTCTCTTTCTCTGCACTCTGTTCTGTGCTGTGGTGGGGCCCGCTGCCTTTCTTCTCTTGTGTAAGGTGTTGTTCTGTTGTTGATTCAGCTGAGGGTAAAAGGGGATGATAACCCAGCAGATCAGGAGCTGCCCATAGACAGCTGGCTTATTACCCAAGGAATGGTGAGGACTCCATCCTGAGTCTGTCCTCCCCCCGTACCTCCCTCCCTCCCTCCTGTCTGCCATCACTCCTGCCCTCAACCTCCTGCACTATCATCCACAACCATCTCATTTTTCATTTCACATCTCACTGGCCGCTAATCCTGAACTCATTTCAGGTGTTTCCTTTCTAAGAAGAGCCACTTCCGTGCCCCCACAGTTGTTCTGCTATAGTGTTGGGCAATATAATGATACAGAGATCAAAAACCAGGGCAGCCATCTTTGATCGAACTGTTGAAAGTCAGTAAGGAAGTGAAGTATTTTAGATGTCTTAAATCAGCCAGTTCATGTAAAACATTTATCAGAACAGAGCCCATCTACAGTATGTCAGTAGAGTCATGGAAAATCAGGATTATACAGGATTTAAGTACTTTTCCTTGTATTGCTCACCACTATAGTTCAGATCTAGACTGATAATGGCCACTTTATCACTTTGCTGTGATTCAAGTGTGATTCATCTTCAAACAGTGAAACAAATGCTTGTGTACTACACAACAATGAGAAAAAGTGTTGGCAAAGAACTAAAATCCTCATCTGAGAACACAAATATAAGCAAATGTTGTGTAGTAGAGGGTATTTGTCTAACATAGGATCTAATCAACTTCATAACGTTTCACACTAACCTGAAGTAGACAAACTAACAGACAGCTGTTATAACTTGAAATACTTCTGCATCATTTCTGTGGCATTTAGAAGGGCCACAGAAGCTGTTTTTTATGGCTGTATTTCATGTTGGATTGACTTTAAATAAGGACTTTGACTTTATTACAAGAGGTGGCGCATTAGACTCTCCTGGTGCTTGAAAGTTTGTGAACTATTTGGAATATTGATTTGCCTAGAGATTATTGTTGAAGTGAGTTCTTCCATTCCTCTTTTAGGACTTTGGATTTTTTTTTTTAAGTAATAATCCTCATGCAGTCATAAAGGACCTTGTAAGAGTTCAAAAACTTTCAAGCACTGCTTATTTTTACTCGATTAACTGGAATTTCAGTTCCATGAAGCACGGTACATACACAGTTCCTAATCACCAATATGACACACCATTCACTGAACGCAAACAGCGGAGCGCTCACGTGTGGAGGGAGAGTGTGTGTGCGCGTGTGTGTGCGCTGTACATGTGTGAATGCCTCTCCGACTCCACAGTTCCTTCGCTTTCAACCTCTCCCATCCAGTCAGTCCCTTAATCATGTTCAAGCAATCTGCTAATTAACTATTGATGTGGAAAACTGTATGCTGCTGTTTGACAATCGCTCGGCAGCTGTTAGGCCGTGTCGGCTCCGCAGAAATAATGAGAGCGATGCACAACCTGTTGCGTGGCAACATGAGAAGATCGCAGATTTGAGAGGGATTGTGTGTGATTTAGCAAATCTACATTTTTTTTCTTTCTATTTTGATTTTACTTTCTGCGCCTGTTATGTTACTTTGTGTTTGTGCGTGACAATCTTTGTTTTTGTCGCCTGGGTGTTGCTGTTGTGTGGCTTTGGTGCTACACCGCGGTATGGCTTTGCTCCATAGATCCCTGTATCGCAGTCCTCTGTCATGGATGACATAGAGGAGTGGCTCTGTGCCGATGTGGTGAGACTTCTTTACCTTGATTTTTACCTTTCTGCCTCTCTTTCTCTCTTCCTCAGTTTCCATTTTTTGTTCCCTTAATTCTTCTATCATCACACATGTATTTCCTTTTTCACTAGTCTTTTTTTTTTTCCAATAATCCAATATATTTTTACCAATAACTGACATGTGACACTTGCACATTCTAAGACAGTTCTAACAGTAGTTAAGTGCACGTGAATGATGTGGCTTTGGACACCAGAGGTTTTCTTCCCTTGTGTGCTGTGGTGGCACCGAGTGTGGAAGGATGCATGAAAAGCAACTTTGCACTCGTACTGTCCTTTTTACACCTCACTGAGGTTTATCATCTTGATAAATATGAAGATATGACTTTTTTTTTTTTTATTTTTCTCCATTAGAAAGGTGATACCATGGAGGAAGGGGTGACCAGTGAAGGTATGTCTGTTCCAGCAGCTCCAGTGTGTGTATTTGTTCCTGTTTTTCATCCAATGCTAATGAGCCCTCGCCTGGTTGTTTCTGCAGAGTTTGACAAGTTTCTGGAGGAGAGAGCCAAGGCTGCAGACTCTGCCTCGCCTCCCCCCGGAGCTCACTCTGCTCACCCTGCCCATGCCCCCGGAGGCTCCCACAAGAAGGCCGAGCGGACAGAGGACACTCTCTTCGCCTTGTAGACTGTTGTCAGAGGATTGCTGCTCTTAGACATTCGAAGGTCCATGTCCTAAATGATTTCTCCCTAATGTCCTCTCCTGTCCCATTCTGTCGCTGACTGAGCGGTGCAGAAAGCGATCTCCACCTCCATGCTGCTCTCTTGTTGCTGTGTCGCTCTAACAGGCAGAGGATTAATATGATAACTGTCGATGGATGTATTCATTTGTGTGGGATCTAATGCATTTTGTTTATAACAGACTACCAAATGTAAAGCTGTCTAATGAAATAACATCTGGTGTCAGACTACTGGAAAAGTTAACCATAGGTTTATAATATAAAATAAAGATGGGCAAATATACCAGGGTTGCCATCTTGAAAAATAATCGGAAGCATTAGCATCCACACGTGGCTTCATAGGTCAGGTCCTGCAGTTGGAGGGACATTTTTACTGTGGTTGCATTTATAAGGACAGTTGATCTCGACATTCTGCCCCTCACTTTAGAGGAGGGCTCACGTCAGCCATCTTTATTTGCAGCCTATTATTAATACTTCAGATCAGTACTGTTTTCTCAAGCTACATTTGGCTCATTTATGCACTTATCGTTTGGCCAGCACGTTTTAAATGGAAAACATTTCTGTCTAATTTGTTGGCAGAAGTTTGAGAAAAGAAATTCCAGCTATATAATCAGTTTCTTTCATTTCATTTCAGGCATTTCTTTCATCAAAGGGATTATCCAACATTAAAAAACTAGTGGTTAAGATTCTCTGATAATTAGACTAAGGGAACGGCACATTCCTGAGTGATTCACATGAAAAGTGACTTTGAATGAGCTGTTAACACTTTCAAGCATTCCAAAGAATACTATGGCTTTAAAGATCACTCATCGGTTATATTAGTCGAACAGTAACTGCATTTATCGGAAGGTGTCCAGTCCCTTAATACATTGATGTCAGTAAGCAAAAAAGATTTTATTTTGTTGTTTCTGTTTATAAGATGGTTACTATTTTTCTACAGATGGGAAATAGTGTCTTGATAGACATTTTGCACATGTTTTCTATATGGAAGCGGATTGTTGCAATGTAGGATAGCAAGAATTTATAGAAAGTTCCTTACAAAAATTTACAAAACATGCCATTTAAATGATCAGCGTTGTACTAGTATAAACATAATTGACTGAAATAAGAACACAGCGTTGCTGCAGTGGATGTATTTATATAGTCAGACCCTCAGTTACTCCATATTATCTAATCTATATACCTCAGATGCATTGGGTTTTATTTTGTGTATCTTACCAGAAATGGACTGACTCATGGCTATATTCACTTTTTGTGTTATTAGCCCTGATTGTATTTTTATAGTTCATGTCATAAAGAAAAATATCTGTAGCTGTAACTATTGCTCAGCTTTGCTGTTAAAAATCTGGGTTGTTGAGTGATTTTTTTTTTTCCTAGGGTTAATTTGCATTTTGTGCTGCTGCCAACAATTTCTGTTTTCAGCAAAGTAACTGGCCTGTAGTTTGTATTCAAGCTCAGGTGCTAATTAGGTCGACCACTCCTCTGCATTTAAAGGTCCTGTGTGTATTTTTTTGGTGACCTGTTGTCAGAAATTGAAAATAACACACATGGACACGGTTTTATAGTGGTTCATAACATTTGCATAATAATGGCAGTGTTAAATTTCCCTGGGATTGAAATATGTGTAGAAAAATTTACATGGGTGTACTTAAATACTTATTCATCAAAAACCAAAAGCATTTTGATTAAAGGTATTCCATTCTTTATCCATAGGGAGACGGAAATATTTCTTGCACTTGTTAACCTAAAGTCATTAAAATGCTCTTATGTCTAAATGATCATTGCAATAAGGTCAGGATGATTAATGATTGATGAGCTTTAACTTTTCCGATCTTATGTAACTAGTTGCCAGGTAACCGAAATAATAGCGTTAAAATTACAATCACACAGGTTGAACAGAGATTATTAAATATGTTAGATACCAATTTAAGTGGATTTGTGTTCTGTGTCTGTTTTTACATATCACTATGTATAACAGTGTGTTGTATCATTTGCTTAGTTTCATTTGTTACTCGGATAATCTCACAATGGCAACTAAATATTTTAATGCCTGTGGAGCAGAGTCTTGAATGTGCTCTTTGAACATGGATGTACGTGTGTGGATATGTGTATGACCTGTGTCTGGCTGTGCCATCTACTGCAGCTACTAATGGTCGGACTTCCGATGAGCCAACACACATCCATAAATGCTAATTAAACACTAGCCATGTTTGACCTCTTCCTCAAAACTGCTCTAGTTATTTTATGTCTCGGGTTTTTCAGATGTCTGAGTTTTGCACATGCTGATGCAACCTAGCGGCAATCTTACGGGGGTCATTGAACGCCACACAAGCGCCTCACATCATCTGCTCCGGCTGCTCAGTGCACATAAAATGTAAACAAATATTGGTCAGGTGGATTTTAAACTTTTTTTTGGGTAAAAATTAGTCATATGTGGAAAACGACTATAAAGGTATGTGTGTAAGACACAACTAATTACTCATAATACTAGGCTTTGTAACACAAAGCCTAGTTGCTAGGCCCAGTTTGCTAGGTTTGCCCCAGCAAACTTAGAACTGAAGAAGCTCTCTGGAGAGAGGGCGAAACGTTTTCAAGGAAACCTTTCAGTCCAGTTGACACAGAGAAATCTACTTTGGATAACCATGACCTGGATGATTGAGAATCTACACAGACAACTTCTCTTTGCTTTCTACAGTCTCTACTGCCACAATGGGTCATTGTCCTATTTCTCCACACAGATTTGTGGGGCTTGCTTTATTGTTTATGTGACAAGTGCTCACATTGTAGCTATACTATACTGTATGTTAATCTGAAATTATCCCTAGGCGTTTGTTAAAATTATGAAAAATATAAATATTTTGGAAGAACCACAAAGAAAAGAAAATACCTTAATTTAAACAAAATGTAAATATTTTGTAAGTAAATCTTTATATAAAATACAAATATCCTATATTTATATTTTTAGGCAATCGATATTGCAGCAACTCTCGCTCTCATGCCAGCTATACATGATGTAATCCTTAGCGCGTAGCTGTGACGTCACATCACCCCACTCGGATCCTAAGCTTTCCATTGGACAATTTCTCTGGTTCTACAGGAAGAGACTCTCAGAAGAGTCTAACAAACCTGCTGCGAATTGCACACACCCCGTCCCCTGTCATTGGTTTATACCAGCAAGCCCACAATAACCAAATCTATGCTGTTCTCCCAATAACCAACTGTGCTTATGTGCACCTAATATTTGTACATAAACGTCATTAGTAGTAGGGAACAGTGTTTCAAATACATTTTATATTGCTTTTGTACAACAACCTAATAAAAAAATCCGTGTATCTTGAAAAATGTGGCATCCGTTTTTCGTTTACATTAATAACCATATTTGTTTATTATTGTGTAAATAAAATGTTTAAGCAGTCACTGCTTCAGCTAGATAATAAAAACAAAACAAAAACCCTGTCTTTCCAATACCTGGGAATCCAGTCCAATGACACTCATTGGATGATAAGCTTGTCAATCATAACTGAGTGGGCAGGCTTGGTGGCTTGCAGTTGCAAGCAAGTTAGTACTACTGAATAAGCCCCACTGTTTGGTTTGGTTTGGTTTGACATGTTACCGCAGACGATCATGGGGTTAGAAGTGACTGCTTAGTGACACACTGTTAGTAAAATTGCAGTTTACTTTGCGCGTAATTCCAGTTGTCTCTGATCCCGACGCTCTGGCAAATGTAGGGACTTTTAAAATCTCTTCCTGAGCGCCACAACAGTCTACATTACAGAGCAGGACAATAGCCAAAATGAACAGCCTACCTTTTGACGATCCTTCGTTGGATAACCTGGATCCAACGCTGCCTCTTAATGACCCCAGCGATATTGACACAGCCCTCTTAAGCGACATCGATGGTAAGCACTCATATCGAGTATTTGTTATTTAATGACATATTTAGTGTTTGTTAAAAAGACTACTAACAACGTTGAAACGCTTTGCTAGCAAAGCATGCCTACATACTGCAGTGCTTTTCTCTATTCTGCAACGTTACCATGGGGATTCTGATGTTAACTTTAGGGTTACAATATAGTTTAAATGCACTCAGAAACTGCTTTTATTGCTATTTTGAAACAAACTCTTAAATTCATATTTCACTTCCTACAATTAGCTCGACTGGCTAACCATTAAACTGACTTTTCAGATGCTATCTGAAATAGCGATTGTTTTCGTTAGGTTGTTGTGCTGTCCTCATATGCAATATCGTAACTCAGTGTAAACACAATGTATGTGTAACCCAAAAATTAACTAACCATTTATTAAATCTTAATAGAGGCTAACGAGGTGAAGCAACTTGATGGCTAATGCTTGCGAATACGCCCCGCCCCCATCTTGTTTCTCAGACATGGGTTACTGTCGTTCATTCCTCCCCGTGTTGAGTTCACGGTACCAAGAATGATAACAAACCGGGTCCAGATTTGTGGCTTATTTATTTTTTTGTAAGCATTTTATTATTAGCATATAATGAAATACAATTGAATCATTGCTATAACTAATATATATTTGTTAACATGATAATCATTAATTAGAGTTAGGATTTTATACTTTTTCTATCGTGAATGTTATGTGTAAATGACACCGTTCACGGCTGGATTCAGCCATTCTAAATTTGACCGCCAGTAACTCGTGACGCTGCGGGATTTCTCGCTCTCTCTCTCTCTCTGTCTCTCTCCCTCTGGCTCGTCTTGGCTGACCTGCAGCTCGAGCCTCTCAGACGTGCTCTGATTGGTCAAGAGCGATCACCTCATACGAAACTCTGCCTAATAAATCCGACTTTCTCGGTTTTACTGCAGGCACAACATTAACTTATATATTGTAGTCTGTATTGAAATATGCACACATATAGACACTTTAACATATAATTCCTCCTTTGAACAGATCTTTATTTAGTCTATTATTATTGTTTTATTTGTCAGTTATTGTGAGACCACGACCACATGCTGTAAAATGATTTTGTTACAACCCCATGTCTGATTTAGCACACATTTTTTTTTTATAAATGGATGCATTTAAATACTGCACATAGGTTTCAATGACTGGTTTTAATTCTGCCTGTTTCTTGCGGGGTTCTTGTTGTTTTTGAGTGTTTTGTTTTATGTTTTTTTTTTTTACATGTTCTCCTGTTTACACGGTAGCATCAGTCCCATCCCAGCATTCCAGCTACAATTATGCTGTAGTATTTCATCAAGCAAATAACAAGTGTCTTTAATTAGCAACAGCACCATTATCTCAATTATGACTCACCCCCAGTCTTAAGTTGCTTTATCAGTCATATCTTTACACAATTGTTGATTTCATTTATGTCATTAATGATAAACTGATGCAAGTTAGATGCAAGATGCAAGTTACTATAATTTAGAAGGATGTTGGGTGACTTTAAAGATTGTGTTTATAATTTGTGTTACATTCTAAAATTAGCTGCTTCTCTGCACCCTTGGTTAGAATGTGTGAGTTCTGAGCCCGCATGGGGACGTTTAGCCTCAACATATTATTACAGTAGTCTCCTAAATGCCAGGGTAACCTCAGAGCATTGACTTCTTTAGGCTTTTTTAAAGAGTCACGGTACCAATGTTGTATTTAAACATTACGTTTTTATGGTCAGAATATGGTGTTACCATGCCATGTTATAGGATTATTATAAAGTAAATGTCATCAGTCTTAGAATTAGGAAGTTTCTTTCAGCCACATATACAGGCAGCCATCCCATTTTCTGAAAATACTTTCCCCCACCATTTTACGCTTTTCTGAATGAGGTGATCATCTTTTTCCATTAACCACTCATCTGTTGCCTTCTGATATGATTCACAAATGAAATTACTAATGTCATTAAATGATTATTTAATTTGTTCTGTTTCATTTCTGCTTGATAGAGAATATTAAATGTGCCTTCTTTCAAATGCAGTGAAAAACACTGGAGTGGTGGTGTGTGGATGATATCACTGTAATGTCATTGCTGGAGTTGTATTTACACAGAATTTGTCGACATTTGTGTTCTTGGTACTAAATTCTTATGCTTAGTCAATGTTGGTTGTTTTCATCCTTTAGACATGCTACAGCTCATCAATAATCAGGAAATGGAGTTTGGAGGACTGTTTGATAACCCTCCATACACGGAGCTGCCTCCTCCTCCTCAAGAGAATCCTGGTTTGACCCAAGCCTCAACCCCTGCCCCTCCCACCATCACCACGACAGCACCCCCATCTTCCTCGTCTTCTTCCATCCTCAGCAGTAGCCCCCACCTGGATGCACTCCTGGGTCCTCCAATCATACGCAGTTCATCCAATTCCTTTCAGCCTCCCTCCTTCCAGCAGTCCCCCCTCACCCAGGTGTCCAGCCCCACACAGAGACAGCAGACAGCTGCCAGCCCGCAGGCTCTGAATGTGGAGCCGCCTCAAACGAACCTCAGCCCCTCTTCCCCAGTGCAGGCTAGTTCTCCTCACGGCTCACCTGGACCAAACCCAGGAATCAGCTCCACATCTCAGGGCCATTTCACCTCGCCTGCACCCCAAAGTCCAACCCAGGCACAGCTACAGACACAGATTCAGACCCCGAGCACCACCCAACAGGCACAAACCAGCTACATCAACAAAAACAGCCTCACGGGTAAAGACATTTTACAGATTTCAAAACGAAGGAATAGTAATACTGTTGACAATTATAACCATGCAATTACGAGAACACCTATTCTTAAATTATGTGACAAATCTTGATTGGGCTGTATTGCAGCGTTGGTTTTCTTAATATAACAAACTCATGTTTATGGTTAAACAGTGATTTTTAGTTCACATTGCAGTGTGTATCTTCAAATTATGACATTAGCTTAAATGATTTCAGCTGATCACATCCTAATTTAATAGAGTGCCCTCAGCAGGTTTCACTGTGACGCTTTTGTTATTGCATTTGCTCCATCTGACATTCCACTGAAGGTCTGCTAAAAGGGGGGGGGGGGGGTAGAGGTTTTTCTTTCTCCTCGTTGTACCAACCACTCAACATGTTTAAAACTGATACATTGCATTGATAGTTCTGTAATGGCTGAACTCTCTTCCAGTTGGCAGTCCCAGCACCGTGACTCAGCCCACTCTCAGCTTGCCATCCTCACCTCCGAGTGTCCAGCCAGCAGCGACTCTCCAGACTCAGCTCCAGGGGCTGACGACCACATCTCCCCTCTTAGCCACGACAGCGAGCCTGCCAACCCAAACTATCACTTCACATGTACAGCAAGTACCTGTGAGTGTATTTAACCCGAAATGTCTTGAACCGTGTGCAAACGTGCACAATCTTCCTCTTGTCCCTTAACCCCCTAGGCCCTTAACCCCCTAGTTGTTGGTTGTTGCTCCCGGGCGCCTTAAGTGGCTGCCCACTACCAGTGTGTGTTGTACATGCATGTGATGGGAAAAAAATGCAGAGGTTTAATTTCCACTTGTGTGGATTAATAAAGTGTGATTATTATTATTATTATTATTGTCTCTGCACTGGGGAATTTTAAGACACTTTATATGTCTAATATGTGTGTGTGTGTTTTCTCAGGTGTTGCTACAGCCCCAGTTCATCAAAGCGGAGTCTGTGCTGCTGACTACATTGAAGCCAGACCCCTGCATCGTTACTACTGTGGCCTCCCCCACATCCCTGGCCACCACCACAAGTCCAGGACAGAGCACTTCACTGCAGGTGGGAACACTAGACTCTAACTAAGACACATTGCTGAAAATGGCAGTCGTAGTTCTGTGACCGTGACAATGTTTCAATTTATTTAATGTTTAAATTTGATTTCAGGCCTTTATGGGAGGTGGCACCATCCTGACCACTGTGCCCCTAGTGGTGGACGCGGACAAGCTGCCCATAAACCGCATTGCCATTGCTGGCAAGGTGACTTGCCAGCCACACAAAGGAGAAAAGCGCACAGCTCACAATGCTATTGAGAAGCGCTACCGTTCTTCTATTAATGACAAAATCATCGAACTCAAAGACCTGGTAGCTGGCACTGAGGCAAAGGTATAAAAAATATCATTGACTGAGCTTGTAAAAAGACTATTTTTTGGGAATGATTGATTTTTTTTTTGTTGTTGTTTAGCTTAACAAATCAGCGGTCCTGAGGAAGGCTATCGACTACATCCGTTACCTGCAGCAGACCAACCAGAAACTAAAACAGGAGAACATGACTCTTAGAATGGCAGGCCAGAAAAACAGTAAGTACTTCGAAACTTTGTTTACCCTTCTCTGTGGTTTATTCTAGCACCTCGATGTTCAGTTGACCTGGTGTGATGAGGTCTAAATCTAAAAATAGCCGCTGTCTTATTGAATGAATGTCTTTACCTCTGGACCGCAGTGCGGTCCACTAACTGCTCTGCTCATCTTTCTGTCATCTCTTTTCTCAGAGTCCCTTAAGGACCTGGTTGCCATGGAAGTGGACAATGTGACTGATGTGAAAAATGAACTACCCACGCCGCCAGCCTCTGATGTGGGCTCCCCCACCTCTTTCTCACAGTGTGGCAGTGACTCAGAGCCTGACAGTCCCATGGTAGAGGACACCAAAGTATGCAGCTTTTATTAAGCATTCACACCCAAACAAAATGTCCTTCATTAGCAAAATAAAGACCACATTTTCACTGCTTTTATTGAGTAGCACAAATCGTTTTCTTTTTTGCAGCCAAATGTTGGCATGTTGAACCTGACAGCAGCAGGAGGTAGCGCTGGAGGCATGCTGGATCGTACCCGGATGGCACTGTGCGCCTTCACTTTCTTCTTCCTCTCCCTAAATCCTCTGGCCTCCCTGTTCTTCTCATCTGGCAGTCGTAGTCCAGCTGAAGGTGCGACATCTGTTTCTGCCCATCACGCAGGAAGGACGATGCTTAATGTGGACATGGCAGGTACAAACTGAAGCCTCTGACATAAAAAAGTTAAAACGAGAATCTTTGGATAACACCTTTCACACTTTTAATAAAAATGTGTTTTCTGTAGCCGACTCGTGGGGCTGGATGGACTGGATGCTGCCAACTCTACTGGTATGGCTCTTGAACGGTGTTCTGGTGTCAGGTGTTCTGATCCGGTTGTTGGTATATGGAGAACCTGTGACAAGACCTCATTCTGGATCCTCTGTGTTGTTCTGGAGACACCGCAAGCAGGCAGACCTGGACTTGGCAAGAGTATGGATGTAGATTAAATCAAAATAATCGGACAATCAAACTGTTTACTCACCATCTGATACTTTCATCCTCTCAGGGAGATTTTGCTCAGGCCAGTCAGAACCTCTGGACCTGTCTACAGGCCCTCGGTCGTCCTTTGCCCACCTCTCAGTTGGACCTGACCTGCGCAGCACTCTGGTCTCTGTTGCGGTTCTGTCTGCAGCGTCTCTGGGTGGGTCGCTGGCTGGCCACCCGGGCTGGAGGGCTGCGATCTGACCGCCCTCTACAGGAAGACGCGTGCAAGAGCAGCCGTGACGCTGCACTGGTTTACCACCGCTTGCATCAGCTACATATGACAGGTTTGGATGGTGGGAATCCACCTAGTTCGTAAACTAATATGTGAATCAAAGCATTTGACAGAACACTCTTAGGTGGCTCATTTCACATGATCAAAGATAAGATCTTTATTGTCATTGCACATTCATACTTTGGACAAAAGTACAACGAAAATGAGGTACTGTCCCGCATCAGTGCAAAAGAAGGCATACGAATCTGAAATGGAAGAAAGTAGAATAAAAAAATAAAATAAATATATCCAGGACATATAGAAATATACAGTGTATACAGTATATACAAAGACGGTGAACATTGTTTATTGAACATGACCTGCTGTCGGAAAGGTGGCTAGTCAGATTAAGTAGGGGTATGTGTTTGCATTGATTAGGACTATTGCCCTGTTGTAAAAGCTGTCCCTGAGTCTGTTTGTTCATACTCTCAGTGCCCTGAATCTCTTGCCAGAGGGCAGCAGCATCAACACCCGGTGTCCTGGGTGTGTACAGTCCCTCAAGATGCTGTGTACCCTCTTGAGACAGCGGGTGCTGTAGAGGTCCTTCAGGGAGGGAAGGGGATGTCCAATGATTTTCTGGGCGGTGTTAATGACCCTTTGTAGTGCCTTCTTGTGTGCCGTGGTGCAGCTCGAGAACCACACAGAGATGCAATATGTCAGCATACTTTCAATGGAGCAGCAGTAGAAGACGGTCAGCAGCTCCTCTTCAGATTGGTCCTCCTAATAATCCTCAGAAAGTGGAGACGCTGCTGGGCCTTCTTCACAACCTCTGAGGTGTTAGAGCTCCATTGGAGGTCTGCATCTATGTGCACTCCTAGGAACTTAAAGCTGGACACCCTCTCTACACATTCCCCGTTGATGCAGATGGGCTGAAGGTTGGACTTCTTCATCCTGAAATCAATTATCAGTTCTTTGGTCTTGGAGATGTTGAGGACCAAGCTGTGGAGAGCAGCAGCGTCACCACTTTTCTTAGCAGAGGGCGCAAAAGCAAAAGGCCCAGATGCAGTTTCGTATTTATTACCAGTCTAATTTAAATTTTCAGAACTGTACCTGCCTGCAAAACAAGTTAAGAGTATTTCCTGTCTTCTGTCTGGGAATCCAGGTAAGCTGAATGGTAGCCACCTGTCAGCAGTGCACATGGCTCTAAGTGCAGTGAACCTGGCAGAGTGCGCTGGGTCCTGCCTGCCTGTATCCTCTCTGGCTGAGGTCTACGTCTCTGCAGCTCTGCGGGTCAAAGCCAGCCTGCCAAGGATCCTACATTTTACCTCGGTAAGATCACATTTTTTAGATTTTTTTTTCACCTGTAATGAACAGATATCCCTAAAGCAAGCCATCGTTTCTAAACTATATTTCTTTTGACAGCGTGTTTTCCTGAGCAGCGCCCGCCAGGTATGCCTGTCGGCCAGCGGGAGCGTGCCTCCGGCTATGCAGTGGCTCTGTCACCCACTCGGTCACCGCTTCTTTGTGGATGGAGACTGGGCTATTCGCAACATTCCCAGAGAAAGCATATACAGTCAGGCTGGCAATACGGGTCAGTGCAGAGATGACACTTTACGTGAATCCTGTTTGTGAATGACCACACCCTCTTCTAAGCACTGTTGTGGTATTAGTGGTATTAATGCCTCCGGTACGGTTACAGTGGATCCTCTCGCGCAAGTGACTCAGGCGTTCAGAGAACACCTTCTGGAGAAGGCCCTGTACTGCGTGGCTCAACCTTGTGGAGATAAAAACACCAGCCAGGGCAAAGGGTGAGACATTAATGCATGTGTGATTCATAGATTAGGTTCAGAGATTATTAGTATTTTATTGTACTGACCGTTCATCCCCTGTGTGTCCATGCGCAGAGAGTACGCTGATGCCCTTGAGTACCTTCAACTGTTAATTAGTGCGTCAGATGCAGCTGGTGCAACCAGCCAGTCCTTTGCTATTGGTTCCAACATGGCCACTGTCACTGGTAAGTTATTAATAGCAAATACCTGTGGTCTTTATTTGCTGGGGCATTCTGATTTCCTCAGCAATTCAGGCAATAGGAAGTTGTAAAATGGGGTCCATTTTTGTTTCGCTGGGTCATCTTTCAATCTTCCACTGCTTTATGTTGTCGTGGATGATCACTGATCTGAGCAAAAGGGGGTTTGGCGAAAGCGAAGCGCCCACTAGATTGCTTCATCTATCTTCAGTTCTGTCAAATCAGTGATCGCCTTCAAAGGAGTGTGGGTGTGTGAGGAGACGTCTGTGTGGATTTTAATGGAGAGGCTGTTCCTGGTTGAGACTCCGATTGCTTTCATGGTGTTAGAAGTGGGGTGTTTGTGGGCTTAGTGTTTAATGGGGTTGTACTTTGCTGCCGAGGGAGCCTTCAAAATTGCTACTCTCTCAGCATTTTGGGACTGTGCCAGAATGGGGAAACAGATTGTTTTTGAGGTTGGAATCACTCAAACCAGCTGTGTGTGTTTGAGTGTACTCTTCTGTTTGTTAGAACAAATATTTGCAGGTGTGTGTTTTTGTGTGTCATACTTGAAGCTGTTTTGTGTTGTATTCCAGGCTGCGATCCCCACTCCAAGTGGTGGTCCTCCATTGCGGTGGTGATCATCAACTGGTTACAAGGAGATGACGCTGCAGCTGAGAGACTGTATCCAACTGTCGAGCACTTACCACGCAGTCTGCAGAACGCAGAGTACGTCCGACACCGGTGCACCCACACTTCCACATGTGTCTGCAGCCCGCCAGTGTTTGTTGCGTAACGTTTGTCTGCTGATGTCAAGCAGACTCACATTTCCACTAGTTTAACCTGTTCTCTCTCGCTCCCCTCCCCCTTTCACTCTGTCAGGAGTCTTCTGCCCAAGGCAAGTCTGAATATATTCAGGGCAGTGCGGGCTCTGCTGTCCAAGCCACAAAACTGCCAGCTGAGTCTGAGCTATAGTGACAAGGCCAGCGCCCTGCTACGAGACAGCCTCAACCTTGGACCACACTGCCACAGCTCCAGTTTAGACAAGGTGCACTACCAGTCACACACAGGCACAAGCCCTTACAGAGTGCATGTTTATGTCAAAACAATGTGGAGCTCCTCTGAGGGAAATGTTGGGGTGGCGAAAATACAGGTGAAAAGATAAATAAATGCAGAAGTGACTCCTTTGAATATACCAGCACTTCAGCACAGACACCGCTGTAAAAAGCCTTCTCCTCTGGAGTTCAGGAGATGGTGGCGCTAGCAGGCGGACAGCATCTTTGGTCAGAGCTGGGGTGCATTGTAGTTGCATTGCATGTGTGTCACAGAGGAGTGCAATGTACCTGCACTGCAACACAGACCTGGACCACGTACAGCAGAACATACATAGACAGAGAGAGCGAGAAATGGCCACCAGCCTACAGGAAAATATTGTGTAATGTTTAAGGGGAGATTCATGAAAGGAATCAGATTCCCTGACAGATATATCATAATATAACTGTTGAGCATTTAATCTGCTAATAATATACTGTCAATGTTATCCTCGTTTCTTTAGGTCATCCAGCTGCTGTTGTGTGATCTTCTGCTATTAATGAGGACCAATGTGTGGCGCCTTCAGCAGCAGGGGACCAAGCAACCTGGTACCAGCTGCCCCTCAGGGGTCCACCAGGCCTCCCCTTTAGAGCTCCAGGGTTTCCAGCAAGATCTCAGCTCTCTCCGAAAGTTGGCCCACAGCTTCAGGCCTGCAGTCCGAAGAGTAAGTAGAACGTAAAGAGACAGGCTGGTAATGGGATGAATTTATCCTTCCGTTATTTGTACTCCTACAATCAAGCATACAGACACATATCCTCACACATGAAGTAAAAAAAAAAAGGTCATTCTCGCACATAACATGTAGATGCAGGCAGTATGCTTTGCACGTATTTAGAGGCAGTACAGGTCCTTGTGGGGATTTGTTAACAGGGAGGTGCTCATATACAAGTATCTTGAGGCCAGTGTTCAGCAGTTCTGTTACTCAGTGTTTAAAATCTTACTGAATTAGTCCTGGATGTTGTCATAATATTGTGGTTCCTTGCTGCCCTCCCTTCATCTCTTCTTCCTGACCCCTTACTCCTCCTCTTTTTAGTTGTTCCTACATGAAGCGACAGCCAGGCTGATGGCAGGGGCCAGTCCCACTCGCACACATCAGCTCCTGGATCGCTCCCTGCGAAGGAGAGCAACACCTGGGGCCAAAACAGGTGTGATTGTGAATTTAATTTCTTTTTTAAATACCCCAGTTACCTGAAGGAAGTCTGCCTGTCTTTGTAGCTTCGTAGCTAACTACGTGTCATAATATTGTTTGCCTAGTTGTGTTTAGAAACCAAACAGCTTTCTCACAGTTGATGACATAAAAAAGCTCATTTGAATGACCCCGATTAATAAAAAATCTTTATTTGTTGGATACAGACGAGTGTGAAATGCGGCCAGGCCAGCGCGAGCAGGCAGAGGCCGTGATGCTGGCGTGTCGCTACCTCCCTCCCTCCTTTCTTTCGGCTCCTGGCCAGCGGGTGGGAATGCTGGCAGACGCCGCTCGCACCCTGGAGAAGCTGGGAGACAAACGGACCCTCCACGACTGTCAGCAAATGATCATCAAACTGGGCAGTGGCACCACCGTCACCAACAGCTAGACAAAAAGGGACTGGGAGACAAAGGGAATGGAGTGGGAGACATGCAGGGACACTGTACATAATCATCTTTTACATGATAAAAGCTCAAGAACCCCCCCCCCCCAGGATCACATGACATTCATGGATCCAAACAGACTTATTAGTCAGTCGGATTGATTTCAGACTACATTCTCTTCACAGACTGTCCCTTACTTGACCGAAACCCCAATTTTTGCACTTGCAGAGTTTATATCCCTGTTGCTGCGGGTGATCGATCGAACGAAAGGTGTTTCTCTCTGCTCAATAGAGTGCAGAGCCTCATCTGTCCACTGAGAGGAGCTATCACGGTTCACTGTGAAGAGCTGCACACATTTGAAGATAACATTTGATATGAGCTGAGACTCATGCATTCACTGTGTCCCCCGCCCCAAAACCAGCTCTGCACACGCAGTCTTATCAACACAGGTGCACAGTGTACGTGCAGGAGTGTGTGTTGGAGTGGCAGACGGCTCCGCTTGGCCGCATTTGGAGATTAGAGGTGAGGCACTGCACTGTCCCCGTGAGGCTGATCTTATTAACAAAGCTATTGTTATGGCTTTATTTGCTCATTTTTGTTGTGCACATAGTATGAAATGTATTTATCATCAGTCTGAACTTTGATTAAGCAGTATTTTGCATAAGCAGATAAATGATTGTTTTCTTACAGTAAATGTGCATTTGGTTCTATTTGACCAAGCCAAATTAATGTAGTTGCTGTGTCGTACTGCAGTAGTGATTAGTGTCAGGATTAGGACAGTGTGCGTTCATTAGCCACATCTGTCTACAGACTGGTAAAGCCCTCACACCAACCTCAAAATAACTGACATCGCTTTGTCCTCTGAAGGTGGATGACTGCACGTGGGTTTTCCTTATGGAGGGTTGTCCAATATTTTCACATTTCACATTTCACATTTTTTTTTCCTCTAATAGAGAACTGTAAAAATATTTTCAGGAGAAAGCTTTAGCCTATGTTTCATTTTCATGGTTTTTTTTAGTCTGACAAGGGTGTTGGACAACCACGTATAAAGGTGTTTTTTGTGCTCTTACATGTTTTCATCAGCTTTCTCTCTGTTGTGTAAATATTTGCTAAGAAGAATATAGTCTTTCATGTGTTACTTTCGGAACATTAAAACTTTAGTGTGATTAATTTCCTCTTGAAGCTCCTCTACAAACCATCTATTTTTCCAGCTGAAGTGGCCGGTTGACTCACTCTGTTTCTTGCAGATATGTGTTTTTGTCTGCATAAATCTCCACAGCTAAATTTTTAGAAACATACTAACATATAATTGACAAAAATACCTTTTGAAAAGGGTCCCATTCATCTACCGAGAGGGATACCTCCCTGAAGGATTTAAGCGTTGGGAAAACCATTATTGACATTGTTTCCTAATTGCAACATTTTCACATTCTCTAATGCTTTTGGGATTTCCCACAATCATCAGAACACGAACTAAGTGTTTGGTGTTGAGTCACAGCTCCTGAACTCAGGCCAGAGCCTGAGGAGCCTTTAATTAAGATGACCAAACCCATAAATTTGATCACAATTAATTACCACAAGAAGCTTTCCCATTTCCCATCGTCCTTATCTGATCTGAAAATCTGAAGTGAGTTTTTTTTTTCTTTAATGGTTGCTGCTCTCAGGCAGCTTTGGATCTCTTATTGTATTTATTTAGCTTAAGCGGTAATTATTGAGATAGTTGGCAGTGTCAAAAGGTTTAGTGATAAATCGTTAATTTTAATAAAGGAAGGCTTACTCCCGATTTGATTAAGTTTTCCCCATCAAACTTCCTAAAGTTTTGCCTTTTGTCTGTTTAACCTTTAGATCGATTTGTAGCACCTGGAACTTCTTGGCCATCCTTGTAGGTTCCCGTTCTAAATATCATATTTGTGTGTATTAACGCTTTTTCCCAGCAGTGCTCAAGCACCGCCGATCCGTGCTGTCTGCGGCGTGTGTCCAGTAAAGACAAAAACAGGAGGCGTTGCTCGTAGCAGCATTGAAAGGTGCTGGTATATTTCACATTGGCGTTACAAAAAAACATCTCAAACAAAGTGATGCTGTGTCATCGATGCCAAACAAAGAGACATGAAAATCAGTAAAATGACATGCTCCCACCTCAAGGCCAGTGACATTCCCAAAAAAGGTTCTTTTTTTTCCATCAATGGATTCTTTTAATAACATTTTATAAGCAATAACATATTCCATTTTATAGAAAATAAACATCTCTAGGAAATACTATACACAATTATATTAGTACATCACATCTTACATTTAAACAGCATCAAATACTTATATACACCATTAAATAATCAGCTTCATAAAAGAGAAAGTGTGGCATGGTGTGTTTTTTTCCCCCACTTTCTTATATATTCTGATAAATATGTCTCCTTTTTGATATGACCGGTACTTTAACTCACACCCTGTTCAGGGTGTTTTTACACGGCGTGGAAGAGTGTAAGAGGCTACATCAGAGATACTGTACACAAACAGACGGGTGTGGAGTGAACCAGCCAGGGCGCTTCTGCACGACCGCGGTTGGTGAGATGGTCACATGTTGATGGTGATGCTGAGCAGTAAATCTGATCTGTATACAGAGCTGCAGTGAGATGAAGAGACATCCAGCTGTGCCCTTGGAGCCTGCCTGCATCTGTCTGATGCTGCTGTCATCAAACTCTCTCCCTCTTTTGCTTTCTCCACTACTTTAATAATAAAAGAACAAACATAAACCAACAGGTGCGATGATGGATAGTCATAATGCACATCAAAATACATTTCGGAACGTGAGAGCATCATATTAAAATAATGTATCAATCTTTTAGCCTGTAAAGCACGTCAGCATGTACAGTTTTCCTGTGTCGCTTCACCGCGGAGCACAAACGTACACGACGAGATACATCCAGAGGTTTGCTGCTGCTTTTTTAGGATGCGTGACAGGAGCTCTTCAACCGCGCGGGACCGTGTGCACGTACACACTGATGATGTGGCTGCAGAGTGACACCTATATGACCTCGCACGCACGCACGCACGCACACACACACTAGACAAGATGGCCAGGGGTATGGTCCTGTCCAATCAGTGTCCACCAGGTGTCTGAATATGATAGGAAACCATCCGTAGGCAGAGTGCGCGCTGCTGCCGCAGTGTGCTGTGCGTGCTGTGCGCACTGGGCGCTATAGGCGCCAGGTCCCTAGTTAAACAGTGTTGCTGCCTTCCAGTTCGAGGCTCAGTGACTGGTGACAACACGTCTCTCTCTCCGGGGCTTGTATCGCTCCATCACGGCGCAGTCTTTCATCCTTTTCCAGCGCCCGCCAATTATCAGTCATCACCATAATCTGTTAGCTACGGGCAGCTGTTGGGGCAGCGGTTTTTATTAGTTTGTTTGACTTCCTGGACAGAAGACGCTGGACTGGCTGAGGGCCCGCGGAGGTCGTGGAGGCGGCTCGCTGTGGTATCTTACAGGTCCTGTGGGAGATGGGACGAGAGGGTCCATAAATGCAAACACAGAAGAAGAAAAAAAAAAGAATAAATGAGCTATAGCAGATGTTGTGAGGTCTTTTAATAGCCTAATAGATCAGCCATGCAATCATAGCGCAGCAGTAGACTGCGTGCGCAATGACATTTATGACATTTCCAATCATTTAGGAGCCGTCTTAGTGCCGTCAGTACGCTTCATCTGTTCTTCCTGAAGCCTCGCCATACGTCCACCTTCTGCAGACAGGAGAGGGAGCTGGCTGCAGTGTGCGGGGCGTGTGGAGATGGATGCAGCTGGCCAGTGAACCAGCTCTAGTGTGAAAGACACAGCAGGAACGCCCACTAATTGCGCTGCTGTGGCGGCGAGCGCTTTCTTTCCCCTTATCTGCCTCTGCAGCCCCCGGTGTCGCTGCATCTGTCTTTTCTCTTCCCCTTCTTTCTTTGATATCCTGCTCTTTTTTATTCCATCACTTTCTGGTCAAACTAACGTCAGTTGGAGGGCCATGTGTCTATGGGAGGGGGCAGTTGTGCAGAAAGCTACATATTTAGTGCCCAGCTCATTTTCTGGGTGTGATATATAACGTTAAATGTAAAAACATTTGAAACACATTTTCTTCCATTTCCTCTCACCGAGGTCTGCAGCCGCAAAAACACGGGCATTTTCCGCGCTGCTGCTGTGAGATTAGAGGTCACCTGTTAATAAACCAGTGTGGACACACACAATATGCCCTGGAGAATCCACTGCTGAAAACAGCACGTGTTTTCGCAGTTTCATCAATATGCGTGTTCCATTACTCCGAAACCAAGGGAACGAGGGCTGTGAGGGGACCCATGGGTGGGGTGATTGTGATGCCTGCATGTGCATGTCAGCGCTTTCCTTTGATTATGGCTGCTCGACGTAAATTGGCACGGCACAGACCCCGACAGGCAGGCCTTCAGATCCCTCAGCTGATGACAACTCTGCCTCAGCCTGCTAACAGCAACGTCTCTGTCTTCCTCTCGTTTTATCCCCCACTCTCCCGACTCCTCCGCTGCTCAGACGTGGGAGTTGAGGTGAGGGGGGTGGGGGGGTGGTAGAGTTGAGAGGCAGAAGGAATACGGAAGGGATAAGGAAGGATGGAAGGATGAAAATGAGAACAGAGGAGACGTGTGGCGAACAGAGTGAGAAACGGAGCCGGAACGGCAGGGGGGCGCAGACACAAAACGAGGGGAATGACAGAAGAAACAGAGTGGAGAGAAATAATGAGAAAGAGGATGAGAAAGTGGGGGGGGGGGGGGGAGAGAGAGAGAGAGAGAGAGAGTAAGAGAGAGAGAGAGAGAGAGAGAGAGAGAGAGAGAGAGAGAGAGCATGTGAGGAGAATAGCAGGCACGGATGCCGGGCGGGTTGTTTTGATCAGTAGCCAGCATTTCATCCCTGTCATTCTGCGCGGAAGAAAACAGGAAAGGAAGAAGGAGGGAACGTGAGATGTAGAAAGGAAGGAGGGTGGATGGAAGAAAACTGCAACTGCTGCCTCAACACTCTGCTGCTCCCTGCTGAATGTCAGCATCTCTCCCTCTTTCTCCCTCCTCCCTCTGTATTTGACCTTCCTCCCTGTGCTGCAGTGCAATCGTGTCACCACAAGATGGCGTCTATCTTACAGGAAAGTTCTCTCCACGTTAACGCACATAAAAACACACGATGACCTAATGTATTTGCGCTGGTTTGCAGCCAAAACAGTGAGTGTTGAGTGACAGTAATATACAAAAAAGACACAAAGTAAGTCTTCACACAGCTGCTGATGGTTGGATTGGTTTTGGCTTCCCAAGGTCATTGGTTACACATTGATTTTGTAATAAAATCCTGCTCCAGTCCAAGAACTTGATCCTGAACCTGATCCTGGTCTTCATGATTTACATATATACTGATATGTATGGTGCTCTGTCCTTTGATTTCCCCTGTGTTTTACACTGACCAACAGTTCTGCTTTCTGTTTTGTGCGGTGCCGTTAAACTACCACGCACTACGTCTGACTGCACTGTGTGAGGGATGAAAGGTGCAGCTGAACTGAGCTGAAGAAAACGGTTCAAAAAATTGGCCTGGAAGTACCATGGAAAATAAGGCACTAATGAACTAAAACGCACAGAGCATCGAGTCGAGTAGAGGTGCACGTGCAGTAAATGCTCATAATGTGCAACAATGCTAATGTATGACCCGAGAGGTTGTTGGGCCATCCTCTGTCTACTAACCTGGTCCTGTTCAGAAGGCTTTTAAAACCTCACATAAACAGATGAAGCCTGAAGTGCATTTATTTACGGACGGGCCTTAATTTTATTACCTCGTGTTTCGGACATTTGATGGAGAAGTCGTCCTCGTGGAACGTGCAGCCTTGCAGGAAGAGAGAAAACAACAGAAATTTAATAACAATCAAAACAAACCACAAATTCAAACATGAACTTAAACATACACTCCAGGATGAAAGTAGCGGAGCATAAATTCTGACACCAGTATCAGATATAGGTCCTTTTGTGTCAGACGTAGGTATCAGTATCTGATTTATTGGAACAATTTATTCCATTAAGAGTGCCTTCATAAACTCAATATTGTGCGAGCCTACATAAAAGACAGATAAATGACAGCGAGGGAGAGAGCAAGAGAGAGAGACAGAGCTGGGAGGGAGTCGGCAGTGCCTGGTGCACTCAGCTGGATTAAAAAGGTGTCTCACTCTGCACCTTGTGCTAGCCACGCAGACGCATCAGGCTTTCTAATCCTTACACTGTGCTTTCTTGGCATGAGGTGAAGCAAGGAAAGCCATACAGCACACGTGCTGACACTCACTTATCCTGAAAACAATGACACAGCCAGGGCAACATGCAGCAAACAGGAAGGGACAAATGTAATGTGGTTATCGGATGCACACGGGGAGGCATTGAAGCAAGCACCCAGGCAAGAAGGCACACGCAGGGATGGCATGCAAATGTACATACATGAGCACCGTCGCTCCCCAGACGGCACAATGGATGGACAGAGCCACAGGGGTTGTGATCAATAATGCACACACACCCTTTTCCCTCTATCACCTCTCCTCCCTCCCTCTCTCGCTCTCTCACATCAGGGCTCCACTTTCCGCTGCTTTCTCTTTCTCCACCCTTTTTAGTCTTGCCTTTTCTGCACTCTAAACACATGTTTAATTTCCTGTTTGAAGCCCCCGCCCCTCTAATTTCTTCTCCCCCTTCGTGGCCATTCTACTGCTTTTATCCTTTATTGCCATTCCTTTCTCACTGTGGTCTCTTACCTATCTCTTTGGCGCAGACATAGTGGTATTTATGAGAGCAGCCTCTCCAGCAGCAGCTGAGGGACGCCCCCACAATCTGGCACTTGTAGCAGCTCTGTGGTTAGTTGGACGGACGGACATATGGACCAAGACCAAAGAAACACCATGATGATAAAGGCACGTAGGGTGGAAGAAAAAGAAAAAAACAAGAAAACAAAAAATAAATACAAGTAAGCCATGATTACAGATTAATGTGAGTATCAGTATATCGTATATTATTGTACCGTTTGTGCCGACTTGTTGGCCGCCTCCTTCAGTCCGTAAAGCCTCCCAGCGACCATTATTATTCCCTTGGTCCAAATGGCACAATGTTCATGTGTCCAGTGCTCGTTAGCCTTGGCTTGTGCTTGTAGCCTTTGGAGCATACTGTCTTTGCCATCTTGGTCACTCGGAGATCTCGTGCCACCGGCCTGGAGCTGCTGCATTCTCCGCAACCTTTCTTGAAGAGTTAATCTCCGTGGACCACCCACTTGTCCAAATTGTTCTGCTCTTCCTGCCTGTCGATGGCGCCAGTGGTGGTGCCTTTTGCTACTACCGCTGCCTTCTTGAGCGGATGTTTCTACGCCATCATCCTTTTCTGCACTTTCCTCAGCCCCCTTTGTTGAGGAGCAGCCGGGATCCTCACCGTTGCTGCTGTGATTGTTGTCGGTCTTCTGTGACTCATTCCTGAGATATTCTGGATGTTTGGTGGTCAGTAGTTTCCTTGGAATGTTTTCTTCTGTGTAGTAGGGTCCACACAAATCACCAAGGTCTCTGTAATTTGCTGGCTTACCACAAAGACTACATGTAAGACAACTGTCTGTTCCATTTTTATCTATTGAGGGTCCTTGTACCATGGCAACAGAATGGGGCACTCCCTTCGCAACAGTGAAAGGATTCTTCATTCTGAGTATACCTTTTTTCCGCCGCCTCTGAAATATTACTGCATCATCAGGTTTGTTGACTATGGCACACCAGGAAGAAAAGTCTCTTGAGTTGTTAATCCGTACATAAGGACAAAAAGATAGTTTTGAGTTCTGATGGGCCAGTTTGCATCTGATTCTTTTCAAAGAAATTGTTTCTAGCTGCTTCTCTGATACTGTCACAACAGGACCCACAATGCAGGTCTTTTTCTTGTCCTCTTCCTCCCTTCGTTCCAGTTCCCCCTTTTCATCACCTTCGTGCCCTGCTGCCCTTACTACTGCTTCGATAACCTCCATGGCATCTTTCATCCCAGGTTTTGGCCCAGGCTTTTTGTGGACCTTAACTGGTTTTACAGGTATCTGCTCGGGTGAAGCCTTACTTTTCTTTTTGGTAACATTTGCTGAGGGCTTTCTGCCTCTCTTAGATCTCTGAATAAATTCTGTGCTTGTAACCTTGGGGGTTTCTGTCGTCCCATCTGACCTGCCTGGAAAGGGAAATGCAGGCTCTGTGGTAGTTACTTCCCTTTCTACTTCTTCCTGTTTTTGCTCTGTCATTTCCGTGTCCGTCTCCTTGACTGTATCGGTGTCTTCAGGGGCTGCGTGGTCTTTTCTCTTCTTCCTCCTTTGCTTTAGGTGCATCTCGTGATTGTTTTTAATGGCTCTCTGCTTGGCCAATCTCGGTGTGGTCACAATCAAACTCTCTGCATCTAAGGCAGCCGCTGAGGTGTCTGTGCTCTCCACCATGTCCCATCTCTTTCTTTTCATCTTGTTGGATTTTGTGTCAGCAGAATTCACGTGATCCGAGGCCTGGTTTGTCGACTTCTCTTGTGCACTGACTTCTACAGTGGCTTCAGCTGTGCTCAGAACCTTCTCAGTACTAACCCCCACACCTCCAATCATACCTTCCTCCCCTGATTTGTCTGTATTTACACCCTCTTCTTTTATCCCTCGTGGTGCTGACACTTCCTGACTCACCTCATGTGCTTCTCTTTCTTGTTTCAGTTCATCTCTTCTACACACTTTGATTTC
Organism: Pao palembangensis; assembly: GCA_015343265.1. NCBI lineage: Eukaryota > Metazoa > Chordata > Actinopteri > Tetraodontiformes > Tetraodontidae > Pao > Pao palembangensis. The sequence goes on along the minus strand of CM027085.1, from coordinate 15,241,495 downwards.
ATCTTGGACAGACATCATATTTGTTAGTTCTTCCTCTAACATCTCCGTGCTGTTAACAAACACAGTTGCCTCACCTTCCTTTGAGACATGTTGCAGCAAAGTCTTAGCTGCTGCATCATCACTTAGATTACTGTCCATCTGAGAAATTGAGAGGTGTTTCTTAGAGCTAGGAGATGTAATTTTCTGCACCATGGCTTCATACTTTTGGCCTCTACCTTTGCGAGGTGGAAGAACTTTTGTTTTAGTGGGGCAATGAGACGCCACATGCACATCACTGGTGGTGTCAATTTCGCTGATGCTGGGAAAGCTGTCTTTGGGTGGTGAAGAGACTACAGAAGCTTTTTTAGGCGGACCACGTTTTCTTTTGGGGCCAGGGATGACCTGCTCAACCTGTTCATGGGGAGTTTTTGCAGATTTGGTTTTGGGCTTTGGACCCCTTTTTTTCTTGACTGGTGTTGTAGAAACCTCCAGGCTGGGCTTCCGTTTAAGCTGAGGTGACGTCTTTTCCCCAGATTGTTCAGGGAAGAGGTGTTCTGTGTTGTTCAGTGAGGGAAGTTGTGCAGATGAATCTGCCAGAACGTCTATAGCTTTGACTGCGCCATAAATGGGAGCGATGGTTTTCTCTGCTGTAACAGACTCCTCTACAATTGGAAAGACATCACTAGTTTTGATATCTGCTAATGTTGGCGGTAGTATATCTCCTACTTTTATTTTTTCTTTCTCTTTAGCAATTTTTTCTTGGGAGGGCTTTCTGGATCTTAAGACCATGTTTTTACCCTCCTCCAACATTTTGACATCATGGTTTGCTTTTTTTTCTTCCTGGATGACAGATGCTATATCTTGGGTTTCCTGTGGCACTTTTGGACTCTTTCTTCCTCTGCTTTGCAACCCTGGCATTGACTGGATCATTTCCTCTGGTTGTACTACCTTTATTTTAGAGACTGAACCTTTTGGGCGACCCACTGAGGTTTTGACAGGTGCTGAGTCGGCAAGTGGGAAGCCATCTGCAGCCTTCGGCCCAGGCTTAGTGCCTGGTTTTGGACCTGGTTTCAAAGCAGGTTTTGCAAGTTTTGAGCCTGATTTAGTCCCAGATTTTGCACCAGGTTTCGAACCTGACTTGGGTCCTGGTTTACGCTTTAGTGGAGTCTCTATTTTCAGTAGAATTTCTGGTTCTATTTGAACAGCTGGTTTTGCCACTGTTTTAGGTCCAGGCTTTGCCCCCGGCTTTGGTCCAGGCTTTGGACTAGCTTTTGAGCCTGGTTTCACTCCAGATTTCTGACCTGGCTTTTGACCAGATTTTGGCCCTAATTTTAGAACAGACTTTGACCCTGGTTTTGGCCCAGGTTTTCTCTTCACATGTGGCTCTACTTTGGGGGGTAAATCCAATGCACTAAACGAACGAGTGCACATTCGTGAATGGAGTCCATCAGTTAACATTTTGGGAGTCTGGCTCTCAATATTTTCTTGATGTACTAGGTCAATTTGATTTGAGAATAAAACGGTTTTGCTTGGGCTCATGCAGGTTTTCTCTGTAAGCATGTGGTCTCCTTCTTCCTTTTCCCTCTCCTGCTCCAAGCTTAGCTGTCGCCTGATTCCAACCGCTGAATGCATGATTCTCCTTCTTCCCCTGACCTGTTTACGACCATATGCCCTTGGCTGAGCAGAAGGGGCCAGAGGCTCTGGTTTGGCCATAGGAGTCACAGCACTGGCGCAGCTGATGCCTGGCTCCATGTCCTCATCTCCTTTTTTTGGAGAGGGTGGAGTGTCTGCCCAGGATGGGGCTGAGGGAAGTATTGACTTGCCTGGCAGCTGAGGCGAATCTGGCTCCAGAACTTTAGCATCACCATGATCGATATGGTCTCTGGCCAGAGCTGAAGGGGTTGCTTTGTCATTAAGAGCTGAGAAGACCGGCATGGCAGACTGGGGCTGAGGAACAGTGTCACCAATGGCTGTTTCCCTTTCAGAAGTATCTGCTACTGCGGCATTTGAATGAACAAGCACTCCTGCAGAGTCAGTGTCACTATCAAGCTCAGTAATCTGTCTTTCAAGCTTGCTGTTCAGGTCTGTGAGAGACTGCTCTGTCCCATCTCTATTATTTGTGTGCTTCTCAGTTGTTGACAGACTCACTTTCTTTTCCTTTAACAATTCTTCCCTACCCTCAGTAGACAGGGGAGGAGAAAGGGAATGATGGTTTTGTTTCTGAATTTCATCTTCTTCCTCTTCACCTGTGTCCTCCCCTCCAACCAGGACATCTTCATCCTCTTCGCATTTCTTTACTCTCTGGCCAGAGTTGCTGTCCTCTGAGTCTGCTTGGGTTGGAAATGTGTTCTCTGACTTGTCTACTTTTCCTGTGGCATACTGATCCTGTTCAAAGTCATCCCTTGAAATGAAAGGCAGTGTTTTAACTGAGCTCTCAGAAGTGGTTGGGGACTCTGATTTGAAAGCATCTGATTTCATCTCTTGGCTGAAATTTTCTTTGTGGCTGAAGTCCGAGAGTGCAGCAGGGGACTGCTCAGTTGAATCTCTTGCATCAGAGTCGTACTTCATGACCTCTTGGTATACAGGCTCCTTGTAGCAATAACTTTTTTCTGTCACACTTTTGTTTATTTTGCTGTAGAGAGCTGAGTATTTCTCTTCATCTGACCATTTTTTGAGATTCTCTGAAGACTGATTTGTGTCACAGTCAGGATTTTTCAGTGTTGCCTCCTCTTTGTCAGATGGTTTATCTCTCCAAGCTGATTCTTCAAAGTTTTCTTTGACAGACATGTTGATATGGTGTATATCTGAAGGAGAGTCCCTTTCTTGTTTCATAGGACTAGAGATTGTAATGCTTGTTGGCGACCTCTCATCACTAATGCTCTTTAACGGTGTATTAATGTCATCTCCTCCGAGCCCTGACTGACATCTGCTAATGTCAGGGGTAAAGTTATGCAGGCCTGAGTCTCCAGATCTAGTCGACATATCATCTGGGGATGTCATAGAGCACGAAGAGGCTGTATCCAGGTTTAGTTGTATGTTACTGGGTACCTGCGTGGGACTTCTGCCCTGGCCACAGTAGTAGTAAGCCCTGTCCAGTTGTTCATCACTACTGCTTGAATAGCCCCCCTCATGGAGTTCCATGGTCAATGACTGGTGTTGTGGGGTTGAGTAATGGTCTTGCATGGTGCCACCAACCATGCTGGCACCACCATCAGGATATGGTGGACTTTTGTACTCTTCGCCCTTTTTTGAAGAAGCGCCACCTGCACTACAGTTGCTGCCTCCAGTGTTGCGCTTATTTCCTTTCTTACTGGCCACCAGGGCTTCTGAAAGGAGCAGCTGTTGGACATTATTTGATATGTTCTCAACCTGGGAGGTGAGCGCGTTCAGGCTCCACAAGCTGGGATTTGACAATAGCTTCTCTGAGAAACGTTCTTTCATAGATGGGACCTGTGGTGTCGTGGTATAGCTGTGCGAAGCTGCATGCTGTACATTTGGTGAGGTGTGTGAACGTGGGGGCATCAACATGCTGTTGTTACCGACTTGGTCTTGCATTCCAGCTGAAGAGGTTGAAGAAGAGGAGGCGGCTCCAGGGGTCATAGGAGGCTGACCATACTGAAATGACTCTGGATTGGTCATTAGTGGTGAAGGGGTGGAACTGTATGAGGGGGACCGACCTACAGAGCGTGCAGGGGAGTGACTAGAGGATGGACTGCAAGTCTGATAATACTGTTCTGGTGATCTGACTGACAGGTCTGACAAGCAGTAGTTTTGCTGGGCTTGGTTGTAGTGTGGGTACTTTGTGTGGGTCTCCTGGGGACTGGCCATGGCCTGTAAAGAAGCCTGCTGCTCAAAACCTCTGGAGGGAGGTGGTTGGTAACTGTAATTGTTCTGACCTGACCTGTATCCCCCCTGGTTGAGTTTGCTGTGGCTGCTTATTTGTCTGCTATACGGGGAATTGGGTGGGATACTGTAACCTTTATAACAGTGGGGCACAATATTACATTTTTCTATGTATGGCGAAGGAGAAGGTGAGTGCTGGGGGTAGTGCATGTGAGTTTGAGGGTACATTAGTGGGGATGGAGCAGGGTTAGTAGAATGGGGTTGGTGTTGGGGGCTGGTATATGCAGGGGTTGATGGCTGGTGACACTGGGTCTGAGAATGGCCCAGGATGTTCTGGTCCACATACTGGGAGGAGCCAGGTGCAGGGGTACCAGCAGCCTCCATACGTCCTACCATCTCCTGGTCATACTGTGCTATTTGGGCTTGATCCTCCCATTTCTGTGGGAGGTGGCCCTCACTCATGTACTGGGATGAGTAATTCCCAGGGCCCATGTGGTTACTGTATCCACCAGGACCTGGCAGATGCTGACTCGGATGTGGTGTGGGCACTTTGTTTCCTCTGAATGTTTTCTTTGCCTGTGATGGTGCTGAGCTGCCATTTCCACTCCCATTTCCAGAACCATATCCAGGATAAGCTTGATGGCTGTAACAGTCCTTGGGTCCTCCTCCAGTTCCTCCAGTGGTAGACATGCTTGTTGGATTGGCCAGTGAATGAACCTCATAACCTGTCCTGGGGTGTCCTGGCCCTGGCCCGGGGCCTGGATGTGGACCAGGACCCGGGTGTGGGTGTTGGGGATGGGGATGGTGCGGGTGTTGCCGATAGGTTTCCAGGCGGCATAATTCATGGGGCTCCTGCTGGTAGCAAGGTTGGTTGCTGTGGTAACCACCGCTGCGCTCGCGGAAGGACTGCATAACTCTCTGCGTCTATAGCCAGTACAGGGAGGGGGAGGTGAGGTTAAATGGGAAAGGGGAAGGGGGTTAGCGGTTCTGATGGCATAGGGACAGGGGAGGAAGTGAGAGTAAAGAGACAGAGATATCATGACGGTTAGTTTTAGCTTGGTGCGTTAACAATTCTGCTTTTTATCATTTCATATTTAGCATCTAGAAGCCAAGAACATAAACATAGACACAGGTGCTTTACATGCAGATGCAAATAAAATCGGCTCATTGGCAAAGATCAACTTTAAACAGATTTTTGACACTCTATTGTGTAAATGTGTTAGGATGACTGAGTCCAAGTAAATGTTGAAGGAGACTACAGAAGAAAATCATATAAGAATATGTTACTAAAAAAGCAGTTGTAAACTCATTGTTCCTTTAAGGGAAAGTGTGTTTGCACGCATGCTTCCATAACTCCACCAGCAGAGTCAGTGTGTCATTTATGTACCGTGTGTTTGGTGGATTCGTTCCAGTATGTGAGTGCAGGTGGCGGCAGTGTTTTTTATGCTAAGTGCTGTTTGTGTTTCTGTATCTGTGAATGTTGGTGTTTGTGTGTATGCATTCATACAAAAGAGAGGAGGAGAGGAAGGTGGAGGATGTGTATAAAAGGAACAGTGTCATTGAGAGACATCTGGCTCTGTGTGTGAAAGAGAGAGAGAGCAAGACAGAGGGAGAGAGAGCACAATATTCCTGCATTCCACCTGCCCCAGGGACAGTGGTGCATCCCACCAGATGCACAGCAGCATTACTGTGTGTGTGGGTGTGTGTGTGTGTGTGAGAGAGAGAGAGAGAGAGAAAAAAAGTGCGCCTCAGACCGAAAGCAGTAAAGCATCCTTCAATCCAAGAGTTGATGGAAGGACCAAAGCGTTTGTCTCCCTTTATTAGTGAGCTTGAAAATCACGTGCATTCAGCTTTATGTGTCGTTGCCTCAAAGTAAGTTTGCGGGCAGGCTTATGTTTTCTTTTTCAAGGTGTTTGTGATCGGTATTTGGCAGCCCCTTACATATACTACACATCATCACATACACACACTTTCATGTCTTCCACATCCCAAAGGAAAACTCTTTGTCCTCCTTCCTACCTTTCTGCCTGGAGGCTGTGGAAAGCATCACCTCATCAGTGTGTGTTTACACAGTGACCCAAATAAGATGTTTATAGGGGGCAGGAAGTGTGATTACCCGGCCAAGCCTGCCGAACGCAACAAAGAATGGATAATATCAGTGTTTTTGTTATTTCCTCTCCTCTCCACAATAGCCTATTGTGACACTTAATTAATTTGATTTTCGCTGTTGCTAAAACAAAGCAACCATACCAAAATATTCACCTTCAATCAATTTAAATCACTCCTCCCCCTGCTTCTTCCCAGTCTCAAACAGAAGACAGCAATTGACACCCCAATCACGTCTCTACTCCACCTCCATGCTGCACCTCCTCCTTCTACTTCTATCTTCCAGAAGGTGCAAATATCGCTGGAGCTGCCCTGCTGTATTTGTGAATACCCTTTTCATGTTCTGCCGCTCAGCAGGAGGTCCACAAGCGCAGGGGATGAAATAGTTGAGGACTGAGCTAAATTCTCTCTGTTTGTTCATACGCCTGATTAATGGCGTCGCTTATGGATGAGCCGTTGTCTGTTTTCTTCGATCGGTTTCTCTCCCTTTTCCATTCTTGAATCGATGACATTTACACAGCAACAGGAGGGAACGCACAAGTGTGTTGGGGGTCTGATAGGATGAAAGAGAAAGAGAGAGTGAAAGGGTAGAGAGGGATGGGAGGGGTGGGGTGGGGTGGGGGGTGGGTGGGGCAGGTACGCAAAATAAAATAGTAATTGAACTGTGAGCGCGCGCACGCACACACACACACACACACACACGCATGGAAAAAGGTAAATGCACCAGCTTACAAAGGTTTGAACCCATAATTAGCCAAAAAGCCCTCTGCAAAAAAAGCCATGAGCGTCTAGATGAGAAATCGATAATCCTGATTTCTTAGCACTTGGAATCGCATATGAGCTGTCCTCATATGCAGCGTTATTGTTGTGGTAGATTAGGGGTCTGTAAAGAGATCAGAATTTGCGCCTGCACTTTCAGTTACAGCCTGGAGGACCCTTTTCCGGATCTGACACTTTCAGAATGCGCCTGACTGTAAATAAAATATTGTAGAGAGGGAGAAGGGGATGAATAGAGGGATGTGAGGGGGAGAGGGAAGGTTGTGGGGAGAGATGACGGTGAATCTGATTGTTCCGCTGGATGGTTCATAATGCGCAGAGCTGCGGCTGGTATACATTCTCCCCCTTAGTTCTTTTTATATCCTCTCTCCTGCTCTCTCATCGCATCATCTTCAGAGGCAGCTTGAGATGGGATTTATCTTCCTTCTCTTCACGCACACACACACACACACACACACACACACACATGCACACACGCACAGAGGAGCACACATTGTGGATCTTCTCCTGCCTGTTTACCTCCCTGGTCGTCCCAGTTAATTATGCATGCAGAGGCGGTTTGCTGGGAAGGTGGCGCGGCCTGACACTCCGCCGCCACGCTATCTCCGCAACTCTCGTGCTTGTCGATGATTTCAAAACGGGCTCGAAAATAGACCCGACTTTGCACTCGCCCTGCTCTCCTTCAGACCCTCATCAAATGCATCTTCCTTCAGCATCCTGTTTAACCTGCATGTTCCAAAATAGCACAGCAGCGCACCCTGCCACCACCTCCACTCACAGTGCTACCAGCTTCCTAATTACGCACACACCTCAGGCACTGAGATTCCTCTGATCACGCACCATCCTCTCCTCCCCCTGGATGCTGTTGCCCTTTCGCTCACTAATGGCGTGTTCAACACTCTGAGACAGACAGACAGACAAACAGACAGGCAGACAGACAGGTGGACACGTCATCCCCTCGTTTCCTCTCTGCCGTGTCTGGCCAGGCTACGCCGAAGAGTTTCTGAACAAAGGGGGATGCTCGCTAAATGGAGGACGACAGCATCTGCTATGACATTTGCCGCCATCCTGTTGTCAAGACGCGCAGCTGGAAAGTCACGAGGGGTTGCGGGCAGCAGGTCACATAGAGGGGAGGGAGACCTGCGAGACAGAGGGACGGGTGGGTGGACACGCTGATGCATGGCGAGTTGAGAAGCAGCCGATAAAAAGAAGTGCAAAAACGTTTCGGTACATTGTTATTGCATTACTTTGGAAAACAGAAACAGAAAAGAGCTAAACACCAGTAATTTGTCAGAACTGGTGACCTTATCTTGACTCTTGTCTCTCCGCCATCTATCACATCCATCTGTTTGCTTATTTTCCTTCCTTGTTCCAGTCCCATGTGTTAACCTGGCATGACAGTTTAAAACGCCGAATAACCAGCCAAAAAGCGTTTGAATGGATAAAATAATCAGTCTCTGTGTTTTCTACTGCGGATCTGAACCAGCTCAAGAGCATCCTAAAGCTGCCTGGTTGATTTGTTAGACCCGTGTGTGTGTGTGTGTGTGTGTGTGTGTGTGTGTGTGTGTGTGAGGCGCCACCGTCTCATCTCTGGGGTTTAGTATGACTCATTGTCATTCACGGGCACGGCTGTCTATTCCAACGCTGATGAAGAGCCGCGCGCGACGCAAATGTCTCCGCACGCGCATGAAATCCTGAACGGGCCCCACTCACTCTTCATTACCTAAATAGACAAACCTGGAAGGAGGCAAGAGGAAACCCAGACAGGCGCACAAACACTTGCGCGGCTGCAGTTTCTGCTTGAAGGAACAAGGAAAGGTCAGAGAGAGGGAAAGTGAGCCAGATGTGTTTGTCTGTCTGAGCTGCTGCGCTGATCTATGTCCTGCAAGGAGGTGGTCCTGCTTTCACTTCAAGGTTCCTGTCCTGAGGTGACGTCATTTCGAAAATAATATATATTAAAAAAAATCACCGCCTACGTTTGTCTCTGATGCAGAAATTCATTTAATTAGCAGCGCTGGGTGGTGCGAGGGTGTCTGCCTGCCTGCCCATCGCCCGCCTCTGACTGACAGGCGGCTGATGTCCAATGACCTTTTCAGAGTGGAGCAACTTCACACTGTTCAGACTGACAACAGCAAGGAAACTGGGGCCTGCTGTCACCATGGCAACGGCAGAGCCGCTCGATCATGTGGAAAGCCTCGGGCGTGCGTGGAAGAGTGAGCGGCTCGCACGGGACACACCTGGGGGGGCTGGGGGGCTGGGGGTTGTGCGCTAGAACGTCCGCAGGCAGTTTCAGCGCAGGTGAACCATGATGGGATGTGGCTGGATTGTCGGGCACGGGGATGCGTGTGGGCGATTGCCTTGGAACCACGCGAACAGCCAGTCACCACGATGCTAAAGGTTTAAGTGTTTAAGAACTTTAATATTTTAATCTAAGTATTTTATAACAAGGTAACATCCCCTGTCACCGCATGCATGTTCCTTTATCCTCTTTATCAGCTGTCTGCAACTGCAAACCTCTGATCTAGATATTTGGAGCTATTGTGGACACAATATTTGGGTCTTGCAGTCTGGATTCTCACCACAAGATGCTGCCAGTCCATACACACCTTTAAGCGACATGTTTTTGTGTGCTTCCACGGATCAGATAAGCGACACAGAGCTGACTCTTTAAGAGCTTTAATTTTGTCTTTTTAGAGGTTTAACCCTCCGTTACTGAACAATGGATGAGAGAGGAGCATGTGAGCAGTGAAAGGTCAAATGCTGGGGATATATTTTTCCTCTCTTTCTTCCTCCCTCTTTTCAAGCCTTCCAGCCCGACCAGACGATAATTCAGCCCCGGCTCCTCTGCGCGTTTTACCTTTATCTCTTTATCTCTCTATCTATCTTCCTTGCCTGTCCCTTCCGTCTTTCAGCACAGTCACCTCCAGCGGACAGCTGCCGCGCGTTGCCCTTTCAAGGACTAAACCTGGCTTTGTTTACATGGCAACCGAACGACGAGACGGCAGGGATGCAGAGGCAGAGAGGGACGAGTGTGTGTGTGTGTGTGTGTGTGTGTGTGTGTGTGTGTGTGTGTGGGGGGGGCACAGACATGCTCACGTCATCATATACGTTCGTATTTTTCCAGGCAAGGCTTTCACGGTTACATGTGCATGTGACAGTAAACATAGAAAACCTATTGCTCATTATCAAGTGTGTGTGTGTGTGTGTGTGTGTGTGTGTGTGTGTGTGAGAGCAAGAGAGAGTGTGGAACAGCACTAGACGATGGACTCCTGCACAACTTCCACAGGGATTGAGATATAGGGTGACACTTTGTGGGTTTATGTCTATGCCCACACACCTCTCTGGTCTCATCCTCTGGTCTCTCTCTCTCTCACTCACACACACACACACACACACAGGAGCTGGAGGCCTGTAAAGTGGGCCGCAGAGCTGCTTGGTATTCCATCAGAATCCTCTGATGGCAGATGGAAAGAAACAATTTACAAGAAAGACACCATGAGAGGAGATGAAAACGCGCCCCGGTAGCGAGTCCATCCGAATGTTAGCGCTTATTTCAAACTGCAGAAGGAAAAAAAAAACAGTGTTCTAACTAACTGTTCCCCGTTCAGAGGATGAGAAATGGTTCACATGTTGCAGTGACCCATTTTGGTTTCGTCCGAAAGCACTTCATACACACTTACAGGGACACACACACACACAGAGACGGTCGCACCTGCTCCCTGTTTGTGCCACTTCAGTTCATGTGATTGATGATGTTACGTCACTCCTGCTAAATCTCTCAAACACACACCAGCCATTCGCACAAACACGTGTATTCCTCCTCTTATTCTCTCTCTCTGAGCTCTTAATTTTGCCTTTCATTGCTTTTCATTTTCCCGTCCCCAAAGTGCAGCCATTGGCAAAGCTTTGTGGACCTTTCACCGTGTGTGTGTATGTGTGTGTGTGTGTGTGTATGTGAGAGAGTGTGTGTGTGTGTCTGTGTGTGTGTGTGACCTTGTCGTAGGTTAGACCGGGGCAGATCTTTGGTCTGGCACATTGAACCCATAACCTGGAGGACAGATTTGCAGCGGTGATGAGAGGACTCAGATGGCTTCTCTGCAGTTTCCAATAAGACTCACGTCTGTTTTTTGCCAATTAAACTGAGGAAAAAATATTTCCAGCGATTTGGTGGCTTATGCATCCTCTGTGGTCTGATCTCTTCGACTTACACTGAGAAAATGTCACATGTGGTTTGTGTGCGGGGATGCACAGACACACAAAAATGTACTTAACGGCCCTCTGAGGTGTAGTATTATGTGCTGGCAGCTTGCACGAGTGATCGGTTATAATCTCCAGAGAAATGTACAACGATCTAAGAAAAGACCTGCAGTAATATTATTATAAGTGAAGGTATTGTGACCATATTGCTCAGGGACACTCTAAAACACCTTTTCACGGTTGTCTGTGGGATCACATTGTTAGCCATAAAACTCTGGATTCCCCTTACATTCAATTATTTTGCTACTAGAGGTATTAGCATAAATAATTTGCGATTACGTATTGTAGAGATTTAAGAGGCCACAAGGAATGCGTTAGAGTACAGTCCAAGTAAGGATGTGTAACAGAACCTCCCTTAGATAAGGTCTGGCCCTCTAGTAGCGAGAGTTTTCCGACTGTTTACGGTACATGCCTGTCTTTAGTAACAGAACCCCGGAGGCTGCATGAAAGTTTCAACATCGGAAAACAGCCAGGCAGGGTTGAAGCAGCTACACATTCCAAGAGGATGAAGAGAAGTTTGATGATTCAGATTCACTTTCACTTCTGCTGTCAATAACGCTAATCCTCACGCCTGCACCTTGCCAGGGTTGCTGCCGCGAGGATTACCATATGCAAAAGACCTCTGCTGCCTCTGACCTTGTATTTTAAACTGTGTTATTCATGGTCTCCTCAGCCACAGCTGTTTATTTCAGTCATTACATATTTTTGCTTATTTTTAGGTAACGCAGGATAGAATCTTTAAAAGCATGAGCTCGGCCTCTCCTCTGCTCTTCTCATGTGGACCTCCTGACACAAGAAGGCTAGCCACCCATGATACATCGATGGCAGATAACCGAAGTACAACAGGGAGGACATTTGATCTGATAAAGCTAAAAAACTATATGAAGGGGAAGAAATGGTTTCAGCGGGGCTGAGGGAGGCGACACGTGATGGATAGGCAGGGGTGTCGGTTTCTTATCAACTTTGGACAGGACAGGAAATTTAGCCTTGGTCAGATGGGGCCACAAGAAAAACCCAGGAAGTAAAAAGATTGGAAAAGTGCCAAAATAACTGATTAATGTCACACAAAAACTCAGGTGTAATGCTTAGTACAATATAAATCTTAGAGCATCTTGTAAGACTACAGCCACAGAACCCTCTCTAACTATCACAGTAAACCATGCACGTATGCTAAACTAATGAACCAGATGCCATTTTATTTATATTTCTCATATTTTTCAATTTCCTTTATTGACTGATGGATACAGAATAACAGAATACTGCCCCCTCTGGTCTGTAGAGTTATTTCACCCATATTTGTGGAGAGCATATTGACTGTTTTTTACCTTCATGTTTTCAACACAAGGCAAAACAGCAATGGATCCCTTCATCGGTGCAAGGTTTTTCACTTATAGCATCTCCCAGTCGGGTCCCGACCATCCATATGCAAAGATTTGTCCTTGGGGATAGGTGAGAGAAAGGTGAAAGAAAAAGGAGACTATGACATGAGACAGAGGGGATAGAGGGATAGCGGGGAGGGAGGTTAGTGGTGGGAGAAGTGACAATTCAAGGGAGCTGGGGGAAAAGAACGGGAGTAAGAGGAGGAGAGGATACTTGAGACGAGGAGAGGGAGACAGATTGAAGCTGTGAGATGAAGGCAGATGTGGGTGGGAGGAGCAGCGAGGCATGGATGGAGAGAATCAGGGAGGGAGGAGAGACTGGGATCGTTATTGTGGGGCCGAGCTGCGTATCGATTTGCGTTAGTGTTTCAAGACGCTGAAGTAACAGCGGTGCTGGGACGCAGACTCCCTTGTCATTAGCAAACACAGCTCCCGAGACATCATCCGCCAATGTTTCCCTGTGTGCCTTTACCGGGGTTGGTGAGCGGCCATATGGTGTGTTTGATGCCCGCATGATTAAAAGCAAGAGCAGTAATGAAAGTAAAGAGATGGATGAAATGGATGTTGGAAAATAGAGGAAGGCAGGATGAGTAAAGGTTGAACAGATTGAGAAACAAAGCTGCCGACTGTGGTGGATGGAGTCGGTGATGGAGGGAGACGTGCTAGGAGTGACCGCGGTGTGATGTCGCGGGTCGCTTCGGCACACCTCTCACTACAGGTGACACATCTACTGGTCACCTCTCACAGGTGCATGCAGGGACAAAGTTAACTCCCCTTTTTCCGCAGTATGGTGGTTGCGATGCCAAAGGCGTGTGTGTGCGCGCCGCCAGAGACCAGAGAAGTGTGAATATGTCCATGGAAGGCTGCCAACAAGTGAGCAGGGGACAAGGGGGGGAGGAGGGGGGAGGAAGAGAAGACGAAAAGTGAAAGAGAAATGAGGAGGAGGAGATGAAGAGGAAAGGGGGGGTAAAACTCCGTCCTTTGTTCTTCGCTGATGAAAGAAGGAATTGGATCCTTCTACTCCCACTCTGGCTTTCTCTCCTGGTGATCAGCCTTGATGCGTTAGGGTGAGAGAGAGAGCCGTGGACACACACACACACATGCACACACACCCACGCACACGCAGTCATGGGACCTGCCTCCTTATTCCGCTCAACTAAGACCCAAATGACTCCTCGCTCACTAATTAAACTTTAATCTCCAATAGCGTGCAAATTACCTGCCATGCAAGTAAGTGTCGTGCTACAGGCTACAGGGAGGAGGAGCGAGTACGGCAAGGGAGGAATGGACAGATGAAAGAGAAGAGAGTCAAGGTCACACTCCACTTGCAAAATAATAATAAAAATAAAAAACCCTTTCCGTCTGCGCTTCAGCACCTACACTGCTTCTGCGCTGTGGAGGTGCGAGCAGCGTTTACTGTAAATGGGACCAGTCATATCGCGCGCGCGCCCACACACACACACACACACACGTGAAAAGTTGGGGTCAGTCAAAAGTCCTTCAATTGTCCTCTGCCTGGCCCATATCTCTTCTATTGCCACAGACTGGCATAGAGCCTCTCAATCAATCAATGAATCAATCAATCAATCAATCACTATGTAAAGAATTATATAAAAGAAAAAAACAACAATCACATGATTCCAGGAAGGACAACAAAGAAAACCTCCTGCTTTGATGCTCTTTTCTGACACCAAAGCTTTCCCGTACATAAAGCTCTCCTTTTAGCATAAGATATCGCAGCGTTACATAACAATCTCTGTTGATGTTTGTACCACAGTGACAAACCGAGAGTGTTACCAAGCAGAAAGAGAAACCAGGAAATGTGCTTGCAAGTGTTTCAAGGCCGAGCTCTTCAAATGATAAACATGGGGTGAAGCATGAAAAATGTCAACACAGTTTGCCATCACGGACGCCCCATTTTGTAGATAAAGTGTGGCCGCGGCTGCCGCAATGTCCCGGGATGTAATTACCGAGTGAACGCTGCAGCGCTAATGCAGGACCGAACTGAGCATTCATTATGTGGAGAGCACTCAACCACCTCAGGATACCAGCCCTGCTGGCACGTCTGGGAATTTGAACCCCTGAAACCCGAGCGCGTTAGTGCCACGCTGTTATCTGCACGCTGGCGTATGGTAGGGAGTAACCCCATCCACCGCAGTCACTGTCAATAGTCTGGGAGGAGCATCCTCTGCTTATTACCCACAGTCAGTGGTGAGCAATGGGACATTCCAGGATGTGCCCGTCATGCAAGGTTGGTAATGTTGCCCCCCTCCTCTGCATGCACATGTGTCCGTGCTGTCTGCTGCTGTTTGTGTGTGTGAGTGTGCACCAGCTCGACATGCGTGACTAGACGGAGTCAGGTGTTCCGGGAAGGGCGCTGGCACTGTGATGTGCCCATATGCTCATGACTGTGTGGCATGCAGCTACAGGGAGGGCACAGCGACGCGGGGAGGGCTCGGCACTCGAGCATTGGGGTATGACTTCATCCCTCCTCCAGCCAGGAGGGGTTATTGTGACTGTGGAAGGAGTGACGGGCTTCTGGAGGGAAAGATGGATGAGAGGGATGATGTGGAAAACCACCACCATAATGGTTAAAAATCTCATTTCTTTTTTACATTCTTCCCACACAGTTACGCCAGTGTGTGCCGTCACAGCCCTGTGTGGTGTCTGCAGACACATTTTTGATCCACTGATAATGCGACATGACAAGACAAACACTCCCTCTACCACCTATGGACACACACCCACACAGACGCTCAGCTAATACCCTTGCAGACGGTGCGACATTGAGAGATGTTAAATATGTTTACCAGGCAGCTAACTATACCAACATTTCTTCCATCTACCATTCAAAGGTAGCTATAACTTATCTGGTCCACCCGGCACCTAGCAACCAGCCTCCAGCCAATTAGTGCCAAGCCATCCTTGTTGCCTTGGAAACACACCGCTGGTCTGCTAATGTATATATCCATTTAGGGACCTGAAAGCTTACGGCAAAACAGATTGTGGCATCCAGCTTCAGGAGCCTCGACAGCCGCGGTTGCATTTTCACGCCACTAAATCATCACAACGCTAATTTTGAACCGGCAGACTGCTGATGAATTAAGACCTGCCATCGAGGAGCTGCGGTTTTCAAGGCGCACAGCGTGGATTTCACAGAAAATGTGCCGGCCCTGCTCCGAGAGCTGCTCATCCTCCAGCGAAAGTCGAGCCGACGCCATCGGAGCCTCTTGCGGCGGCAGATGGCACGAAGGAAAACGAGCCGATGATCAAATCCCTTCCAAGATGTTTATCCTTTTTAGTAAAGCGGAAGAGAAAACAAATGCATATGGAGGGAGGGGGTGGAGGAGGGATAAGGTGCGTCACAGAAAGTGGCAAAAAACATAGAAGTCATTAGACACCTTTAGGCGTCCGCCTTGACGTGTTTATGCTGCACGTCGGGCAATCGAAAATCCCGGTACCAGTTTGGAACCTGGAGGTGTCAAACTGCCAGCGTCACCTCCCTGTTTCTCTCTTCTTCCTGTCCTCCCCCACCTGCCGCTGACCTTTACCCTCCCCTCCACTCCCCTACTTGCACGTCTCATTTGCGTGGCGTGCCTTATTTGCATACATATGAGCCAAAGAGAAAGGGGATTTGTGGGTAGAAGAAACAGAAGAGGAAAGAGGAGATACGCAGGCAGGTGGCGGCTGATGAAACGAAATGAAAAACACAGCTTCCGCCTCTCTCTCTCCCCTGTCTCTCCTTCTATGGCTCTCGCTCCTTTCACTCTCCCTCCCTTGCGTTTCTGTCCTCACACCCTATAGGTCAAACCTGAGAGAGCCCCCGCAAAGGCACCATTAATGAGAAATATCTGACGTGAGTGCACAGGGGTAAGGGAGGGCAGATAATTGATGAAAGAAGGAACGCAACATAGGCAGGGTCAGCCATCCATCCGCTGCTGCCACCACTGCGGCGGAGGATGGGCGCCTGAACCGTGCAAAACTGAGGGAGTTAAAGTACACAAGACAGTATTTTTCTATCGTTTTTTACTCGCAGTAGCAAGGTGGCTGTGTTGGTGCATTTACTTCCCTTAGCGAAATTTCAGTTTTTAGCACAGGTGCAGACGAGAAACCAGTGCAGGGTGAAAAACTTGAATCGTTAAGGAGTTTATGATTGTGATGGTGGCAAATTCCTGTCAGACTCTCTGAAAGGATCTCACGGATCTCAGGTGCTGCCCACCAGTGATGCTGGTAATGCGTTACAAAGTAATGCAGTACGCTAATCTGACTACTTTTTTCCAGTAACGAGTAATCTAACGCATGACTTCTTCCAAACCAGTAGTCAGATTAAAGTTACTTATCCAAGTCACCGTGCATTACTATTTATAAGTCTTTTTCCATCATAAAAAATAAGTCAATTTCTTTCCTTTTGTGTTTCTCGAAGTGACATCTCGTATGCGCCAAGTCACGTGTTTAGCACGCGGACAACTCACCTGTCAAGAAGCTGACGGAACAGAAATGGGGACAGGAAAGAGATACGCATATAGCTGGAAATACAATCACTATTTCGAGTTTATTTCCGCTAAAGATAACAATATCAGAGTTCTCTGTACACTCTGTGTTGGTGGTAACAAAAGTTTATCTATCTCACAAACTCCACGTCAAATTTTAAAAACCATCTGGAGTCGCAGCACGACATAGTAAAACTTGTGGTGGATGTGAAGCAGAAAGCAGCACCAGCGACGCATGCAGGAGGTCCTCAACCAGCCAAACAACAAAAGATGGACTTCGGTAGTAGTCCAAATCCAAACCCATTAGTCGGGAAGAAATGAACAGGCTGGTCGGACGATATGTTGTGGAGGAAAAGCTGCCCTTAAATACGATTGATTCGCCCTCGGTTCGTGACTGCGGTCACGCCAATTTTGAGTGCCTGTCTACATCGCTTTGTACGGTAAAGCGAGTGAGCAGTTTGATGGTGCATTTAAGTGATTTTTGATAGTATTTTTATTATTTAAATACATACAGCTGCCAGCACTTTGTTGTTTTATTACCATTTAAAGATAAAAAATAGATTAAAAATAGTTAAATCCAGTCTCCTGAAAAAAAAAAAGCGTATGACCACACAAACACAGGCCCTCAGCATCATCGCTAATATCCGCTGATCCTCTTCTCAACATTGGGCCGACCTAGATGCATCCCATAAGATCTAGACCCACCGTGCACGCGCACAAATCCAGCTCAAACTGGGTGCATCCAGTAACCTGGGAGGAGACAGCAAACAGTGCAATCTCCCACTCTCTGTGGTCTCACTCCAGACGTGAGACAACTGAAGAAGATACGGAGGCACCAGGAGATTGGTGGAGCACGGGCGTAACTGCGCACGGTACATGCGTGTTTAGATGCGCTCGCCCTCTAGTCTTTGTTTGATCTTTCCGTCCGGGTCTGAAATGCTGCACTGCACCAGGAATAATAACTTCCCTACCTGTGCAAGCGCACACAATCAGATCTGCTGCATGTGCTCATGCTAAATAAAGCAGCCACCAGCACACAAGCGCGCAACACGCGTTGTATTCATGCGCTCGTGCCGGCACACGCGCACACACAGGCGCGTGCTCGTACACACAAATATCTAATCACTCATGCGTGAGCAATCTCCTGTGTATCATCAGGACCGGCTGGAGAGGATGGGGGTGGGGGTGAAAAGAGAGAGAACGTGATGAAAGGTGGCAGGGGGTAAGGAGCGGAGATGAAAGCAGGAGGGGGGAGGTGAGGAGGGAGACGCCTGGGGTGGGAGGGACTTGAGGCTAAAAGGGCAGAAGACAGATATGAGAGGGAGACGGGGGAAACGACTAGGGCGAGGTTGAGCCGAACTGGGTTGAGGGAAAGAGGGAAGGACAGATGTGCTGACTGCTGATTGGACGCAAACAAGGGAGGGGGTGGGCCGTTGGGGGGTGGGGTGGTGGGGCTGCTTGTCACCTCCAGTCAGCGGCTATTAGCGGCGGCAGCAGCTCGGAGACACCATCCCTCATTCCGCTCAGGCAGCGCTGGCACAATTAGACACACACATGTGCACGCACCGTCGTGCATGCGCATCCATCCGTCTTGTTCCTTTGTGTGTGTGTGTGTGTGTGTGTGTGTGTGTGTGTGTGTGGCTGAGACTAATTGAGAGTGTGTGTTTCCGAGTTCAGTGCTGATCTGTAGGTGTGTGCATGTGTGTGTAACTGGGGGAGAATGATGAAGGCCCTTGTGTTTGATCCGCTTGTGCATGTGCGTGCGCATGTGTGTGTGTGTCTGTCTGTCTGTTTTTCCACCGAGGGCTGTGTGCCCAGGCCTGAGACTGGCTGATAGAGTCAATGCCAACAGGAGCCGCATGCCACAGTCTCCACGCCTGCACCAATGTCCTGCAACTGCCAGCACCGACACCCTCCTCCTCTTTCTCCTTCTCTCTCCACAGGAGTCTGTTGGCATTCTTTCCTTCTTCCTTCCTTTGCTTCGGTCTCTTCCACTGTTTTGGTGAAATTGCTTCATCTTTGGCTCTGCCTCCCCGGCGTTTCCCCGCCACTCTCATTTGATGCCTGTGACCACTCCACCCTGCCTGCTCATCACCCTCTCATCTTTTTAATAACTACACCTCCACCTGTCCTCCTCCTTTAATTCCTCTCATCCCTGTTGTCTGTTGCCTGAGGTCCATTTGTCTTTTTGAAACCACAACACAATTATCATCACGGCATTCTGTCGTTTTCTTTTTTCCTGGTTACCCATGTGCTTTCTTTTCTTTGATCCCAGAACAAATGCCTTTCTCTTTGTTTTTGACTTTCATCTTTTGCTCTTCTTCTCATCTAATATTCATTCCCACAAACTGCCACTAGTAGGCACTGTTTGCCGACTGTCGTTCATTCATAATTGCTCTCTCCCAACCGCCTTCAATCCTCTCATTTAGTAAACTTCTCTCCATCTCTGCTCACAGGGCCACATTCCTCTCATCTCATTGCAGCCCTCATTATCCGTCTTCTGTCTCCTCTCTCGCATCTCCAACCTCCTCCCCCATCTCCTCTATCACCTGCTTGTCAGTGGTGCTTTTCCTAATTTCCATACAGCTCAGCAGCACCACTGCATATTTTCAGATACCATGAACACACAAGCGTGTGCATGAACACACACACTGGTCTGCAAACATACAAACCTCTAAATTCAGGCATATATAGAGACCCCCGTATGAAGACTTAAGAGTGCTCTTCCTCACACTCTCATCCTGACTATGTTACTGCTGTGTTCCACTTTCTTTTTCCACTCGTTGGTGCTGCATGTTTCTTTACATGCACAGGGAGAGCTATTAATTGAGTGAACAGGGCCTAGTCTTGTGCGACAGAGCCGAGGGATCTGCCACTGAGGTGCAGAGGCTGATAAAATTCAGATCTTGCAGGATAGATGGGCTCTGGGCTGCTGAGTGCCGTCTTTTCCAGCCCACCTTGTGGAGGGAGAGCTCATTAAGTGCAGAAAGAGGTGGAAGAGGTGTCTTGTTAGCATGAGTGGTTGTGTGATGTGTTGTTGCATCTGTACTTTTGGACAATGTGGCGCAAACTGCATGTTTGTCTGCTGGCCTCATGTGCAAGGCAACTCGGTGCACAGCGAGGGAGAGGATACAGGTCTCCTGGAAAGAAACCCGTCTTGTTAGGCCACTACCAAATAAACGTGTGATTCAGCGATGGAGGGACAAAGACATGAAGCATGAGTGAGCGAGGAAAAGAGGCAGGAGCAAGGAGACGGGTCGTAGAGTGAACTAGGGCAGCCCGGGATCAGGCTGCTCCCAGGGTCCTGAGGGAAAGGGCTAGCTTGTTATTTTAAGGAGGGTGACTCTGGCATTCACAAGGAAAAAAATAGGGACACACACTTAAATGAGTTGTCACTGCACAAATGAAGCAGATAGCAGCTCGCAGCGAGGCCTATCAGTCTCATGTAATGGGCGAGCTGAGCGCTGCCATGTGTTTATCTCATCCTAACAACCCACAGACGTTACTGGAACTGAGTGTCCCTTTTGCATAATGTGCGAGTGTTTCGCTGTGTACGCGTGGTCTGCAAAAGCAATCCCGGACGTCGTTTCTTTTCACAGAGCAGCCCCACGCCTCCGTGCAGCCGCGTTTCCTGACATCTGTGACATTTGACATACTCTAGTGCCTGCAGTGTCCCACTCTGCGGCTGCGCTCGGCTAGCACGGTGGCACGCTCGTCCCGCACTTGTCACATTGAATCTCGTCAAATTGTAAATAATTTAATTGCACCAATTTTCCCTCAATCTGATCTTCACTTTTCATCTTTTGATGTTGGATGTTTGATTTGCCTGTCCTGTATTTACAGTATCATCTGGAGCTCAGCGAGCCAATTAGCTTGCATCACACTATTTCTATTGGCTCAAGAATCCCGAGCAGGTAAGCTGCAGATCCATCGAGCGTGTGTGAGCAGGTTTGTTTACAAAAATAAGCCATGCACGGTTTAGTTTTGTGAGTGCATGCGGTGTGCATCCAAACACACACACACACACACACACACACACACACACACACACTGTGCTAATATACGCCCATGAGCACACACACATCTGCTCAGTGAGAGGGTTCGTCGTGCATGCTCCCTCAGCTAACAGATAAACAAGTGTGCTCGCATCTCCCGAGAAGTAACCATGGCAACTGTCTCTCCCTCTCTCCTCACCCTCCCTCTCTTCCACTGTGTCTCTGACCGAGCTGCCTGGTTGGCTGGGTGTCCTGGAGGAAAGACAATAGCAGGTTTCAAGGCCAAAGTCACTTTCCCCCCTGCTTTCTACACAACCCTTCTGCCATATAAAGGAAAAAAGGGAGGAAAGAAAAGTTTACTATACTGGTGACTGTAAAGCAGCAGGTCGGGGAAACACAACAACAACCATTACATTGAGTGATATTTCTGCAGTCCTCCACCACCTCCACCTTCTTTTCTCCCCATGTTTTCATCTCTCCTCTTTCTGTGCAACGTGGACAATCGCCTTCCTCCTTTTGTAGGGCGCAAGAAGAAGAAAGGGGATTTCATGCAGGCTAACTAAGCCCCTAATCCTCTGTTTCATGCTGTTTTGGTGTTCTCTCTCTCTCTCTCTCTCTCTCTCTCTCTCTTCCTCTGTCTCTGTCATACACATATCTAAATGTAGTTCTATTTTCGTGAGGACCCTCATTGCCATTTAGTAGACCTTTCTCCCCACCTTAACCTACCTTTAACCTTGAAACCAGGTCTTAACCCTGACATTAGTACATTGCATGTACACACACACACACACACACACACACACACACACACAGATTGTGAACAAACCAGCTTGAAAAGTTCTGAATGGATTTAAATGAAAGCTCCACGATATGTTGATAACAACCCAAGAAACAGATGATTGCATTTTGGTGACCTTGATTCTGGAGGGACCCTGACCTTCAAAGATCAAAGCCCAAGATCAAAGGTCATGGGTCCTGGATCATAAACCAACCTATGTCATATAAGCTTGTATTACCACATGTAGGTCACCATATGTTTTTATTGTAAAAACAAAATTGTAATTTAATTAAGAATTTTAGCGCATGATTTTCTAAAGTTTATATGTTTATGTGCATAGTGGATGCATTATTCCAATATTTCCTTTTATCACCATTTCCTCGAGGAACTATGCTGTACAGCTCCACGATGCTGCTGCTGCTGCTGCCGTCGGTGAAGGACGACGCCTCTGCAGCCATAAACGTGCAGGTGCGGACCAATAAAGGTGGATCGGGGCAGTTTTACTGTGAATACAGGGGCGTGCTTGAGCAAAGAGCAGCCTGCCAGCGCTAAAGGCAGACGTGAGAGGGCCTCCTCTACTTTCCCAGCAGCTGTTAATGACGGCAGACGATCATTTTGTCCTGAAGGGGTTTGAGTGAGCGGTGAGGAGCGAAGAGGCAGAGGGAGGGAGGGAGAGAGAGAGCTGTCAGCTGCTCTGGCTTGCCATCTGAGAGGTCGCCACGCTAAACCGGCGTTAGAGGCTACGGGAGAATTCATCCTGAAATGAAAAAGAGGTGATGAGAAAAGAGAGGGATGGGATACGCGGCAAGGAAACGGCAGAGTCGGCGGCCCTTATCGATGCCTCTGTCCATCCATCCGCACTGCGCGGCCTCATCTCCTCTGTGATCTCCACCCACCCCCAGCCCCTCCGCCTCCTCGCTCCATCCTTCACGCTCTCCGTATCTCGCCTGGAGAAAACAGAGGGGAAGGACGGAGATGAAAGGAGGAAGAAGGGATACAGTTGGGGGCCAGCCAGGGAGCGCTGAGTGAGTTCATGGGGCAGGGGAGGGTGAGGGGGCAGCGGAGGGACCCAAGCCAAGGACAGAGAGAGAGAGAGAGAGAGAGAGAGAGAGAGAGAGACAGGGCCTTGGATGTTTAATTTACAGGCCTCTGCTGCTGCAGACAGATGTGTGAGATTGGGAAAAGAGCAGAGATAAACAGATGGACAGACGTGTGCACAGGCAGAAAATGGGCAAAGCTGTTTAACACCTCTCTTTTTCCCCCGACCAAATCTCATCAAAACCCCGACCCCCCCCCCGCAGCCACATTGCCCCCTTCGTCCGTCCTCTCTCCCTTTGAGGCTCATTTCGGTCTGCTTCCAACCATCAAGGGTCGTTTATCTGAAAGTGTCGCACCGTCGGGGACTTAAGCAAAACTGCTGTCCCCAGATATAACCGCGTGCGGAAAGCTAAACTGGCTTTTTTCGGAAGCCGCAGGGGGAACAACGATGACGTCCGGCCTCCATGACGCCAACACGGAGATCCGTGTCTGTGCAATCACACTGCACATGCCAGAGTCCGCTCCACTGTCGGTATCGGCTGTTGCAGCCGAAATACGAGGCCAACCTAAACCGAATTTAAAGCTACATACGCGCTTCCTGTCGGGTTACATTTCATCGAACAAGCAGCTAGATCAGGACCTTCAAATCTGCCCAAGCCGTCTTTCCTCCAGGTTATTAACAGCTCTGGGTTTGACGCCGCAGGTCTGATGCAACTTACGACAACTGTTCTGCTGTGGCAAATGTATTAAGGCATTTAAACCTTCTGCTCAGGCTGCTAATAAATTAAATGCAACTGAATCTAAAGTGTTAAATGGTTGGAGCAATATTCAAATGAGACAGAGCCACAGTTGTTTGGCAAAGGAAACGGTCCAATGATGAAGTGCTGCAGCAGAAAAATGAGGAACATGAATGAACGTCAGATTGTTGTTTCGATCTTTTCAATGGACCCAAAACTTAAAAATACAAATACGAAACCTGTCAGGATAGTTATAATTTAGCCATTCTACTGTGCAGCCAGAACTGGGTCAGGCAACTTTCTGATGCCAACAATGTTCCTGATGGTTGTTGGTTGTGTTTTTGCATCTGAACTGGTTTAAAATGGACTGTATTAACAACAAAACTTTGTGCGTGTGTGTGTATACCAATTCTAGCAACATTAGCGGAAGAAAATGGATGGATGGATGGAACATGAGGACATTTTTCGGAATTATGACATTTTGGCTGGTCCTCATCTTAACACATCTTAACCCTCAGACAGTCCATGAAGATGTGGTTTTAGGGCTGAGGTTAGAACTGGGTTGAGGTTAGGGTTTGGGTCAGGGGGTTAGTTGTGATTGGATTAGGATGGAGGTCTGGGTAATACATTATGAAAGTCCTCACAAGTGTGTGTGTGTGTGTGTGTGTGTAGGGATGTGATAAGCACCTGAGCCCCGAGGCTGCCTTCAGATTTCCCCTCACGTCCTGTGTGAAATCAGCCCAATCACTGCACTGTCATCTGCCTGCCACCAGAGACGCCTGCGCGGCATACTGACGAGCTCATTTGCCTGGCAGCGTCCGTGCACGCACACATACGGTGAAGGACAAATGCATGTGCACCGACCGACACTCACGTTCACGTGCCCAAAAGGCTTTTTTTTAATCTTAATTTTCCAATAACCGGGCTTGCTTCGGACCGCGGGAGCCTTTGTTTTGTTGCGGGGGATTGAAAATATTTCTCCCATAATTCACACAAAAATTAAATGTCAGTGATTTTCGACGGGGTGGGGTTTGGTGGGGGTGGGGGTGGCTACCAGTGTTAATAACTTCAGAGAAATGTATTCCTGAATAGGGGCTAAAGGCCTGAAAGTGTCTTCAGATGTTTCATGAGGATCAGGACAGACCACAATTGATGAATGTTCTCCTGAAGCCATAGTAGAGTCACAAAGACACAAAGACCCCCCCCCACCCCCAAAAATCCCCAATTCAAATCAGCAATTAGGATGATTTGGTGAAACACTGCCCCCTTCTGGACTGGATGTGCATCTAAAATGTGCATGCATCAGCATGCTCAAACCTTCACCAAGGCCAAAAGATACGCTTAATTTATCTACATTTGCAGCACATACACACCAACAAGCAAGGACATAGCTGACAAGGGCACAGACACCCCCCACACACACACACACACATTGGTTGGTATGACATCTTTGTGACCTAAAAATGCCCCAAAGTAACATAAGTGAACAGACAGTGACACAGAGTGAGGGGAACACATTAATGGTTCACAAACAGCTGAAGCGCAATGTGACGTGTGTATGTGTGTGTGTGTGTGTGTGTGTGTGTGTGTGTTCAGGAAAAAAAAAGAATGTACTGAACCTGCATGTTTTGTTGGTTGTGTATCTCTGTGCGTGCATGGTGGCAGAAGCCACGCAGAGCACTGTTTTCCTGTCAGCGCGATTAGTGGGCTGCCCAAACGGTGCAGGGGGGAGAGAGGAACAGAAAGAGGGGAGCCACAGAGAGAGATGGAGGGGGAGAGAGAGAAAAAGAGGGGAAGAGGGAAACAGGGAGGAAGAGAGATGAAAGCTGGGGATGGAGGAAGAGCTTTAAGGAAAATGGGGGAGATGAAGAGTCTTCAAAGAGGACAGGCACACACACACACACACACACACAGAGGCGTTTCACCTTGTGTCTCCTTCATCACCCCACAGGAGGTTGATCTGTGCGTGCGTGTGCGCGCGTCCTAGATCATCCTGCGTGTCTGTGTTTGATGGGAGGTTTCCATGACAACAACCGCACCAGCCAACCCTGTGAGCATCATTTGCATATTCAAGTGCAACACTGTAGTTGAATTACAGCCGGAAATTGAAAGGCTCAATCAATAGCGTGAGGATGCAGGGGGGCGAGGCGCTGGCTGCTGGGCACATAGATGGCTGGATGAATGGATCGAAGGAGGATGAGGAGAAGAAGAAGAATCTGCAGGAGTTGGGGGGGCAGATGATGTAATGGGTCATCCTTCACTCTTTGGATAACTGAGTACTGAGTTTTGGAATTTGGATTATGCGTGAGTGTGTGGCCGTTGAATCAGTGCCCCCATCACACGCACACACACACACACACCCACACACACACACACAGACCTGAGCAACAGATGGAGATGGACAGAAGTCTGTCATGAGGGGATCATAATTTGACTAAAGTCATATTTTGCAGCAGAGATATTTGCAGATTTCTGCTGATCAATGTAACAAATTTGCCTTCACATCGACCAAAACAATGCCAACAATGAGCATTTTAGCATTTTATTTTTCTTTTGCATTTTAGCTAACAAAGCTCCTTTAATTTTTAACCCACACATCTAAAAATCCATCTGAAGCCGTCGGAGAGAAGGGAGTCGTGGCCACATCGATATGGCGGGGACAGATGTGTTTTCTCAAAGGTCAGATTGCCGGGGAGAACGCTGATCGATCCCTCTTTAATGATGACGAGTCAGAGCCTGGAGAAGGACGGCGGTCCGACGCAGCACCATAACTTCTCATAATGGCCGACAGCTGGAGGAGGCCGCAGTGATAAACCAGATGTTTACATAAACAGGACGGGGGGCCAACGCTGAGCGCGTATTTTGCGGCGTTGCGTGAATGTAGCATTGTTGCTGTAGCCTGATTCTGGTGCAGTGGCGCGCGGGTGTGCCAAATCTGAAGCGAGACTGTTATCGGCAGCCGTGGTGACAGCGGAGTTCCGGTGGTCACAGGGACAGGAGGGGATGGGAGGGGAGGAGATGAGAGGAGAGGAGAGGGCTGGGGGGAGGGGGTGAAGTCTGCTGGAGAAATCAGTGATGAGGAAAATGGATGGAGGGAAGGGGGGGGTGAGGAGTGGGAGGCACTAATAGCCCAAAGACACAGCTGGCTGCAGACACCCAAGGACGGAGAGACAGAAAGAGAGAGACAGGCAAATGGAGAGAAAGAGGAGGTGATATATATAGAAGGAGGGAGCAAGAGAGAGATGTCTGCTCATCACTACAGATGGCGTGTGTGTGTGTGTGTGTGTGTGTGTGTGTGTGTGTGTGTGGTGGGGGGTGGGGGTTGCATTATTTTCCCGTCATGCCTTTTTGCGTGTGTCCGCCTGCCGCGTGCTCGCAGACACGGGCTGGAATTATCCACGCTCCGACGGCGGCTCGACGCGTTAATAAACCAAAGCGCAAAGGCGCCGAAACAGTGTGAAATTCTCCTCCTGATTGCCCTCGCCTGCGCACGTCCCCCTCAGCAATCACTGTCTGATGAGACGGTTGTCAGTTATCCGTGATTTTCCTTCCCAGGGCGAGGCCTGCGATGGGTCATCAGGTGACATCATTTCCACCAGATGTTGTGGAGGGCTTTGTCCCCACCCGTACCCCTCTCGACCTCTCTGCTCTTACCCTTGATGGTGACATTATGCACGATAAATGTATTGACAGGGAACAGGTGTGTGAATGAGACGGAAATGCATCATTCCGAGGCTGATATAGAGCGGCGGCAGCGAAGGGATGGGTGATGAAAAAAGAGGAGATCAAATAATGAAGTTTAATGGGGGTGAGTCTGGAATGCTGAAAAGGAAGAAGATTGGTGTTAGATTAGCAGATGCGAGCCGAGGAACGGAAGACGGGGGATGGGGGGAGTGGGAGGAAGGAAGGAAGGAAGGAAGGAGAGCAGAGGGAGGTGTGGCACGTGAGGAATGGGAGGAGAGGAAGAGCACAAAAGGTTCAAGAAAGGAGAGAAGGATGGTTGCAAGAGAGAAATGTGGATGCACTGGGGGGCTGGAGAAGTGACATACACGCTGTCGGAGGGATGTGCTGAGAAGAGAGAGACAGCGAGAGAGAGGTCAGGAGAAGTGGACAGGAAGGTGAAGGGCCTGATGACCACACCTGTCCTGTCACCCCTAATCCCTATCTCTGAACCCTACCCCGTCAGCACTGAGGAGATGAATCAATCCACCTTTTGGTTCCGATTCCTCGGATATATTAAAGTCTAGAAATGAAAGAATAGCTGCCAATGGTCTGTCGACAAGTCTTCAACAAGTAGGAGAATTTGCTGCCAAGAACAGCCTTAATCTTAACCGAACCGAACAAATAAGACCCAGAGAAAACATCCATTTCTGAACAACACCAACCCCCCCCCCCCGAAAACAATCCAATCATCTTGTAAAAAGGCAAGAAGCATTGGTTTCCTGAAAATTCCAACTGAATTTGCAATAAAGATTGCGTTTGAGGAAGGTAATGCATGAGTGGCTCTCCTTGTCCTTTAAACACCTCTGATTGGCTTCCTCATTTCTGTTGCAGTTTGCTTTGTGTGTGTGAGTGTGTGCGCGTGTATGTGTATGTGTGGAGGGGACTGTTAGGTGTCTGACCATATAAACAAATGTGGCTGCAGGGATAGCCCGTGGTTGTTGACTGCTCAGATGTTTAAATTTTGTGCTGTGGCATCTCACAGCAAAGCTCATGACTCACTCTCTTTGCAAGCTAACATGCTAACAGCAGGGCAGCTTATTTTAATATGTTGTGTGTGTGTTTGTGTATGCGTGTGCATGTGCATGTTCTGCGTGTTGTTTCAATCCCTGTAATGTAAGACGGAGCCTTGCGCTAATAACGTCGCACAGTTTCAGATATTAGCAGGCTAAGCTAATTCATTCTAATGAATTCACTGGCTGCTGTCTGTTGTCCAGCCACGATAAGTGTCCTGTGCAACTCCCACAGATCTCATTACTGATCTTGCAAAATCCCTCCCTCTGTCCCCCCACCCTATCATCTCTCTCTATCCATCCTTTTATCCTCCATTCCATCTCTTGTCTGTCTCATCCATCTTTCTCTTCTCTCCCTTTTCCTCTTCTGTTCTTGTCTTTATAGTATGCATTGCTATGCACACCATGGCTGCAGGTGAGAGCCAATGCTTATGCATGAGTCCCCGTGTGTGTGTGTATCTGTGCGTGTGTGTGTGCGCATTTGCATGGGTTAGTTAAAACGCTCCTTAAAGAGTGTGTATGCACGTAAGTCAGGGCTTCTGTGAGTTTGTTCTTCCATCCGAGGGGACATGGTTGAGCGAGTAGCAACTTGATCTTCATTTTGCTTACATGCACATGCAAGCAGTCACAAACGCGACAGCAAATGCAAACTCACACACACACACACACACACACACACACACACACACACACACACACACACATACAATACAGATGGCCCCTCTGCAGCCCAGATGTGCTTTGGGCATATTTTCCTGTGTGTTTTATGCATGTATGTCTGTGCTCGTGTGATTGATTACTCTTCTTACTCTCTCCCAGGTGCTTCTACTATTCAGCAGGCATCACTCTTGCCCCCCTTTCATCTTCTTCCTTTTTTTCTTTGTGTAAAGCCTCTACACACATTGTTTTATCCCTAAGGAAGAGATGCTAGGTATAATAAAGGAACGTTAAAGGACAAAATAGCCTGGCAGCTGCTCTCTCCAGGGTCACTCTGTTTTGCTAACGTGGGTGGAATTGCAACCTAACACACAAGTTAATTGGTAATATCCCATCGTAATTTCAATTTTTACATTTGTGAGCCCAGTTATATATCCCTTGGCAGCTTCAGGTGGCTGTGTTTGTGTGTTAATACGTAATTATGCGCGTCCTCTAATCCTGCTGCCATGGATACAGCTCGGCCATTTGATAGATATCAGAGCGAGGGGTCATTTGCAACTCCCTCATGTTTTCTCTGCATGGGAACATTAGCAATTAGCCGGATCCTGACGCTGCCGCCTCAGCCTTCTGTCTGCACCGACAGACTGACCAGCAGAATGTGGTTATCATCACCATCACATGCTTGTCTGCTTAAAGTTTGGCTCTGATTTATCCCAGCTCACCATGGGTCCCTGTCCCATTTTTGAAGGCCTTCTGCAAAAATCTCATGGCTAGATGTGTTATATATCTGTATGTTTGCGTGTATCCAAGGTGACGGGCCAGCTCTGACAATAACACAGATTTGAAAAAAAAAAAATCCTCTGCCCCCGCAGTACACCCACCTCTGCAATGCTGCAACCTCTTTCCCGAGTGACAGAAGCAAACAGATAAAAGATAGAACGAAAAAGAGAAAGCAGGGAGAGGTTCAAAAGCTGGAGAGGCGAACGAAAATAGCGGCGGAGGACGAGAAACCATCTGAAGGAGTGTCAAACAGACAAGAGCAACTCCATTATCATGCCGAAGCCTTCCTCTGACATCAACGCTTGGAGCCACCCAACCGGTGCCAACGCCACAGCCGCTCCCGGGTCGGTCTTTAGGCCTGCGCCCACCTCTGGGTCACGGCAGCAGGGCGCCGTTCATTGACTTCGCTGTTCGTCTGGCACGCTGTGTGGCACTGGTTGCTATGGAAGCTAATTCACAGGCGGAGAACTTTGTTTC
The DNA here is from genome assembly GCA_015343265.1 of Pao palembangensis. NCBI lineage: Eukaryota > Metazoa > Chordata > Actinopteri > Tetraodontiformes > Tetraodontidae > Pao > Pao palembangensis. The sequence continues at coordinate 15,211,469 of CM027085.1, read as the reverse complement.
TGTAGCGTGGAGGCAGTCGAGCAATAACGCACACACGGATACATGCTGGCAGATGTGCCCAGGTAACCATAGAAACAGTATGGGACAGGATTAATGTGCTCTTCAGGGAACCACCAAGGGGTGAAACCTCTTGTACCAATATTTCACAGCTACAGGCAAAGATTTAAAAAACTTTACTTCGTCAACTGTCCTGTTGTCCTCGCGTCAAATTAACATTGTCTCCGATATGTTATTTGTGTGAACAGTTTGTTGATTATGTGCAAATTAGCAAGGAGAAACCTCGAGCAGAACCAGGCTCCTATGGGGGGACCCTCCTGCCGACATGCACGCACTGCACTAACTTTTTGTATGAAAAGGATAGAATCAGCGAGATGATTCCAGTGGCGGACTGTACAAAACGTCTTCCTCAAACATTAAAAAAAAAACAAAAAAAAAACTAGCTTTAGATCTTTAAACAAGGTCTGAAAAAGATTTGAAATGTCGAGCACCTGCCTTTAATCAGGGTCACTGGGGGCACTGAGGAGAGGTCACCAGGTCATCACACACACACACACACACACACATGCACGCACCGGCCACAGTCACATCTGCAAGTGAGTCTCTTTTAGTCTCTAGGTTCAGGTGTGGACTGTGGGAGAAACCTCACACTCTGGGACATCAGTTTCTCATTTCAGTTTAGTAAAAATGCTCATTTTGTAAAGATGATCAAAACATGTGACCGTGTGCGCGCACGACTTTAGACTGTGATAGGTAAGATTGGAAAAAAAAACCCCAAACCAAAACAAAACAAAAAAAACCCATTTGTCTCTGACTCTGATTGCACTTTCTTGTCGATGTTTCTCGTCAGGATTATGCAACTCCTGCAGCTGTTTGAAGGCACAGGAGGGGGCGGACGGACGCGGGGGGGTTGAAAACTTTTCAAAGTGCTGCTGTTGCCGTGTGATCAGAGAAGGAGAGATGCTCATGACAGCTCTGTCTTCCATTCTTGACAATTGCCGTCTGCCATCACACACTTCCTGCACAGTCTAATGGCTGTTCCTGCATGCGCTAATCAACCTGCATCTTTGACTCTCAGCTGCTCATCCATTATATTCTAATTTTCAGGACAGCATTTCATTCTGTTCTTCTCTCAGCGCCACTTTAAACTCTAAATTCACCATTTTAGCTCCCTCTGTCATCCTCTTTTCACTCCTTTCATTGATGCTCCTGTCAGACTTCAGTCGAACATCGAGTCATAAGGACAAACATGGTGCGTTCGGCAGCTTCTGACCTTAACTCTAAACATCACGCCTGCCAACGAGGTCAAACAACCCTTTGGACTTGTGAAGGTCAGCCAGAATGTCCTTGGTTCCTCACTAGTTAAATGTGCATCCCAGTCCTAACTATGTAAAACGCACCAACACACACATACACACACACACAAACACAAACATGACGCCTGCTAAATTTGTTAGCCAGTTATGATCAGCTGTGTGGGTGTTCAAATCTTGCCCTGCAATTGCACACTAACTCCAAAAACTAATAATAATAACTGCGCATCATTCTCTAAGTGTCACTTTATGTAAGAGCCGCATCCTTGCTGACTGTCAACCCTGGCTGATGAACGTCGCCCCCCCCCACCCCACCGTCTTTGTTCCCCACGTTTCTCCATCCGCCGGGACCCCCGGCGCAAAGCAGCATTTTGTTGCGGTAATGCAGGGATGTCAAGATGGAGCACGAGAGAGGAAGAGAAGAGAAAAGAAGGAGTGAGAGGGGTTCTGAGAGGGAGGAGAGGACAGATGATGAGGAGAGAAAGACGGGAGACGGAGAGACGTGAAGGACGCTTGATGAACTGCACGGAGCTGGACGGCAGCCAAATCCTTTTAATGAGCAGAGAGCTGCGCCCAACATCTCACACCTAATCACACACACACACACACACACACACACACACACACACACAAAACCCTATTTTTGCCATCCGCACTCTGCAGCATCCCACCATCCTGCATTAAGTGCTCCCTCCAGATCAAACAAGCAGCACACAGTAACCAGCATACAGATGAGGCCCCCCCACACCCCGCCCCAACCTCTGCTTCCTCTTCCCTGCAGCAGACCCCCAACCCCAACCAATCTACACCTGTCTGCTCTCTCATCCTGCTCACCCTGGTGGAAGGAAACGCGACAGCGGTCCCTGGAAAAACACACTACCACACACACACACACACACACACACGCACACACACACACATTAAAAACAAAGAGTGTATCATGATACAGAGGCATTTTCGAACCTACACTCCAACCCTTAACAAAAATGCTCAGGACTTCATATGTGATATATGTGCAGGTCATCATATGTGACCCTGTTTTCCTCATGACACAGGAAGCGCCTCCATAGCGACGGAGATGTGGCGACTGCCCTTCGACGCGAACCCGACTGGCGTGCTATGACTCACAGAGTGTCAGCATTCATTAACAGCTGACTGGCTGTGTGTGTGTGTGTGTGTGTGTGTGTGTGTGTGTGTGTGTGCTCTTAATGATGCCGCTGCGGTCCGGCTGCTCCTTCCGCGACCCCTGCACGTGTTTGTGGTGCTTCCTTCTAATGAGGGACCAACACTCCCTCTCCGTCTCACCCGGCTAATATCGCCCCCCCCACTCCTCTGTCGTAAACAGTCACGACCCCATGGGGCAATTAGGTGGAGGCTGGGGGCGGGGGGGCATTGGGGGGCGTGCTTGTGGCGTGACAGGGATGCGGACACTAACGGGAACCCATGAGGGCACGGTGCAAAACTGCAGCAAGACTTGGGAGTCGAGGAGAACAGATGGATAGAGTAAAAGAGGGAGAGGAAGGGAGAATGATGGGGCCACTGTGAGGTGTGTGGGAAAGAGACAGAGAGAGAGAAACAAGCTTTCAGCTTTCATTTCACTGCTGTGACACGTTACCAGTTTCAGGATACCCTTTGCTGACCACCACACACACACACACACACACACATTGTGTTTCCTGACTGATGCAACACAATGAAAGGATGCTGATTATCATGCAGATTGGAGGTGCATGGAGAACAGGTTTGGCTCCACGTGCGCGCTCCTCGTCCCGAAGCTGACTTGTGTATTCAGAGGACGTGGCTGCTTTACTGGGCCACGCTGAGCCCAACCAGTGGGCCGCTTCTCCTTCTCCTTCAGCTTTTGCTTTTCCCACGGCAGAAACACGCATCAGCTGAGAAGCTCGCCGGCCGCTTCTCGTGTCGCTTCACGCCAGGTGGTGAAAACGCACCAACACACCAAGCGGCGCTGTTGTTTACACGGTGATGGGGGCCCGGTCAGTGTGGTGTCGGCCTCTGGTTCTGGTTTCGTTTCGCTCTTATGTGCTTGTTTTCTCCAGTGTTCACTTTTAGTTGCGATCGCACACACACGTGCAGCCCCGTATGGCCCACCCCTGCTCACACACACACACACGCACACGCACACACACATCATTCCGTTTACCTTCTGTCTCTGACACTCTCTACACCCTCTGCGTTATCTCCGTCATTACCCCCTCCTCCCTGTTGCTTCCTCTCTCCCTCCCTCCCTCTCTCTCCCTCCCTCTCTCTTTCTCCCCCTTTCTCTCCCTCCCTCTCTCTCCCTCGCCCTCTTTCTCCCTCCCTCCCTCTCTCCCCCGTCTGTCTTCACAAATATTCACAGGACACTCACAGAAGCTGTCTGTCTCCACCTCCCTCTGATGTTTTTTCTCTCTGTCACCTCTCTCTCAGCCTTCTCTGCTTTCCCCTTTCACGCTCCCCTCGCTCCCTCCCCCTTCACAGATTCCTCCCTCGCTCTCGTCAGGGTGATCAAGGCGGTAGGTGGCATCAGTTTCAGTCGGCAGTGACACTGCAGTCTTAGTGCATCTGCTAATGGCACACTGTAGTAAAGCTCCCTCTGATCTCTCCTCCCTCCCTCCCTCACACACACACATGCACACACACACACACACACAATATTTGCTAGTATGGGATGCTAAGTATAGAACATGCAAGATTTAAATATAGATGCAGCGATGCATTTTGCTGCATCTGTCAACAGAGATGAGCAGAACCAGAATCTGTAAAGTTGTTGTCAGTGGGCGCCTGTAGTCCTGATCTGTCCGTATGTAGCAGGCAGAGCAAACAGCATGCTATGACACATCACTGCTCTGACTGAGCGTCCTGTTACAGCGCTACGTAACACATCTCCGGGCTCAGGATGTTGGTTGCAGGGAGAGAGGAAAAAACAAACAAAGTGCAGACAGACGCAGGCTCATGTTCCACCACATGTTTTTGCAGGCAGATGCTCTGCTTGTGCTCAGCTCTTGCACTGTTTGGACAGATGCCGCTCGGATCCAAGGCATTTGTGGGTCTGGGAGTGTGTGTGTGTGTGTGTGTGTGTGTGTGTGTGTGTAAGTTGGAGGCAAATGTTCTTCATGGGAGCGTGGAAACAGCGGATGACCCCGCTGTCCTTTCAGTGCACACATGGACGAACTCTCACACGCCCCCTCTGCCTCCAGTCCCAGCTACCATCCACCTCATGTCCCGTTACGCAGGAGATAACAAATGCTGGTACCTGTGTTAGGGGTCAGCCGTTCTCTCCTCCCTTCGTGGTCCCTCCAGTTCCCCCTTCTGATCGGATATTCTGAGCCAAGGTGAGGCGAGCTGAGGCGAGCCGAGCGAACAGCGGCAGGGCTCAATCCTTTCACCCTGCGCTGCTGAAAATGGCACCAGTGCTGCCTGATAGCAGCAGCCTGCCTCTCTCTCCCTCCCTCTCTCTCTCCCTGTCTCTCTCTCCGTGTCTCTGTCTCTCCCCCTGCTCTAGCTCACCTCCCTCCCGTGCTTGTCTGCTGCCATGTTGAGTGCATGCAGGGCGAGGGGCGGGCTGATAGAAGGAGGGAGGGGGAGTGGTGGCGATGGAGGAGAGAGTGGGGGGCGTGGGTGGTGGTAGTGGTGGGGGGGAGGTAGACTCGAGGGGATAAGAAAGCAATTAGAAGACAGCCCCTCTTCCTTCCAGTCGGGAACATATAATGGAATTAGCTTGGGAGGCGGCGGTGGCAGGTGTTGTGGGGAGCTGTGGAGATGTCAACCGCTGTGCACAAGTGTGTGTGTGTGTGTGTGTGTGTGTGTGTGTGTGTGTGTGTGTGTGTATGTGTGTGCGTGCGTGCGTGCATGTGGGTGGGTGTCAGAGAGTATGTGTGTGAAAAAGGGATGGCCAAAATCCTTGTATCCAGGGGTGTGTGTGACTGGCGTATGGAAGAAATTGTTGCTGAACTTTAGAGGTGATCCATCATCCGCCCGCTATCATCGTGTCCAGGACCACTCTGGCGGCGAGGGGAATCAAACCTCTGAATGTAGGATGTTTAACATGCATGCGTCTTTGTGTGTGTGATTCTGCTCTGTGAGTCCAGTTTTATTGACGTATTTGAGCAGCCGGTGGTCCGACGTGCACGCCACCACCAAAAGTTTAAAGTGTGTTATGTGTGTGTGTTTTGATCGAGGGGTGTGTGCGTGCTTTTGCACAGGCACTAGACCGACCCCTGTGTGGAGTGAGGCAACATGCATACATGCGTTTGCCTCTGATTGTGCCATGAATGAAAATAAGGAGGCGGGGGGAGGTGGTGGAAGTATGTGTGTGTGTGTTTGTGTGTGTGTTTGTATGTGTGTGTGTGTGTGTGTGTGTGTGGGGGGGGTAACTCCCCTCTCATTCAGCCGTCTCCTCTACTCCGTCCTCTCCTCCTCCGCAAGAAGCTGCCGGCATCTCGCTCCGACGTGCGACAATAATTAGCGTCTTCTCCTCTCCCCTCCTCACTCCTCTCCTCCTCTCCACTCCTCTCCTCTCCTCCTCTCCACTCCTCTCCTCTCTCCTCTCCTCCTCTCCTCCTCTCCTCTCCCCTCTCCTCCTCTCCTCTCACCTCTCTCTCTCTCCTCTCCTCCTCCTCCTCCTCTCCTCTCCTCTCCTTTCCTCTCCTCTCCTCTCCTCTCTCTCCTCTCCCTCTCCTCTCCCCTTCCCTCCTCTCCCCTCCTCTCTCTCCTCTCCTCTCCTCTCCCCTTCCCTCTCTCCTCCTCTCCTCTCTCTCCTCTCCTGTCCTCTCCCTCCTCTCACTCTTCTCCGGCCAAGCGCCTTTCTCTCAGTCATTCTGAAATTCTTCCGTGCAGCCGAGTGGATTCATCGGTTTTACAAGGGGACGCGCACCCAATCACACACACACACACGTACGCATACACTGGCGCGGCAGCGGTTCAAACAGTCGGTTGAGTTTAATTTCTCCAGGCACTCCTGACGCGAGGATGTGCCTTCGCCTGACGAGGAGAGACTGGGGAGTTTTGCCACCACAAACACGCACAGACCTCATTTTCACTTCAAGAAGTAAGAAGAAAAAACCCTCCACGCACTCTTATAAATGAACGCTCCATCTGTTTCTAATTATAACCAGGAAGGCTATCGCTAATTTTAGCATCAGCCGTGTTATCGTCATACATTAATAATTCATGGCTCACGGTCTTGAGCGCTCATTTGACGACGGCTATTTACAACCCATTAAAACACACCGGGCCGACCTTGTTTTTCATAGCGGAGTCAGAGATTTTCAACTTCTCGACAGGCGCCTGTAGAAATAACGGGCGAATATGAAATTGCGGCGCGGCGCTGCTCCCCTGACTGACCTTGATCTCCGCACAAACAGCTTCGCAGAGACGCGCTGGCGGCGGACGGTTTGAGAGAGATCAGCGCAGATGCGCGGAGCCGGAGCCGCAGTGCGCGTGGCGGCCCATGTGTCTAAATCGCGCCGGTGAGGCATCTCTCGGGACGCGCTTCGTTTTTGATCACCGCAGATCACAGAGGGCGAGATTTCGCCCGGGCGCCGGATCAATGAGATCAGCAGGGTTAAAGCAGAGACCATCTGAAAGATCCTCTCGGCGCAGCTGTGCTCTGTGGCGCACACGCACGCCTGTGTGTGTGTGTGTGTGTGCTTTGTGTGGAGGGTGGGGAGGGGCTTCCCACCCTCCCTTTGCATTCCCTCACTTGCTCCCAGGAATTCCAGCCTCTCTGAGTGTGTTCTGATGACTGTCTTTAGCTGGATATAACTCTGGATTTTCTGTCATGTTATAGTTGAGATCTATGATTTTAGATCTGTGTGTGTGTGTGTGTGTGTGTGTGTGTGTGTGTGTGGGGGGGGGGGGGTGGAGGTGGGGGGGGAGGAGAGAGAGAAAGAGAGACAGACAGAAATTGTTGGGGTGCTTTTGGGGGTGTAAGGTTCATGGTCATCGTGGACTCAGCCACGCACCTCGGATCAATAGAAGGCAGGGCAAAGAGAGGGGTGGGAAGAGGGGGGCTGTTGCCATAGAGACGGGAGGACAGGGGTGTTGGATACTGTTACTAGGCAGGAGAGGGAAGCCTTCTTGGAATTGAGATGAGGGGATGTGGGGTGGTCTGTCGGAGAGGGTAAACAACATCAGGGCTGCGGTGGGATCAGGAAAACTGTCATTCATTTCCGGTTTGAATATTTTTATTATGATACATATGAACTATAAAACCTGTCTTTGTTATTGTCTGACTCATTGGGCACGTGTAACCCAGTTTTTGTTATGATTAGTTTTGCAGTTTTTCTTACTATTATCTCATTGCTGTTTGTTCTAGTGCGCACTCTTCTGGTCATAGAGAGAAAGTGCAACATGGTGTTTATAACCTACGATTTCTCATCATATGGCGGGTTCCCCCATCAAAATACAAAGGGGGATAACTTTATAAAAATAATATTTTCTAAATATTATGCAATCACAGAAGGTTCGCCCATTCATTGATTCTTCATAAAACATTATTGTTAACTTGAACTAACGTTTGTTCCTTTATCACGTTAGAGATTTTCAGAGTATTTTCCACTTTGCAACATTGTCCAACAGAAGTCCTCCTCACGATCGACTCAGGTGACTGATGAAGACACACTCACCTGCTGTGACCTTCCTTTAGGGCAGAAAGGACTGAGAAACACAATCATTTCCAGCGCCACCTCGTGGCTGCTACCTCTAACAGCTGGCAGGTCCCCAATAAGATTTGTGGTGGTGTTGCGCCCTCTGTTGGGGAATAGGCTGTACAACTCCCTTTATCATAGATTGCTAATTATTTCCACCCCAGTAAAATCCGGCAGTTGCCCTCGGTGATATCAGGTGCGAGGTAATAATGTTCACACTTTTGCTAATCCTTATTTTTCTTATGAATCCGGTCAGAGAGGACAGCGTAGCCGATAAAGACCCAGACCAGAAGAGAAAATCAATATAAAATCCAATATGATGAAAGTCGATCCATAAACGCCTCTGCTGTAATGACGTCCTGATAGTCACATTGATAAACATCAGGGAGCTGTCTGAGGTCCTGAGAACGCTTCAGCACCGCGGACAGCGCCACCCCTCTGGCCCATGTCTGTCTTTAACGCAGACGCTAAAGGTGGCACGCTGTTGTGAGATGTAGTAAAGATTCAAAATCTTGAAAACTAAACAAATGTGTTCGATTGACTGACTTTTCTTTTCAAAAATATACTTCAGCCTACACAAAGTCTTCTAGTGGCGTTAAGGAACACGTTAAGGAACACGTGGTCTCTAAACTTGGCTGAAGCAGCAGTCACTCCACTGACATAACCCTAGAGCTGTTAACAATTTTTCATAAAATTACTGCCTTCTCTAAGATTATTGAACCCTACAGGCTAATGCTAATAAAGGGGCGTGGCTTAGAGACATACAGGAAGTACACTGTCACTGGACTATCCCTATTTTTTACAAGCAAGATAGTTTTTGCTTTTATATACATTTCTATGCATTTACATTTTTCAGCGTTGACGGTGTATTTGCCCCCCTCAGGAGAAATAAAGCTTCAGATTTATGATCTGTCACAAGGCTGTACCATATTAACATAAAACCAACCCGTTATTAGACGTCCTCTGATCATTTGGATTCAGACAGAACAAAACGCCAAACACTAATAAAGCCTTTATATGTCCCCAGCTAGGCACACAGGAGAGAACTGTTATCATTTCTGTTTTTGTTGCACACTTTAATCATTTAATAAACGGGAGTTCACAGTAACAATGCAATAGCTGAAACAGAAGCCGTTCACTGTGCACTGCAGCTCGTTAGGCCATTAAATCTGCACGTTTGTTGCTGGGAAATTAAGGTTTTCCCTGTGAAACGAGGCGTTTGTCTCTCCAAAGCACTTCCTGGATTCCAGCCGCTTATGCATGTGTTGTAGGCAGCTGTGTGACTCCTGCAAATGCTGCTGACCTGGAAACATTCAAGTACTGTAGTTGGGTCATTGCACAGGTAACCGGGTCAGCCAGTGTGCAGGATTCCAACAGAAAACTGCTTCAAAGGTCCAAAATCACTCAGCTTAGTTGATTTTTTTAAATAAAGCAGTAGCCAGAGGAAGCGATGTCAAAAAGGTCCAGATGCTAAGCTAAATATTTCCCAACATATCAAACAACATGAAGCAAAATTCCCGTCCTTTGCAACACACAAATAAATAGTCCTGAAATCTCAGAGAAATGAGTCAAAATGTGTTTTCATTGCAGAGGTGCAGCAGGCAGCTGTGAAGGTTTCTGTTCAGAGATCAGCGAGCATCAACCTGGTCTGTGCACTTTTTTTTTTTTAATAAACACTGAGCTTTTACTGCCTGTAAATGTGCAGGAAATCAGAATAAGGCAAATGGACTGTGTGAAACACTCGCTTGTGTTCATTTAAAAAATGTGAGTCGTCTGTACAGAAATAAACAAACTATATTGGGAAACTCCAAAAGGAGATGGGCTCTGATGAACCGAAATCCGCACCCAAACCTGTCGACACCGTCAGAGATTTTGCTACAGTGATGAAGCTTATTGTGTAACCACCTGCTGTCTGGCCTTTTGTCAGATCTCATTTGGTTCTTCTGCAGTAACAAATGCACCAAAGGGGGCAAACTTCAGACACAGCAGTGGTTATGTGTTGGACGACGTCCATTAAGAGGAACACATCCGGATCAGCCTCGCTGAGTCCTGCTCCTACAGAGTAAACAGCACTAAAAGCAGCTTCCATACTTGAAATGATGACAAGTCTCAGAATTCACTGAATTCTGCTTGAAAAGTGTATCAAACAGCCACAGGTGCCGTCCTTTATTCACCTGTCCCTGTCCCTTACTATCTATGGCCCGGGCTCCTGTGGGTGGCCGTGTCCCTGACCAGATCCTCCTCCACCACGTTAGCGTAGCCCTCTTTTTCTATGCAGCCTGCCAGAACCTGTAGCACCACCCGCAGCCTACGGTCCATGGCCTGGAGGTGGGGCTGAATGAGAACAGGGGACAGCCGGTCCTGGAGCAGGGACTCCTCCATCAGGGTGCTCAGCTTGTAGTCCTCTTTGGCTAAGAGCTGAAGGCGCAGGTAGGTGGATTTCCTCACCCTGGACACAGAAGACCAGCAGCAAATAGTTATAACAAACAACAGTTTATGAATACTTGACCTAGAGCTGCTGCCTTATCAGTCATTCACATGGCAGAGAACCATGATGGGAAAGTATGGTGGTTGTGAGCTTTACTGGTTAGATTAAAAGAAAAAAGTCCTAAATTAAAAGAATTAGCTTTATTGTTTTATTCTAGCCTCATACTTCTTAAAAAATCCAAACAATCAGACGTTTCTCCACATTTTAGGGTTTTACTCTCCAAAATTTGACAATGCCACAGATTGTTTTTAGCTTTAGGACCAAAGTGACAGAAAACATCTTCCTTTGATTGGCTGCTTTGATTTAGCTCCACTCATCCTTTAGCCTTCCAGCCCCCTGTTGTCATCTTGTTATCAGCAGGAACTGAAATGTCCAGAAATAACGTTTCCAGGTCTTTTTCCATAACAAACTCATACAGACAGTCGGAATTAGCGCTGTCAGCTCTCTGACACCTGAAAGGGTGTCAGTGCTCCTAGTCTTATCACAGCTTTTCTTTTTGGTTGTTATTTCAGTGTTTGGAGGCGAACAGACCTGCAGCACTGGCTCAGTGGCACCAGGATGGAGAGCTCATCATGTGAGTGTTTTCCAAACCTGCCAGAGCAGAAAAAAGGGATCAAATGGTGAACCAGTGACAGTTGAAGGTAGATCAAAAGGCGGCGGCCGTCTTCACCCTCTTCCGTTGTCTAGATGAATGATAAAGGTGTCATTGCCAAACTTCTCGAACGTTTCATAATGGTGTCGATCCATGTTGCCTGAACAGGAGCAATGAAAATGTCACACTTTTGCTAACTAATTCACAGTCATCCAAAGTAGATCTCTCTGTGTCAACTGGACTGAAAGGTTTTCTTGAAGACGTTTCGCCCTCTCTCCAGAGAGCTTCTTCAGCAGGAACTGAAGAAGCTCTCTGGAGAGAGGGCGAAACGTCTTCAAGAAAACCTTTCAGTCCAGTTGACACAGAGAGATCTACTTTGGATAACCATGACCTGGATGACTGAGAATCTACACAGACATAATTCACAGTCGTTCGTCTGATTTCAGGACGAGCTGCTGGTACCCATGAGGAAGTCAAAGACCGTCATGTCCATGATGTTCAGCAGGCGAGTCCCTCTGTCGTAGGGAGGGGTTTGCTTTACTTCGTCACAGTAATCTGGGTCCACCTCCCACCTGAACACACACACATATAAAAGCCTCTGTCATGAGTTTATTTCCACATTTTGTCGTAGCTCTCTTACTCGGCCTTCTTGCGTTTGTGGTAAGAGCGTCTCCAGGGGTTTCTCCAGGTCTTACGCTTGGCCAGGTTCAGGTCCGGCAGGAAGGCTGCCAGGGAGCCCTCGATCTGGTCCGGCTTACCACACAGGGCGTGCTCGGTGGAGCAGTAGTACGAGCATTCGCCGTAGAAACAGACGTTATTGGCTGAGGAGGGAGAGCCAGAGGACATATTGAGCTCATACAGGCTGGTCCATTATTTCATCATTCATTTCTTAGCGATGCAGAGCTTCTCTCTGATGTGTAGCTTTAAACAAACTCATTAACTGTCTTGCAGCGCCACCTTGTGGAGATCCGCGGTACTTTATCTACATGCGATGCATGCAGAAACATCTCCGCTGCAGTTTCTACCTGGAGAGATGAAGAAGGTTCTCCACAGCTTCTTATCTCTGGTCAAGTCTCTGATCTCTCTGGTCATGTTGACGAGTCGACCGGCCACCGGAGGCACTCTCCGAAAATCAAGGATCCTTAAGAAGAGAAGGGACACATTGTGATATTTGAAATAAAGAAATTTAAGTCTGTAACAAATGAAGTATCAAGGAAGCAGTTAGAGTAAAAATACAGTAAATGTCTGTATGTAAATGACTGCTATGATAAGAGGGCACATATTTTAAATTATTCAGTCTCTGTTTTTTTTTTTATAAAAATATGTAAACATATTTGTTTTTTCCACATGCTTTTTAAAGATTCAAGGTTTTTAAAGCAGAGAATTTAATTTTAGATAAACCTAAACAAAACACCTCAATAACTAGAAACCACAGTTGTGGAATTAAATGATCTATTTCTAAAATTAATGGAAATTCACAAATGTAACATTCATGTACATGAAAACAGTAGCACTGTGAGGATCTGCCTGATGTGTGTGTTCGCTGTCTGATCTGGTCCCCATGAGCCTGACGTGTTTCACCTGGGTCTAATCAACCCCCCCATCCCTCCAGGTGTATTTAACCCGGCCTCCCCTTCCTTCCTTCCTGTGCTGGACCGTCTCTGTTTCAAGGGTCCAGTGTGGTTCTTGTGTCTTTGTCTTTGGAGGGTTTGGAGTGTCTCTCAAGGTGGCTTTCTTTGTGTGTGAGAATGGGTTTCACTAGCAATGTGAGGACATTTTTATGGCCTTAACATCTCTGTCATATTAACACATGAATATTTGAATCTTAAAACATTTTCATCTTCACTTCTTCACTGTTGTCTCTGTAGCCTGTCTGCTGTGTGACCCAGCCCCATTTAGAGCTCAGCCCTGTGAGACACACACACACACACACACTCTCTCTCTGGCTCAGTGGTACTGCGTCGGCGATACCTCAGCCCACAGAGGACGGCATTCAGGAGCCGTAAACTGCTCCGTCACGTCAGGCGCGGCAACAATGGACCACCTGTGTGCGCATGTGTGCGTCTTTATGTGCGCGCTCTGCCTATTACACAACCCCTGAGTCGCAAGGAGCTCGCAACAGATGGAAGCACAAGAGCGAAGGATTAAAAAAAAAAAAAAGCCTCTAAGACGCAACAGTAATTACTGGAAAGTGGTGATGTCAGCTCTTCTCATTTTTAATATTCCAGTGAAATTCCTCACAGTTTTCCGGGATGAGGTGCTTCAGGCCTCCCCCTGCCGCACATTCCTGATTCAACATGAAGTCAAAGACTATCTGGCACTGAAAACACCCTCATCTAACATCAGGAAACAAACTCCCAGGCAGGCCAGACGGTGAAGCCCAAACCGCGGCGAGGCCTCCTCCTCCGGGTCGTGACGCTGCGCCCCTCATTTCCTGTTCGTCTGAGTCCTCCCGCCCACGTTGACTGACCTCATCCGCCAGCCAGACAGTGTGTGTGTGTGTGTGTGTGTGAAGTAATTACTCTGCCCTCAGAGGACCTTAAGACGACCAGCAAACCATTAATCTCCCTCCCACGCTGTCCCCGACTCGCACATTTGACTCTGCTTAGCGTTCCTCTGTTGACAACCTTTTTTTTTTTCACCTTGTCAGCCTGAGCCCATCGAGTAAGCGGATCATGCAGAAATCAATACACGCGGCAGCCAGCTGAGGAGATGATCCGAGCATTATCTAATCCCCTGTGTTCCAAATCCCATTCACATTTTCACGGCGTTAAATCCGTGGCGACACACCTTTGGCCGCTGTCAGCGCTGCTTCTGGAGAAGGAAGAGAAGATCAGGGGAAGCGGGGCGATAATACTCACTTGTCCAGGTGAAAAGCGGCAATTTCGGCATTGTGTCTCTCAAAGTCAGAGAAGTAGAAGAAGTCCGGAGGGGTTTCCTGCTCCCGGGTCTGCCTGAAGGGGCAAAAACAACCAATGTGAGCAGGATCAAAGGGAAGCAAGGACCATCCTTTAGGTTTCCTGCAGCGTGTTTAGGTCAGCCCTGAAAAGCCATCTCTCCAGGCTTTCACGCTCACGGGACCATGAGGAGCCTGCTCATCCCTCTAGCCACATCAATGCCAGGAAAAGAAGAAAGCAGTCCTCTAATTCAGCTGGAAGCAGCCAGGAGGGGCAAATGTGAGTTGTTTTTCCCTCCTGTGTGCAAATTTGGATGAGAGAATTTGACTCGCAGGTTCATCATTAGCTGGACTACAACCAGAATCTCACATACGGGATACGTGGGCTGCGTGAGGCAGCCTTTCAGCCCCTGAGTTGAACATAATCACAGCTTTTACTGTCACACACTTCCTCTGCACACGAGAGGAGGAAGAGCAGAATGGGATGACTGAGAGTCAACTGTAACACTCCCTGACTGATGCTGAGGCATCAAGGCTTCCGTTGTCATGGTCACCAACGCAGCTGCTCTGATTCTATCTATCTATCATTCTATCTATCTATCTATCTATCTATCTATCTATCTATCTATCTATCTATCTATCTATCTATCTATCTATCTATCTATCTATCTAAGCTGTGTTTTATTTTGGCGTGGCTGGCGGCACTTCCTGTTTTATGCTTGCTGTCCTTCACCCAAATCTGTCCTGAGGAAAATTCAGCCTGTCAGTTTCAGGCATCAAGTCCAACACAAAACTCTTTCATGTCCAGCACCTGCAGGGAAACGTGCATGTTAATAACGTATATTTGGCCCTGGTTTTTACAGCTGCCTCAGGATAGTCAGAGTTAGCTCCCTGACCGACGAGAACTCGTTAGCAACCACCTGACTGATAACAGAAACCCTGCGTTTCGAACCTGCTTTGATGTCAACAGGGGTGTTTGGTTGACACAGAGTTCAGTGAGTCGAGTTTGCACCAATTATCAAGCATCCTGCTGTTTCTCCACTTTCCTTTTTCTTCTTCAAACTGCTCCTTTTATGCGTCACTGTCTTGTTAGCTTTCGATTAACCCAATCCTCCCGCCTGGTACTTTCTCTTTGACAGTTTTCATTATAGCGAAAACAGAGACGATTCAGGGCCGAGAACAACGGGTTCACCAGGCCAATATTCAGAACCCCTGATCGCGACGCGTCTCTCAAGGTGACAGACAGGCGGAAGGATGGAGGGAAGATAAGAATCAGGAGATAACACCGCTGCTGGCACCTGTCTGTCAGACGTGCTTTGGCACCAGCACTTTCTCTCCAACTTGCCCTGCGTGCACGCCTCCTCCTTGCTTCCTCCACCGTATCGGGGATGGATCTGAGAACGGGTGCGGGGCCTGGAGGTAGCGCTGTCTGGATGGAATTTCAAATCAATGTTGCACACATTGTGTTCCAACTGCAGCTATTTTCAGCGCGCAGAGTTGAGGCACCACCAGGGGGAGAAGCGCGTTATCTGGCTGTGTGGGAAGCCACATGGGCGATGCTATCGTAGCGGAGCTACAAAGACAGGCCTCGACTCGCAGAGGATGGATGACAGCCATAAGTCGGCGCTTCAATTTCAACGTTGTTAGATGCTCGTGAGGTGCTAGAGAGTGTGGAAATAATATAAAGTGCGGTCGGGATTATCGGTGATTGGCTCTCTGGCGAGTGAAGGATTCTATTTTTTAATATCTACTGATGGCGGCGATGCCCCCTGGGCTGTTACCAAGGAGCACAATAGAGAACCTGACAGGTCGTCAAGGAGTTCTGAGGCTGGATAACAGCAACCAGAAGGCATGATGATCAGCATCCGTGACGTCTCAGGGTGAGCCCATCAGTCCCTGTGATGGGCTGCTGAGTTTAAAGCAAACCTCCCTTGACTCATCTCCACTTCCTGCCCCTTTTTCACGACACTCTGACCTTCTGTCCATCACAAAATCCCGCCGGCTAACGCCGTGACCTTGAGTTTGGACTCTGAAAGACGCTGCAGCGCTGCGGGCAGCTGAACTATCTGTGACCGGCAGAGGTCTCCTGGCTGCCCCGAAGACAGACGGCAGGAAACTACTGTAAATTGCTCCTGCGCGCGTAATGGTGTGGAAGTGTGTGCACTGAAGGCTCTCATCTGGCCAGATGGCTGCGAGTTCCTGTCTGCGCGTATCAGAAATGAAGCCCTGGCTCACGGGCGCCTAACGCACTCTATCTACCCTTCATGTTTGCCGTTCGGCAAGACTCCCGGTGTTCTCAGAATAAAACAGCGGCTGGGGGACGCAGGAGGTGGAGGCTGAAGTTCCAAATCCGAACAATAAAGGCTTTGATAAAAAATTCAACTGTGAATGATTGAAAACCTTTTGACATGTTGAGAGGGGATTAATGCGCCAGCAATAAAAGGCACAAAGCACTTAAACCAGCACTCATAAATACAAAATGAGTTTTATGGCAACTACATCTACGCTGAGGAACGTTTTGCTGAGATGTGTGTGTTTTCTACCATGAGACTACACTGAGACTGGTTTTACTGGTTACACTCATCTGGATCAGGCTTGTTTCTGCGGAGGGACCGAAAACATCACCCTCATCTCATCAATTGACCACCGACCTGACCAGGTGTGATCAGACCGAGCTGGTCCGGTGGAAACCCAGATGTCCCGGTGGATTATATGCAGTTTCAGTCCCGCCGTTGTTAGTTATAAAGGGTTCATCTCACTCTGGGCGCCACATTATTCTTACAGCTATTACTGCAATGGCTGCAAATGTTTTTTTTTTTGTTTTTTTTTCTGGTCTTAATTGACTGGTGTGTCACATTCAGCAACATTCCCCAGGGCACGGCGCTGCACGGAGCACCGCCTTTAAAGGCCTGAAATCGCTGTGAAGACCTGATGCAAAGCTGCACAATTATATCAGAGCTTTAGGGATCCTTCTTTTTTTCTTCCTGCAATCATCTTAACGGCTTCCCTGGAGTTGTGAGCATAATTAGGATATATGTGGGAAAAAGAAGTGGAAGTGTTAGTGTCTCTGCATTAATTTCATCTTAACAAAGTCCGAACTTGTGGCGAGCATGTAAGATATACAAGGATTTATGAGGAGACGAGGGGTAACGTAGTTTACAAGTAACATCCTCCAGATTTATAGATTTAGATTTTGACTTTTTAGTAAAATATTACTAGTAGTTTTGCAAACTTAAAAAAAAAAAAATAAAAAAACGCTTTAAATTCAGCCCATTCCTTCCTCTCATACAATTTACACACCGCTGTAGCTGTTTACACATGCAGAACCTCCACTCTGTTTCTTATTCCGAGTGTCTTTTCTCCCACACCATCACCCACCACAAGCACAAACACATGCAGTTTATCCTCCCCAGTTACCAGCGCTCTGTCCACATTTACATATCCATCCACAGAGGATTAGCTGTTTTTCAATCCCTCTAAGGGTGTGCAATCCATGACAGGCGGTGCGCAGAAGTGTGAATTATCCAAACCGTGCGCAAACATCAAGGTTATTCGCGGGTCAGCTGGGATCGGTTGATGCACAAACATGGGAGCGGCTGGAATAAACAGCTTTCACTGGCATTTACTGTCATAGCCGAAGGAGTATTTTTACTTTACTGCCCAACACCTGTTGGAAATGTCAAGAGTGTGACAGCCAGACTAAACAATCTGCTCTAAAACACAGTGCTTTGTGTGGTAGCTTTGGTACCACACACTCAGAGGATCGTTATTATTTCCTGCCACACTGGGAGCAATAATACTCCCATTTGCTCCACATTCATGTCCAGCAGGAAATTCCTCCAGCAGTTGTTCCAGTCCCTCATGGCTCCATAGGAGGAACATGTAGCTGTTCTCAGAACGGTGAATAACGGGCTTCAGGGCCGATTTAGGTACACATACATTTAGGTACACATACGCGGGGCTTCGAGTTTCTAAAAGGTTGCAGAAGGACTCTTTGAGTTTGCAGCAGGTGTACAGAACTGAAGGGCCGGTACTACGCGCCATCAGGATTTTATTTGATTACTGCTAAGTAGCTGCTGAACAACAAGCAGAAATTAAAGCAAATTACCTTGAATCCTGGGAAGCATTCATTTTACACACACACACACACACACACACACACACACACACACACACTGAGCCAAGAGAAGTTAATTGGATTGTGAGTAAGCATTTTGGACATCCATTATCTTCCCCTGTCAGTGGGGGTGAATGTCTGGAGGTGTTTCATCTAAAACTATTCTATTATCATCAGCCAAAGATAAGAAAATGCTCAGTCATGCACACAAACACACAGACACGGACTCTCTCTCTCTCTCTCTCTCTAAAGTGTAATATCACCTCCTGCGGCCAAGGTTAAAGCACTAACGTGGGCTCCACGCAGCCACAAGCACGCCTCCGTCGTTTTCTCACATCCCTCTGTTGGCTCGTCGCTTCCTTTCCCATCTGTGTTTACTTAGAAATGTAGACACAACAAAGTGGCAGATAAAGGCTGTCAGATGCAAACACACATGGCTGCGCGCGGTGGCAGATCCTGCGAGAGCCTTGGCGGTGGCTGATTTGCGAGTGTTTCTGCAAACTGGACGCTGTAACTGGCCGGTCTGGCTCCAAAGACTCTGTAACGTTTACACCTAATTAGTGCGAGGCCGTGTTTGCAGTGTGTCAGCATCCAGCAGAGCGTGACTGACAGCAGAATATCCTTTGATTAAGTAGCACTGTTGTCTTTTTTAGCTGCCTACATGTCATGTGTTTACTAATTACCAGAGGAGCTTCTGGAGGAGTTGCAACAACTTCTTTTTTTATTTTTTGCTGAAAGTTACAAACTCCTACAGAGAGCTGTACAGAGTTTCCCCAGGCTATCCAAACTAAAGGGTGCACATCAGAGAAGTGATGTTCACCATGTAAAACTTCAAAACCTTGATACTTCCACCAAAGAAAGCAAGCTAGGATTACATTTCCTCTCTCCAGTCCATGAGAGGGTGCTTTTGCTTTGTGCAGCTTTTCTATTTGGAGCCGTCAAAAGCCTCGCTGGAAAGGTCAGATGTCATTTCCTGAATAGAAACCAACTATCAGACGTTAAAGTGTTGGCTGAGAGATGGCATTGTGGTCGTAGGGGAGGGGAGGGGAGGGCGGGTGACGGCGGTGAAGGAGGAAGTGGCAGAACCGGTGAGAAAATGAATCGGAAAGTTTTGCTTAACCTTGTGTTAGAGTTAAGTGGGAATAGGGAGCTCAGGGGAAACAAAAATGTATATTTGACAGATTTCTGTACATTTAGATGCAGATTGAATGACACGTTGCATCCATTTTCCACAGGGGCACAGTCTTACTTTGCCTGAGTGCTTGGTTCCACTTGGTTGTTCATGCATATCAGCTATTTTTGGATTCTTTCTCTTGCAGAAAAAAAAAAAAAAAAACTAATTTAAGGGCAGCAATTAAAATTCTTCCAACTTAGATGGTTCATCTGATGCCCCCATGGCAAAAGTCTCAGTGTCTGATGGTTAATTTGAAATCTAAACGTTGGCATGCTAAAATAAGAGCCCATCCCACAATAACACATTAGTGTTAACGTTAATATTTAGCTCAGTTCCGTAGATGTATCGTCAAACATCATTCTATACATCCCAGCTTTTCTGTGTGGACTGCTCGTTCTCTCTGCATCCGTCTGCATTTATTCCCTTCAGGGTCTTCAGGACTGCCTGATAATACAAATATCCATAATAAATAAGTAAATGAATATTATATTAATATACCTATAAAGCTGTGACATTTAAGAGATAAGAGATTTTTTTAACATATTAATCTAATTAATCATGTTAAAATATTTATACATTGTAGGTGCTGCCCTCTTGTGGCACACTGCTTGCTTTTACACAAGTTACTTAAGACGTTGCCATAGCAGCAGAATCACTAAATTAGCCAACATTTAGCAGCTGTTAGGTTTTCTCATGGGGTGCATAAATTTACGTCCATGACTATGATCATGCGTTTCAATCATTGTTAACTAAGTAAATTTTCTTAGCAAAATTCCAGTCATACGGATTCAAAGCTTCCACCCTTGGCATTTTCGTCAGCCATGAGACTGTTTACTGTCGTGAATCCAACTTCGGTGAATCAGTCCAAACATGTAAAACTAGATGAAGACTACATGGATATAATGTTTTTTTACATCTCAGACTCCTCAGGAACCAGGAGTG
The DNA here is from genome assembly GCA_015343265.1 of Pao palembangensis. NCBI lineage: Eukaryota > Metazoa > Chordata > Actinopteri > Tetraodontiformes > Tetraodontidae > Pao > Pao palembangensis. Next base: position 15,191,303 of record CM027085.1, on the reverse strand, counting down.
CTGGTTGACCTGTGACAGAGGCTCTACTGTCTGCACCGCTGCCTCCTACAGCTGCAGAGAGCTGGGTGGGAAGGCCCGACCCGGGGAAGCCCCTGGATCAGGTTACTTCCTCCCTGGCCTAGAGACACCAGACCTGGCCACCGCGGCTCCTCCCACATCCTTCCCCGACAATGGGCAAAGCCAAGAAAAACCTCCTATGGTTTAATTGAAAGACAATGAGCGCATTCTCCTTCTCCTCCCCCCCCCGAGGGAAGAGGGGAGTCTAATTGGCACCTTGCTTTGCACTAAAGAAGACAAGCACAGGCCTGGCCCAGAGTGGGTGTATTAACCCGTGTGTTATCACAAAGACCCAAGTCACAGGGCCACGCTGTTCTCTCTCTCCCCGTCAGAGAACTGTTGTTTCATTCAGCCTGTTTCGGAGACACGTTCAGGCGGACGGTGATAGACTTACCTGGGAACAGCCGTTAGTGACAGGGCTCGATTGTGCATGTGGTTGCATTACAAAGGGCCAAGAGTGGTAAAGATGATCTACGCGCACTCCAGTGGACAACAATTAAACTCATTATAGCTTCTAAAAACCCCAAAAGCTGAAATCACAGAGCTCATTTGTGAGGTTTTATGTTGATGTCTCCTGCTTTAGAGGGAAACTGCAACAATGCAAAGTTTTAAACACAGAAAATGAAATTGCCAAAGCACTTTGTGCCCAGAAAGGAAGGATAGAGCCAACCACCACCGTGACTCATTGCTGAAATGCTAACCATTTGTTTGTTTCCCCACCAGAGGGAACAGACTTTTCAGCATTCCAGACAAATGTGGGGGGGTCATTCTTATGGCGGGAGCTTTAGAATCTGCCCGTACGATATTTTAGACTTTAATGACACGTTAAAATGTCTGAGGGCTGCAACTGCTACATGCAGCAGCAGGTCGAGAACCATAACAATCTGTGTGACTGCAGAAAAAAAAGGAGGGGGATCGGCTAAGAGGCACCCCCACAGGCATGCAGCATTAGACAAACACAGAAAATACACACACGTGGAGAAACGCAGCCTGCACCTCAGACATGTGAGACGCAACAATCCGCTTTGTTTGGACTCTAAAATGATCGCTAGGGCAAGGTGGTGAAGCTGGGATCTGATCAAATCAGGACACATGCAGCTCTGTGACATGACGAACAAATGAAACAAGACAAAACGAAGAGAAGCTAAAAATACAGAGATGAGACTATGCATTAGCACAGCCCCTGTGATTCAGACAAACATGTCCAAAACGGAGCGATGAATGAGGGATCAGAGCAGAGAAGAGGACAGGCGGCAATGGTGATGAAAACGCTCAGGAGCCAACCCACTAAATTATTCATGAGCGCAAGAGCGACGAGGGCACCTGGGGACCAAGCAGCGCTCGCTAAATTTAGACCGTCCCTCCGCGTTTGAGTTTCTGCGATGGGAAGGTGCGAGTGTTGCCTCGATGAAAGTTTTCTGAAAGTTGAGACGATGCACGAGCACCACAGATGTTAAAATATGTCAGCCTGTCCAGTCAGCAACCACCTGATGGACGGAGTGAGCCCCAAAGACAGAGATGAGGATGCTTCTGTCAAGCTAATGGCTGTGACTCACTGGTGATTCTGATGGAAAGTGATAAATGGAGCCTTAAAATACATTTGTCTGCATGTACGCGTGCATGTTTAAATGGTGGTGAGATGTAATTACATAATAAGTGGACAAGAAATATGAAAGATGATTGGTATTTAAATGAAAGCATCATGCATAAAGACATACAAAAGAATTTATTAAGATTTCAAAAAGCCACAAGGTATGTGTGTGTGTGTGTGTGTGTGTGTGGTGATGATTGCAGATAACGAACCAGCAGCTCCAGCTGTCTGCATCACACTAATTAACCAGCTCACCTCACAGCTTTAAAAGAGGTCACTGCATCTCACTGCCCACACACACACACACACGTTCGTAGTAATAAGTAATAAAAGTGCAAATGGAATTCATTTAAAAGGTGCCGTGGTAGAGGCTAAGATACCCAGAAAGATTTAGACATAAGTTGGGAAATCCTTAACCGCAAAAAAAGCAGCTTAAAATGCATCTTCTGGGTGCAGAGGTCAAAAAGGCCTGAAGAAGAGCCGACAGGTCTCACACGAGTGTTACAATCTTCTGTGGCCAACACCTGACCTCCTGACAACGAATCAGTGGGTACACTGTTCCAGTGAGCCAGTCAGAGCGAGCTAGCAGCGCGAGAGAAGCTCGACGTGACAACTCAGCCGAAGCCTGTTCGTTCCACGCCGCAACATGTCGTCAGTGGCGAGGATGCAGATGCGAACAGACTTGATGTTCCATCACATTTAAATTTCCTGTTGTTGCTTTGGGGCTCTCTGACTTTGTGAAAATCATTAGCGGGCCTCTAAACGTTGGGTTGTCTTGAGCACCAGAGCTGCTGCAGTGGGCATGGCTTCACAGTCTTTACCTCCTGTGCGACAGACCTGCGGTCCTGACGGAGGGAGCACAGCTGCGACTCAGCTTGGATCGCTGCCGGTCCCTGAGTGACGAAGGGTGAGCAAACTCCGTAACCCCAGCAGCGCCCGGCTCTTTTTGGATCGCATGCACAACTGTACGTTCAAGCGTGCGATCAGCAGCTGTGCGAACAGCTGCCCATAGCATGCTATGTCTGCACACACACGCTAGTGTCTGTTAGCGAGCCGGTAGCCAGGCTTTTACTACGGCGGCTAATGCTCAAAGAGCACAGGCGGAAACCACATTTCCAAGTACACAGGTTTCGAGGAGAAAACCCTGTTTCTGTGAGGTCCTTAGCCATAATTTCAATTTACATTAACATCACTGGATGCCTGAGGGATTTCTAGGTGGTTCTAGTTCTGGATGACCTGGCAATGCAAACAAACAAAAAAAATAATAAATAAAAAAAAACAAAACAAAACAAAACACAATTTCCATCCTGCGCGACCCCAAGAGCTCCAAACCACCCAGTCATGAAGTCCAGAGCAGACACAGCATGACGTGCACAGTTGTATGAGTCAATATTACATAAGAAAAAAGCACTACATGCTGCTTGTTGTCAACAAAATAATGGTTAACCACAAGGTTTGCGTGTTTGCGCAAAAGATGCATTCGTTCGGCCTCATGCATGTGGTTTCTGTGCACTCATGCGTGTGTAACCACGCCGTGTTTATCCATGAAATGAGATGTTAAGGTGCTTAACAATGGGACTTGCTTGGATAAAAATGGACCTGTGAGGCCTGGTGTGATCTGTTTTTTCTCCCAGCGGGGACAATTCACTCTGCGAGACATTTGTTTTTGTCCTCTGGCGCACATCCTGTTTGCTAGCTTTCCCTTTTGGACGGATTGCTCTAAAAACCGGACTAAAGAGGCATTTCCATGGAACCTGTAAATGTAAAGACAACAAATAAAATAAGTATATATCAGATAAGCAGCCTTTTTGAAGGAACCCTGGATGACAGTCTAAGCTGGATGAAGCCCTCTTAAGGACATCCTGCAGTTGCATTTGCTGGTGTGTTGGAGCTAAGAGGCTGTGCAGGCAAACCCACCGGCTCTGCTGGAGCTGCGAGCTCATGCTTGTCAAAACTGATCGAGTTCATGCGGATGAGGATGCATCCTGATTCCCCACGGTGCTTAAATATGAGTCTGCCTGCCCTATATACATGCTCCAGCACATGCCTTTACATGTAATGAACCTTGTGGGCTGATATAAAGGCTCCTGGCACGAGCAGAGCATAAACACAACAAACCAGAAAGCTCAAAGTCGCTTGTGCTTTTTTTTCCCTGCACAAACCTTTTGAGGCTATCAATCAAATCGCGGTGAGGTGGTGATGGGAGGAGCAACAGGCGGATCAAAGGGTGTGCGATAGAGAAATATCTAAGGCTCACACCCCTCCAATCGCTCGCCTCCTCCCTCTGACAAATGCAGTTATTAGCATATGAATTGCTCTGAACCGTGACCAGGATCCAGGAAGAAGCCGCGCATCGGGGCTGTGGTGGCTTAGCACGGAGGCTGTCCAGCCATTCTCAGCCTTACCCCGACATGTTGAGTTTTAAAGATGATACTCTTGTGCAGTGCAGTAAAAGTATCAAGCGAAACTCTTCAAAAACAACAGGAGCTTTTCTTTGTTCTTTTCTAAACACTGGCTCGAACTCAGAAAAGCAGTCAGACAGTTTGCCCGACAGCTAAATCGAAGTTTTTCCCCGCTCTGAGCTGCACAGAGGAAACGTCATGTAGAGATATTTGGCGAGCTGTCAGCAGTCTCCTGGCCACGGCCGACGCGTGCATTTGCATCCGGCTCAAAGGAGGCCCGAAACATCAAAGCCTCTTTCAAGAGCTGCTTGATACCACATGGCGGGACAGGTGAGTGAGACGAACTACTGTACCCAGAATGCACCACATTTCCCAAAATAAAAGTGGGACGCGTCACTGCTTTGATCTGAACACCAGCTGTTCCTGATGTGCTTTAACTAAAACCTAAACAACTACAAAGGTTATTTCCTGACATTCTTTAATGCAGGAAAAAAATGAATCTTTGAGGACTTTTGAATAAAATCCATTAACACTGGCGACAGACTGTAACAGTCAAAGCAAGACTTGGGTATAAAACATGACAGGCTAAATCTGTAGCATATAATTGTGAAACTGACGTGCAATTACAGTTGCAGCAGCTTCTGACGGCCCCTTTACTTCTACCTCCCGTCACTATACTGGAGAGACGTTCTCAACCCCCATTTGGGAATATAAATCTGAAACATCAAATTTGATACACATGACAGCCTTTATAAGCGCTACGTGTGTTTTGGCTTCCGCTCAAAGCCGACCTTCCGGCACGAATCATCGCTCCCCAACTTTGACCAATCCCGTCACCACGCTCCAACGTGCTGCGGGCGTCCGAATTCAGCCTCCGCTGAAATTACGGACGTGGTCGCTCAGAGAGCTCGGGTCTCTGGCCTCCTGGGGAAAGTCAACTGTACGAGCGAATAAACGTCAGCGGCTGACGGATCGCATCTATGGCGGCGCATGTTTCCTCTCGTGTTAGCCGGCAGAAAAGATGCCGTGCTTCACGTCGCATTTTCTGCATCACAAGGCTGGTCACTATAACGACGCAGGAATGATACACAGTGCAGGGTCTCTACTCCAACCTTGTAAAAACTACCCATTCATACATGTTGGACCCTGACGGAAAGGTAAGGCAGGTCAGAGGTCAAATAAAGGCCCCAGTCCTGACAAGACCCAAAATAACACGTCATCACTCGTATCCAAGTCCTCGACGACCTTTATCCTCCACCACAAATGCAAGCAAACACAGCCAACTGCTCTCTCTCTCTCTCTCTCTCTCTCTCTCTCTCTCCATCTGTCCGCCTTCTCTTCCGCCGGGAATTTCATGCAGAAAAGCCATTCTGCATTTCAGCGCAATCACGCCAAGCTCCGAAGCAATTACGTCTGATCGCGGCCCAGTTGGCCTGGACGCTGTTTATCCGCCGCAGCATGGGGATTCATCAAGCAGAACTCGCCCAGATAAGGGGGAGGGCATTTTCTTTTTTCATGTGCGATACAGCTCTGGCGGCACGCAGGCCTCCCTGAAGATGTCCTGACGATGGCTCAATGCTCATTTTAATTAACACGCGGGCCTGTAGATGTTAATTAAAAAGCAGACGGGAAAAGATCACACGGAGCGAGGAGCTGAGTTTCTGATTGCTTCTCGAAAACATCTGAGCCAGGAGAGTCCGGCTTGTTGAGGCTGGGTTTGCACGAGGAGCTGAGGCGTTACTTACTTCATGGGCTTGAACAGAGCTTGTCCGTAGTTCTGGAAGGTCATGATCAGCTTCAGCTGGGTGCCTCCGGATTTCATGGCTGAGGAGAAACAGTGGAGATGTTAGAACACGTGCACGCACGTCAACACCAACACGGCACAAGTGTATTTGCACATGAGCCAGTTGGTAAAAACCAGTTTTGCAAAAATGTGCAGCGCTCCGCCAGACCCACAAGCTGCACAGTGAACCTGGTACATTTTGTCCACTCGCTCCCAACACGCCAACCTCTCACCCTTGCCCTGGGATGAGGGGCTGGGCCACAACCGTTCGTCTGTCCTGACCGCGGTTTCTCCCGGAGGCAATTACTGACTTGTGGACGGCTTCTTGCCGGGCCATCAAAGGCACCGCCAGGCTGTCTAAATGCCCTGTGTTTCTGTCATAATAGACAGGCTTTCAGGGGATTTGCCCATTTATTACAGCGCATTAGCTTGAGTATATTACACAACACAGCACTTCTGCTAACCCCTGTAACCACATAAGCCCCTTGTAGTGGACCCGCTGTCTGACTGGCTTGCTGGCTGAGTATCCTAAAGGCCCTCATTCTGAAGTAGCTTTGAGTTTATTGACTTTCTTGTGGGGATTTCTTGTTTATCTGTCATTCTTAATTCTCTCTGGCCACATCTTTCCATTTAGCATGTTAACAATCCATCAGAAGTCTGGACCTTCATAACCAATTTGCTGCAGCCAGGTCAAGTGGTTGGTGCTCCGGAGTAATCTTTCTTCAATCTAAAACCTCTGAGAGATTGTTGACGTGACCGAGTTGTAATACCGTGACCTTGAGTGTATAAGCCACGATCCTTGATGGGCTGACCTCGATCCTCCACGCACTGCTGAGTGTTTGCAAAAAATGTATTATCTAATTGAAAACTACAAAAGGTAATCCCTGTTGGAAATCCCCCTCCCCTGGGAAAAAAAAACAAACAAAAAAAAAAAAACACTCGGCTGATTCTTTCCCTGCAACTGCCCTGGCATACAAGCACGACTTCAACTTCAGCGATGCACGCTCGCCCAGAGGCCATCTGTCACACTATCCGCTAGCCTATACGGCCATTTATACCATATAAATCCATCCATCCCCCAAATGGAGCGGCGCCCTCCACTCCAAACCTTCGTGCTCTCTGGTCTTTCAGAAATCTCCGGGACTCACCGCCACGATAAATCTACACTGCTCTCGCCACACGCCAGCGTGCGTGTGATTTATGAGCCCAGCTGACGACCGAACAAAAGGCCACAGAGAGATGGACACAAAGGAGGGAAGAGAGCGAAGTGCTGCCACGCACTGGAGAGGCTGGTGCGTGTGTGCACCAAGTATATGAAACACATGCTTTTCAGGCATGCTTACACACAGACACACACACACACACTGATTTATGCAGCACGGTGAGGATAAAACACACAGCAGCCATTAAAGTGCAGGCTGAGGAATGATAGTGAGCTGCAAGTGAGAGGGGCGAGTAACAAAGAGACAGTGAAGACGGCGTCAATAAGATGTACAATGACTCTTTGTGAGAAAACAAAGGCAGAGAGATAACAGCAGCGGAGGATATTTTAAGCACCCATTTTGATTTCAGACCAAATCTTCATCTTGCGGCCCCTCCGATTCACACACTCTGGCTCCCGCTCCCACACGACAGATTTGGACGATGTGGCTTCAGCGCGGCAAGAAGCTGTCAGAAGCTGCGATCTAAATGTGGAACGTTTTACTTTAAACGGCCACGCTGATGATATTCTCTCATTGTCAAGATGAGTGCCAATAGCTGGAGGAGGAAATAAGCCATCAGATCAGTTTTCCTGGTTTGTCCACAAGATTTTTGTGCATTTATTTATTTATTTTCTTTCCTGTCACTTTAAACTGACCAACAGTTGGAAATGGAGTACTAACCCCAACCCTGTAATTAGTGTTTAAGAGAACTTAATACTTGCAATGTTACAAAGTAGCATGATTAGACGTTGAATTAGAGAGTCTGAATTATGGAAAAATGTCCGTATATTAGAGTTTATTCCAAAAACACTTTAGTCTGAAATGTATTGAAAAGACAGAGGTGCTGGAGTGTTGGTGCTGAACCTAAATGACCTGTAGCACTATCGCAAAAGCCAACGTTTAACAGCAAATAACATCTAACTATGGGAAATTATGAAGCATTGTAAAAAATAAAGGTCATTAGTGGATCCAAACGCACCCCAACACTGGACCGGAGCAGTCCTCTGTGACCCACTTACCCACGCTGGTGATCCTCTGCGTGACCAGGTCCTTCAGCAAAGCGTCCATCGCCGGGCTCTTCCTGGAGTAGAGCTCGTAGCGGTTGATGCCGATGTGGAAGCGTAACCAGTTGGGGTAGGACTCTGCCGTCACATCCCCGGTTGGCGAGAAGTCCTCTTCTTCGTCGTTGCCTTCCTCGTGGTGCCTGAAATACAAGGGGGAGATGGTTTACGCTCAGATGACAGAGAGATCTGAAGTCAGGATGGGGACAGACTTATTGTAAATGTGGTAAATGTCATTTGTGATTATAATCTTACACCCGCAGCATAATCACGTGGTTTCAGGTTAAATTTGAACGATTGTTATCATTATTGAAAGAAACAATGATGATAGATAGATAGATAGATAGATAGATAGATAGATAGATAGATAGATAGATAGATAGATAGATAGATAGATAGATAGATTCTAATAAAGATCTGATTATTGCACTTCAGAGTTATGGTTGAATTTTGCGCTCACCCTGAAAAATAATATCCGTCTTAAATGGCAGCCCAGATTCAGGTGAACCCAAACTTACCATCCTTTGTTCCCCGCTGCTCTGGGGTAAAACCTGATGTCCATGTTGACGTTAAACAGCGTGTCATCATCCGTGAGGGGAGGAAGGTCAACCTTGTACAGAGGATGCTCAAATAGCGCGGACAGTCTGGAGGCACTGTGTCCGGGGACGGCGCGACCCTTGCCCGCGTCTCCGATGAGCGGCTTGTGGTCCTCCCTCTTCCCCGTCGACGGTCCGCTCCGCCGGTCCGCTCTGTCAGCGGCCGCCGCGTTTTTCTCCCGTGACTGCGACGTCAGGTTGGAGTTCGGCTCGTTGCTAAAATCCTGCAGAATCCTCAACGTGTGCTTATTAGGCCAGCCGGCTTCGGCCGCCGACCTGGCGCGCTGCTTCCCCCAGCCCTGAGTCTCTCCGCCCGGGTGGTGAGCGCACTGACAGCCGCCATCCGCGCTGTCCGTTCCCGAGCCGCGCTTCTCCAGTTTCGGTAACAAGTCTATCATAATGTGCATGGTACAGGCTACCAAAAACACCATGAGGATCAGCACTCTGAATTTCCGGAACAGTATCATCTTCATCGCGTTTCCTCTTCCTTACGCGGTCAGCTTTAAACGCAGCGCACCTTTCCGCACCGAGATTGGACAGAGCTACGCGATGGCACAGAAGAAATTATTGTTTGATTTACAAAGATCATCGCGTACAAACGTCACACTATTAATAATCCCATCCTGCGTGCAGCATTTTATTTACCTTCCGCAACAGTCCCGGTTCTGCGTCCCCAGACAGGTGGACGGAGCGACACATTGTGATGACCGGACAGTTCAAGCGCTCCTGTTAATAAGACACAGTCTCAGGCGTCTCAGACGGGCCACATATATGATTAATAGGACTTAACGGAAAGAAGGAGTTTCCCGTTCAAGATGCAATAATCACCGTCAAGTCTGCTTCCTCATGTGGCTGCCAAGGCAGACAAAGCTGTCAAAATGAGCAGAACTCTCTCCACGGAGAATCGATTGAGCCCAAAGAATCACAGCTCACAGAGCGTGGAATGGAGAAAAAAGTTGGAATTAAAAAATAACAGGTGATCCGCGCTCTGATGCTGCTCCTTCAGGCTGAAGTCGAATCCGAGCCCGTCCGCAGGTGCAGGGATCGCAGTGGTAGTCTGCCGCGTTTCTTTTCCAAGAGCTCATCCAGGGTGGGTGTGTTAAATATTGTGATTCGGGCGCGCCGAGCCCAGCCTCGGTGTCGTCATGAGGGAAAAGATTGGTTGCGTCTGTACATTTAAGCAGCACCATGACACGAGAGGGGAGATTCAGGGAGGAGAAGCCGTGTGGACTCCAACCCACTCAGTCTGTAACTCCGCCACCAGAGGGCGCCAGAGTAACCCGCAAAAGTCGACGTTTAATGGCTCTAAACCTCGGCTGAGACGTTTTTTCATTTGAGTGGAGAAGAGTGAAGATAATTTAGATAAAGGATCATGTTAATTGTTCATGTATTTTACTTAAATTGCAACAAAAACACAGCGAGATCACCCTGATTCTATAATACTCGCAATAATGCGAGTAAAAATCTTAAAAGGTATATAAAATGTCTAAATTGTGAGGGGAAAAAAACAGATAAATGATGATTACCCACTTCGATTGTGGGACTTAAGGAGGGTTTGAGATTTGCTTTACAAATCTTCTTTAGTGATTAAACTCAATAATTTGCGATTCAAACTTGATGAAAAGTGACATTTGTTATAAAAAGTAAAATTGTGACACAGAAACATGGATTGTTAGTGTAAATCAACAATTGTGGTGTTGTGGAGAATATTTTTCCCCCAGTGAAGGGGAATCTGGTTTGATAGCAGCAGATAGAGCAAAACGGCAGTAAAGACGCTCACCAAAAAGCCAAAATCACGAAGTCTATGAACACTATAAACAAGTCATAAATGAGATAAAGAGTTTTAAAAAGAGATGTGTTTGATTTGGAAGGCGGTACATGTAAGTCTAAGGTCAGGTGCACAGCTGAACACTTCAAACTGACATTTTGCACAACACAGATCCCACACATGGAGGCAGTTTTTCAACATTTAAGTGTTAATGTCATTTGCTATTGATATGAAGAATAAAAGGATGATGTTCACAGACTGCCACAGCTGACCTCTGACCTGTGGAAAACCCAGTAAGAGCCACAGATGAGGGATGACCATCAGTCTGGTGTGCATTATTAGTAATGTTACATCAGAATAACAGTCCTGATCCAACAATTGGAGGCTTGGAGAACCAGAGGTTTGTTTCCTCCAACAGACAGAAGATGGCAGAGGAAGTGGAGGAGAGAGGGAGGTAGCTGGGAAGGAGAGGAACGTGTACAGGAGCCGCTATCATGTTTGTCAGTAATTAATAGATCTGTTGTATTCACATGAGCTGGAATCTGAGCTCAGAGGAACGGCGGCAGCAGCAGGATGAGCAGGGGCAGCCAGTGTGTAGGTTGTGTTATTCCCAGACTTAGAGTGGGACAGAGATTAGTCTTTAGTCTGGATTTAAATAGAGCCACGCTAGCGCGCCATCAGGAATCAGGAAACATTTTTAAAGTCAGAAAAGTGTCAGACACAGGTCTGCGTCTGAGCTTCAGGCTGCATTATTTAACGAGCTGGGAGGGAAAACACATCTGGAACCATCCTCAAAGTGACATAAAAGTTGGGTTAATGTGCTCTTGTCAGCGTGCTGGTTCGTTGTGGTATAATTAAACATAAGCTGTGTCAAGTTCAGCACAAATCAGTGATGTGTGTAACTAAGAGGACATCTACAAGGTTAATTCAGGGCCAGTAAACAGCTGTCTGCACAGAGCTGATGCGTTCTTAATAATTTATTTATCCATTGATTTAGGTAGTAGAATGATGCAGGCTGGGAAGTGAACCCAGGATCTTTTTATTAAAGCGAAAAATGCTACAATGCCAACTCAATCAATAGATTGTGACAGTCAATAAACCGTTGTTCTGTCCAATGATAGGTATGCCATTGTTACTGCAGAGTAATAATGCTGCTCTTCTGGGTCCATCCATCCATCCATTTTCTGTGCCTGCTTTATCCAGCTTTGGGTCGCAGGGGTCTGCTGGAGCCTATCCCAGCTGTCAAGGGGCAAGAGGCGGGGTACACCCTGGATAGGTCGCCAGCCTATTGTAGGGCTAACACCTCTTTTGGGTCACATTAATAATAACTGAAGATTGCAGGGTTTAAAATTTTGATGATATAATGTTTGTGTGTGTGTGTGTGTGTGTGTGTGTGTGTGTGTGTGCACGAGCGCGTGCTTGTGCACATGACAGCACCTTCTGCAGCCTAATTGCGCCAAAGCCTGCTGGTTTAGCCGATGTTTTGATGGAGGGACTTTGATTTTACACAGAACCGTCAGAGTTGTCATTAATCTCAATGTCACAAAACCACAACAAAGAGTAAGAAGCAAAGCTTTGATTTATAATATGCTACTGATTAAAATGTGATTAATTCTAATAAAAGTGTTTTTAAACCAGGTTATTTATCACCCACAAACATTAATAATCTTTCATTGATTTTTTTTCTCCACTTCCCGGGGGCTATTTTGCTTTATTTGCTGATAAAGTGAAACAAACCTTGCAACAATTACTGCCGCCGGCACCTCCTGCCAGGCTGGAAAGTCTCTTCCAATACTTCGCAAGTTTAAATGGGAAAAAAAACATTTGAAGCAGGCCACAGTTCATTAATGCTGCCAGATTCAGGGCTCCTGACTGCCAGACAATGATATGCAAGCTCACTGCTGCAAAGCACTCTGGGTAATGTTAGTGAGAAACGTCTTCAATGGATCAGCAGGTAGAGTCGACATTTCTTCAGTCAATAGCAGGAGTGGGCAATTATTTTGCCTGAAGGGCCACATTGGATTTTAGATCTTAATGAACAGGCCAACCAGGTGGTGCGGGAAGGTACTCCGCCCCAAATGAAGATCGACGTTAACTTAAACTCGTGCTTGATGTTGACAGAGTAAATATTTTGAAGAGCTTCTAAATTGGTCCAACTAGAGATGAACATTTATTCAGCTGCGTGCGCAAATAAGTTTCCTTGCTTTTCTTCATTAGTTTTACTTTCTTTGCCTTTCCAAGTCTTCAGTGACCTTTGACCTGACAGGAAGAAGATGTGAGGAGAAACACCTGAACGCCAGTAAAACAAAAAGGTTGGCCAAAAGAGGCAGGACATCCACACCCCACACAACGGCGAACATCCAGGGCTCGGACATTAAGATAGTGGACGCATTCAAATACCCGGGTGTTCACCTCAACAAGAAACTGGACTGGTCTCACAACACCAACGCCCTGTACAAGAAGGGCCAGAGTCACCTGCACCTGCCGAGGAGACTGAGGTCCTTCGGTGTGAGCAGAGCTCTTTTCAGGACATTTTACAACACTGTAGTGGCCTCAGCAGTATTTTATGCCATCATGTGTTGGGGGGGAAGCAGCACAGACAGAGACAGGAAGAGACTTAACAAGCTGGTTAAGAGAGCTGGCTCTGTCCTGGGCTGCAGCCTGGACTCCTTCAAGGAGACGGCAGACAGAAGGATGCTGGCCAGGCTGACATCCATCAGGAGCAAATCCTCCCACCCCCTGCACCACTCTGTGGAGGCCCTAGGCAGCTCCTTCAGCACTAGGCTGTGGCATCCTAGTATATGCGCATATATATATATATATATATATATATATATATATATATATATATATAGGGTTAACAATATTTTTTATTCTTATTTTTCTAAAGTCTTTCCACTATTTATTTCTTAACGTATCCTGCCACTGGAACACTGCAATTTCCTCATTGTGGGATAATAAAAACATTGTATTGTATTGTATTGTATTGTATTCTATTCTATTCTATTCTATGAAAAATGACTCAATCTGGAGATGGTGAGAGAGCCGATGTCTGCATGTCACAGCAGATGCCGTCCCGACGTTTGATCTGACGGCTCTGGACTGAAGGCCAGCTTTTGAGAATCCAGCCTGACTTTCTGCACCACGCTGCAACCTTGTGACCAAGGTTGCAAGTCAGCCGTGTCTGAGCTTCAGATTTATTCCTGAATGCAGTGAATCAAACGTTCAGGACGACTCTCTGGGGAACAATATTAAAAGAATATACATCCATTTTTCTTCCTCTTTATCGTTATGTTTCATAAAAGGCCATAAGCTCTGCCGCGTCGCCCCTGTTGGGCAGCTTTATGAGCCAAATGATTTGTTAACAATTTCCTGCCCTAGTAAGTGTGGAATTCCTTATTAGAGGCTAATGTGACAGAGTAATCGCACAAAAAAAGGTTGAGCTGGTTTTGAGTGTGAGAGGCTTCAGTATTGATGACAGTGGGGTTCGTCAGGGTCATATGACCTCAAATGTAACATTCGTGACATGCTGTTTTCACCAGTCATAGTGTCAATTTACAGCAGTTTGTGAAAATATCGACGTGATTGTAGGCACCCGGCAGGGCAAAGCAGCACTCCCGCACATGCACGCTCCTGCTTTTTCACTGGGAACATGTGCCCATCACAGTGTGACGTGGAGTAATGAGACTGCAGACAGTCCTCACAACGGCACGGCCTTTCCCGCTGCGCTGTTGATCTCTTTATCTGCCAGTCTCAGAGAATGAAGCCAGAGTCAGGGATTGAAAGTGGCGGGAGGAGGAGTGTGACCTTGGCGCTGAAGGGCTGTTTCACTCGTTTGTGCAGAAAAAGACTGAGAGACCTGATGGCAGATGACAGACCGCCTATCCTTTACGATGACCATGTGACAGATGTCTGTGTTCACCTTTTATTCAGCATCAAATGCTGTCAGAGACAGGTGAAGACATGGACGATCATGAAGGTGGGCATCTTTGCTATAAAACCCACAAATAGGAAAACGAACATCCTGTGGACAGGAAGTGAGCAGAACATACATACTTTCTTTTTCTGGTTCTGTTAAACGTTGTCTTATTCCCGATGAGCGTCGGAGGCTGGCACAGGTGAAGGACGTTCCGGTAACACCAGTTGTCAAAAATTGATGAGCTTTATGTACCAATGCTCAGTGAGCTACAAAACAGGTTTTATTCAATGCTAAAGTGTTATTGGGCAATTTTCTGAGTGATTCTCCCCTGAGGAAAATTCACCGCAACGTAGCCATGACACTACCTGGATCCTTAAAGTGTGAAGGAAACACGAGCAAGACTTGATCCCCCAATTTAACTGGATAATGAGTCGGACAAGAAAACGAGCGTCTCGCTGTTTCTGCTTCAAAGCTGTAGAAATCAAACATCAGATACGCCTCCCAGGAGATTAGCGCGCCCGCCCGAGGCCGCTCGGCAATGATGACGGTGTCTCTGTGCCTTTTAATTCATTTGCTATCTGATTCTAATGGAGGAGGATTGGAACGGGGGGTGTATGAGCTCTGACTCATCTGACATCTCGGTCAGACCATGTTCCTTGCTGCATTCCTCTTCCCTGATATGAGTCACTGGTTTCATTGTGATCGGTGTAACAACACAACGTAACAACACAAACACATGCAGGAGGACACGGTTGATCATATCTGCTTGTGTGTGTTGTTACCGTGAAAATAACAATGGCCGACAGTCGCAGTCGGTTACTCCGAAGGAGGCATTAAAACCACGTCCAGAGCAGCAAGACAGATGAGGGGGCTGCAACCCCTTGCTGTGGTGGCAGAGGTGTTTATCCCACCTCTGCCACCACAGCAAAGTCGGGTCGTGGCAGCAACATGATGTCACCTTGGTTCTCACAATAGATCGGGTTGCTCCGGAGGAAGATGGCGGGCAGGATCTCCTCCAGCACAGCTGACAATGGAACTGATGCTCGACCAAACAAAAGTAATGTGCATGAGCGAATAATGATGATATTGTTAGTAAGGTGTCACTTTTGATAAAAAATAAAACAAAAAAAATTGCATTGTTTCTATGTCTAGTGGTCAGAAAGTGTACTGCAAGACTTGATTGAAGGTTATTATACACTATACACTTATACACCATGTTTATGTATATTTAATGGGAATTTTTGACAGTAAATAATTTAAAGGTCTCACACACAAGACGTTTAAACGCAGTTTAAACCAAACTGGAAAAGTGGAAAGTAGAAGGGGGTAAAAATAGAAGCAAGGTTTTTTTTTGTTTGTTTTTTATAAAGCAAAAAATGTGTATAGGGCGGAGGCCTGTTCAGGCTGGTTGAGTTACTCAAGAAATAAAATAAACCAGGAGGTTGTTGTTCGCTTCCTGTTTCCATCAGTCAGAGTATTCATGTTACTTTTTTCTTTTTTTTAGAGCAAATTTTTTATATACATACACACAGAAGCACAAAGCTCTGGCATTGCTAGTTCATGGTTTTAGGGTACAGTATTTATGAGCTTTGTCTCACTGCTGTGATATCACCAGAAGAGAGGACACTTGTATACATATTGTCATTTTGACAAATCCTCTATGAGGAGACCAAATTGACCAGTGTGTCAGTGCACCTCAGAAGATGTACTCTGTCCTCTGCTGTGATGAGACGCTCCGCCGCTGATTTCAGCTGCAGTGTCAGGTTAGCATGACATCTGCAGCGCACGGCTGGTCTTCATGTGCAGCTCAGTGACACTGGGCGGGTCCTCTGCTTACTCCGCTGGGCTGCGGCTTATTTAACAGCCTGTTACACAAGCACATGGCAGGGCTCCAACACCGCTGCCACCACCTCCGCCGCTGCAGCTCTCTCAGGCCACATCCTGTTACGGCTCTGCCCCCACTCGCATGTTGACACATGGGTCACTGCAGGGCGTTGGCTGCGCGTCCACACACCCAGACAGAAGAAGACATGGTAGAGTCGCACAGAGCGTTTGCCTGTGCATATGTGTGTGTGTGTGTGTGTGTGTGTGTGTGTATGTGTGTGTGTGTGCTTGTGTGTGTGTGTTGGGGTTGGTATGTTTTCATGCTGGAGGCCTGTAATTAGAATGTGACTGCTACCCAGGCAGGATGAGGTTGTGGGGGGGGGGGGCTGCTGGTTGCTGAGTGGTTTGTCGCAGCCTTGCGGAGCAGTGACCAGGGCTTAATTGCAGGAGCGTCAGCCCCGCTGGACCCTGATGACGTTTCTTGTGATTACGTTGGATGATTAGTATTGATTTGGAAATGTGGAGAGTCATGTTTAATTGCATTAGAATAATTGCCTATTGATGTCAGATGTGAGACTCACCTGTTGGTGAGCTTATGGGAAACACATGTCAGCCAAGATTTTTTTTTACAGTAGTTTGATCAAAGTCAATGCAAATTACCTCTGGGTGACCTGTGGTCAACTTGAGACCAGAGTCTGCAGTTGCCACTCGCACCATCGGTGTATCAATCTGACACCAAGAAAGGACAAAAAGAATCACATGCTAATTCAGGTTCAACAATACCCAAACAGCCGACAAGAAGGAACCAGTGGGTCCTGCCTGGAGGGAAACCAGGGCCTCACCATGGAAGCTGACCTGGGGCCAATCGGTCTCAGCTAGAACCTGGGGACAGGGGAGGAGTCCTGGGGACAGGGCAGGGAGGGGATGCATTTTCAGTCCTGGAGGATAAACCTTTTCATTAACAACACAGCAGTTTCTCTAGTTTTCAGGCCCGATTTGTACCGCCACCTGCATCTGTTTGTGTTCTGTGGCAGGTCACTGTCCAGCCAAACCCAGACGGCCTTGAACGCCGGCCAGTGACAGCGGCTAGTGGGCAGCGCCAAGCTGTGGAAAAGTTACTCCGCTCCTGGGTCACCGTGCTCTTGAAACCAACGCAAGATCACTGAAATCACAGAGTAAACAAGCTGTCAGCGCTGAGCGCAGCCGTTGCAAAGGTGTGAGAGTGTGTGTGTTTGTGTGTGTTTTGTGCGTATGTCAACTAAAACATCATATGTGCTCTTATTGTGCTGTCTCTCAGAGCTTTTTTCTCCTCCTGTAAATTTTATTTATGTCTCAGCTAAAGTTGAATGTTTGTGCAACACACCAGAATGAAATATTCATCCACGGTTCTAATCTTCAGGCCTGCCTGTGCTGGAGGTGCGGGCGCCGCTTCATCGATATCATTCCTCAGCATTACCAGTGACAGGCATTAGCGTGGTGTCACATAAAATTAATGCATTAAACTGTCCTTCATGCATATTCATGCCTTTATGTTGCAGCGGCGATGCACAGAAAGGGCCCAATATTACTTTATTAATGCGCGACGCAAACAGACGGACCGATTTTGATGTAATCAGCTTAACTATGACACTGCCAACTTAAGGAATTACTTTATGACAGCTCGTTTGCATAATGGGCCGTCTCAAACAAATGTAATCATTTCAGATTATGTCAGCCTGGGTGTAAAATATGATGGAAATCCAGACGTGCGAAGCGCTTTTAAAGGGAAATTTAGATCCAGAGGAATATTCCTTTGCGTCAAAAATGTGATGGCGGCGAGTCAGAACGGTTAAAGTTGTTCAGTGATGACGTTATTACGGCTGCAGTTCAGTTTGGGGCCAAAACAAAACGGAATAGAAATTGGAGGAGAAGCAACATTTGGCATCATCCAGCAAAAAAAATCAATGAGTGGATTAAAATGATGAGTTAAATCGACAGCGAGACCCTCATCTGTCCCCCTATTCTAGCCCTTGACATTTGGGTTTCCACAGGGTAAATATCAATGCCTGCTTGATGTTTGACTTCCTTAAGCAGCCCGAATATCCTGCCCCAACATGGCCCGTTGCACGGCCCTTGAAGCAGGACCGGCTGAGTGCACGTGTGCACACCTTGCTCTGACTCCTGCAGCAGCACTTCCTGCTAGCTGCCCTTCATTACTGCCTAAAACAGCACCACCTCCAGCATACAAAAATAAGAAAATATGAGCTGACACTCACTCATATCAGATTCTTTTTTTATATCTGGAAAGGACTGTAGCCATGGCGACAGGCCAGCAGTCCAGCAGCAGCTAAGTTATCACCTTCTGCATTATATTATTTCAACCTTATGTGAGCTATTCATTATGTGCATGTTCAATATTTAACAGTGCATCATTCATATTTGATGCTGAACAGATCCTCACACGGTAACTTGGAGCTGCACAAGTTTGCTCTCTCTCCTTGCAAAGTGAACACGGTATAGAAACAACCCCCCCTCCCTCCTAACAGT
Source organism: Pao palembangensis (assembly GCA_015343265.1). Lineage (NCBI taxonomy): Eukaryota > Metazoa > Chordata > Actinopteri > Tetraodontiformes > Tetraodontidae > Pao > Pao palembangensis. Next base: position 15,172,574 of record CM027085.1, on the reverse strand, counting down.
CGCCTAAGGCTCACGGTGGAATGAATCATGCTAATGGTCCCGCGGTCTGCTGGGAGAATATTTGATGGACTTGACGTGGAGTGGGGCTGCAGGAGAGTGTGTTTAAGTCCAATCTGCAACCGGAGATATGAGATCATCACACTCAATGCTGTGATCGTACGGAGTGATTCTCACCGATACTACTGCCAATCTGGGCTGGGACATTTCCTGTCGCTGCTGTTTGCTTATTTTTTTGCTCTGATTATTTCCAACTTTACCACAATGTCGTCTGTCGTTCCGGGTTGAAGATCATCAGAAGGTCTGCAGACCCCCTTGGCATGACCCAGTCACACGGTGGCCGATGGCAGCGAAATAACCCCTACTTAGCCACAAAAATCTCCCCTACGATCAAAACCAACAGCTAATCATTAGCTTTGATGGAGGGCAGTTGATAAGAAAAATGGCCAAACATAAACTGAAAAGATGAATTGAAGCAGTCTTTGCCCCGGGCTGTAATTATATGTACGCTATACTCATGGCTAAGTCATTACAGAAGCAGGAAATGCTTAAAAACAGCGGCTAAACAGGGCTGATGATTAATAATGTGGCTATTGTTGTTGGTTTTGTACCCTGTTACTCCCTCTGTTGTGTCCTCCAAACACTGTGACGCTCGCATTTATTCCTCCTCTGCTCTGTTGGAGCTACACAAAATAGGTCCGGGTGACCATGATAGAGTGTGCGCCGCACCGCTGTGTCGTCACTCCGGGGTAAACTCTTTAATTCTTAAACAAGACGTGCACGACAGAGTATTACTTTTCTGTGTGAACAAGTTTCATGTTCTCTCCTGAGGTCGGTGTTCCTGGAGAATTTTTTTTTTTCCTATTTTGGAGGCCACACATGATTAATGGCGCCGTCTTCTACCTTCTGCAGAGAGAATTAAGAGAAAATGATGAAACAAACACAGGTTGGGTCATTGTGCGCTCTAATAAAGAAGAGTTTTGTGCCTTTTCTCTGCACGAACATGCCTGCCTTTACATTGCTCCTTTTTGAATGTCACTGCCATGCCGCAAACCACGCCGCGCCTCCGCTCGGCAGATAATGAGCGTATTAATATGTACATACCCAGTCAGGTTAATGCACGCCAGCACTCCAATTTCATGGCCCAGACTCAGGTCGAGGCTCCCTGCGCAGGAACGAGTAAGACACAGTTTCACCATTAGATAAAGAAGGGAAATATAAGTCTGAATTATTGAGCAGGCGGATGAGTGACAGGCAGGATGATGAAAGTCAAGAAGAAAACGAAGATGTCGGAAAGGACAAAAACACCAGAGTGAACTCGGCTGAGTCGGGTCAGCAGAGGTATGGGCTGCTTTTGTGGAAACCGGTTGATTATAACCAAGCAGCTTTATTAAACTGCTCGCTGACCTTTCCTAAAATGTTAGTTTAGGTGACCACATGTTCTACAACAGGCTCCGGATGGTGGAGTTATAGACCAGCAGAACAGAGTAAAAACCTGTCAGCAATTCATAAGAAAACACTGTAGATGAAAAGACACCAGGAATGCCACAGATGATCCCATCTGTCTGAAATGGCACAAACTGCTGTTGCTTAGAATTTCCTCCGACTGAAGACCAAGTCACAGAGGAAGGTCACATGATCGGCATCTGGCCTACTGAGGGATACACTGAAATAATCAAATAACACCTCCAAACTCTCCACGCTTCATCATTTTAGAGCAAACTGCTGACATCACCAGTCTGACCAACCAGTCATCAAGACCAAAACAGGCCCACACACACCCCATGACCAGTTAACACCAACTGGAATTGTAGTTACACAAGCGACCAACAAAAAAGCCCAATCTCAGCTAGCCTATAGTCTCAGATAGCCTAGTCTCAGCTACTTGTCTGACAGAGATTTTCAACTTTTTGCCCCATCAAAAAGACATGGACATGCCTCGTGCACACCTTGGCTACACGCCGAGGACTCTGCATCGCTGAACCGTGACCCTCGGTGTTTGTTTACACGTAGAACCGTTCCCTCCCAAAAGAAAAATCAAAATAATGAGGTCTTCCAAAGAGGCAGCGTGCTGTGCCTCCAGGGCTAACCTCTCAGGGACCTCCGTCTCCTCCGCGTCTATTTTACACTTCAAAGTTGGAAGTTAAATCGTTCCAATTAGGCCCACGGCTCCCTCCTAGTGGTGGCGGCCTGCTGATGAAAGGACTAATCAAGCTTGCCTACAAAAAGAAATGTTCTTCTTTTGTATATTATACATCAGTTTTTCAGCTTGCGAGCTATACGATGCCCAAATCAAAATGATCTACCTACACTAAAAATGCAAAACACATATTTATTTATAATATATAATATTTTAATTTTAATTATTACTATTATTGCATATTCCCCCTTTTTTCCCCTTTCAGGATAAACTATGTTTTTAATTGAATTTGAATTTCATAACATTTTGGTGTATCTTGCATAACTGCCTTAACCCACATTGCACAATACAACTCTACATTCTTCAGTCCCGGCTGCAGAAACAAATAAGAGGGAAGCATTAGATTTTTTCAGGGGGGCACACTTTTTTTAAACTACATTTATCTGCCTCAGGCTGAACAGCGGCTCTGTGGCCAGTCCTTGAGTATTGTAATATTTTATCTCACTAACGAGGCAGTTCATCCTTAAATATATATATATTAAAGAAAAACAAAATATAGTAGTGTACTGCTGTGTTCATTTATTAAACTCACAACTCACTCAAGGGGGCTGAGGTATTCAGGGAGCAGCTCCACTTCTATTAGAAACATAAGATAATGTCAAATGAACACTGGCATTAACTCCAGTGTTACTGTTGCCTTTGGTCCTTAAGTTTTTAATGAAAATGATGCTGTGTGGCTCTGCCTCTTCTCCCTGCTCACTCCTGTCCGCTCACTCCTGTCTGCACCGTCAATCTCATGCGATGTCATGCGATCTACCTGCACTGCCTTTGCAATATTGGGCACCCCCTGTTATACATACTTATTGCCGTGTGTTTCCAGCTTTCCATCGGCCCTGCAAGAGGCAGAACCCTGGGAATTATCCAGGAGAAGCCTGATGATAAAGGCCACTATACGTTCTGTAACATCCACCTTTCGGGAGTGGAGTGGTACTACTCCTCCATCTGCTCTGCTCTGGATCTTCACTCCAGGCGTTGTTCTGTTTGCCCATAAATCAGATGAAGTGTTCACAGAGAGGCTGAGTGAAGAACAAAGCTCTGAGTGTTGCTCCAGCTGTCACACTGATGTATACATGTGACATATATATTTACTGCGTAAATGGCACAGTAAAGCAGAGGAATGTGCTCACTGACAGAGTCTGACGGAGCGTCTGGGAAAGCAGAGAGAGAGCTGAAATCCATCCATCCATCTTCAGTTTCTCAGTCTATGGGTGGTGTTGGAGCCTGTCTTAGCAGTCACTGGGTGAGATGCAAGAATCCAGCCTGGACTGGTCACCAGTCCATCACAGGACACACACACACACACACACACACACACACACACACACACACACACACACACACATCCTCAGAGGCAATCTAGAGTCTCTAGCTGACTTGATGTGTTTGAACAAACCCACACAGGTACTGGGAGGACGCGCAAACTCCAATGAAGAGACTATTATGTTAAAATCAAATGCTTTTACGGAGAATGTCATCTTTCATTCCCGCCATCCAAATGCTGTAATTCCTGTAATTTCACTGTCCTCTCCTATGGCTAAAAGCACCTGATGTCAGACACCTGAGTGGGCATGTCAGCTCATCTCTGCCGAGAACACGGCTGTGTGACATTTAGGCATCCGTGTTTCGGCGGTGACACCCGGCCCCGCGGAATCTGATGAGCGTGGGGTGGAAAAGTCCACAGTCACTCAGGCGGCGGCGTCAACGTCTCGCCGCTGAGTGAAAGCCAGAGAGGACGTGACTCCGGCGTTGAAAACAACGGCTATCTTATCATTTCATAAGCTGAGAACTTCACCAGATCTCCTAGACACTTCCGAAAGTCACAAGAAAAGTTCTGAAGGTATGTATTTACGTATATGGCGTCGAGGAGCGGTCCCGTTTGTTTGTTAGCAACCATAACTGCACAGGGAAAATCCACGCCTCGCCACAGACGACCGCACACGCCCACTCGTCTGGATTCCACAGCCTGGCCTCAAACGCACACAAAGTCCGGGCAGACTCGTAAGTGTGCGATGACACAAGCGGCACCGTCCTGCCACCCACGCCGCTCCAGATCCGCGGGGTTCTCGTCAACAAACACTCCCACCTGCAGGAGGAACGTCTGCAGCACAGTTAAAGAGCAGATCGCTCCTGACACTTGGTTTCATACAACAGCAATCAAAGTTATGGGGCCTATGCGCTCCGTCAAACCCGCTTTGGCCCTCATGCAGCGACGATGAGCCCCCCACGTGTGTCACTGCTCACACGGAGGGGCCAAATCAGCAGTGAACCCTGATCGATGTGGAGTATGAAACACTTGGCTGTTGGGAATCTGGTAACAAGATCACTCGCCGCTTCACCAGTCGCCTCTTTGACATCACTTCCGCCACTGCCAGCTTCACACCTTCCACATGTTTTTTTTCCACCTTACTGAGGACACTGATGCCTTCATCACAGTGTTTTGCGCCTTTCACAATGTCACATTTGCACACGCAGGATAAAAAAAAGAATGTGGGCAGACGTAACTTGGGTAACGGCTCGAAAAATTAGATCGGCCTAAGTGTCCGCACTTCCTGCTTCTCTTTCTGCTGAAGGTCGGGAGGCGTAGGCGGGCGTGAGGGGGATTACGCCAGGCTGGATGCGGAATGGACGAAGAGCCTAACCTCTGGAGGCAGTCATGATGGATGCAGCAGAGCTTCGATGGCTGCAGATACGCAGGTGCCTTTGGAAGTTCAGCCATCAGAAATGGAAAGTAAGAAGACGTAAACACCTGGGTGGGTTTGGAGATGCTGGCATTATTGTGTGGTGCATGAAATTACAGGAGCAGCAGCAGGCAGACGTGAATTATTTTTGTGTGCGTGGGAGTGTTTACACAGAAACCTACACTTTCCAGAAAAAGACTCTTTTTAAGTTGGTGCTCTGAGTTTTTGGGGGTTTTTTTTGCTGCATGTGAGTGGAAATTAAGCATGTTGTTAGCTGAGACGTACCCAGAAAACCCAGGTGGGCTCACAGCGTCAGCTAAATCTGCTGATCTCAGCAGCTAATTGCACATTGTATTGTAATTGTATTGTAGCTAATTGACAGTATTCTGTAAAGAGCTCGCGGCTGTTTTAAAGCCACCTCACCGCTGTCTGATCCTGTGTAACTATCATTTCTGCTCTTATTGATATCGTCTTCTGAGCCTGCTCACTACCTTGTCTTAGCGTTACCCTGGAGATGAGAGTAGGAAGGTGTGCATCTCTCCCTGGATTTATATGAATGTGATCCCATGAGAGCAACATGCCCACGCCATAGATTTGGCAGACTGGGCATCCCTTTCTGGGTTGCGCATGCTTTTGTATGCAATGAGGTCAGTGGATACAGGTAAGAGGACGCTGCTGGGAAAGTAGCGCTTCTGAACTAGAATATTTTGGGCTCATCAATCTACAGCAACCCCCCCGCCCAAAAAAAGCTTCTCACTGTATTCTTAATACCACTTCATGCGCAAAGTTAATTGATTTCATTTGTGCAACACAAGCAAATATTCAGTGGGACCAACCTGACCTTTGAAGTGTGAATCACTTAGCTGCGCTAATTCTGCTGCTATGCAAGCAGCCGCCGGATTCAGATAAACGCAATCAGGCGGTAATGAGTTATCTGCTCGGCTTTCCAAATGAGGTATGAAGGGAAAGGGCTGATGTTTTTTTTTTCCAGATTCTGTTTATGGCTGGTGCTTCATCATTTCTGTCAGGATGGGAGGCTGTTTGGGATTCCGTCCATGTGTCACTCTGAGTAAATGTTTTCAGCAGAAAGGTACCTGTGTTTACATGTCTCTAAACACAGTCATTTGACCAGAACTCTGCATACAGTATATATGAGATTTTTTCCACATCACAAAGGTCATTCCGACACACCTCCATGCAGGATTTTTAAAGAAATGAAAATTTGTGTTCCAGGCTGGAGAGTGAGATTGCTGCTATTGAAAAGCTGGGCAAAAGTCCGCCTCCAGAAGGCAATGTGAGCGTTTTGGACGAATGTCAGGTGAAACATGGCAAGTCTCAAAGATGAGACACACCTTCTGAGGTGAGGTTTCCTGGTTGCAGTAAATTGCCAATATGACCCAGTGGCAATGCTCGGGAAAGAAACAAGAACGCTGCCCACCCAAAACCGGCCTGGTCAGGACACTCTGAATGTGGCTGAATTTTACCTTTTTTTCTAACAATGGGCTGGAAAAAAATTCTGCAGCCTTCTGAATAAAGCGAGCGGTGTCTCATGAAAGATGGATGACCTCGTGGGAGGCGGATGTTGCAAACCTGACTGCTAACTTCAGAGGAAACGGCTTCGCTCCTTCTGCGAGGGTCGGTCCTTTTATACCGTGGTGAGTTTCAGATGTGTGATTGCAACATGAAAATCTGAATAATTTCAAATATTAAAATAGAAAATCAACAAGCAGAAGGAAGGACGGGGGTGGGGGTTAGGGGCAGAGCTCCAAGTGAAGGACAACGGGTGAAAAAAACCATAGAACTCAGAGGCTGATGCATCAACGTCCAGAATGACTAAACCAGATGTTTTGATCTTGATTTGTATATTTTCTAATCAAAATGAGGGTTCTGGACATTTGAGCCAACGTGGATGCCATTGCAATAGGTCAATGTTCCAAATGTTCCTGGAGGGTTCTCCGAGGTTCTTCGCTTGCCTCTTCCTTGTTTAAGCAAAAGCAAAAAGTCACTTTTGAAACCAGACTCAGTTTATTTATGTTCTGACATTTTTTTCCCGTGTATTTTTATAAAGAAAACATCCCGCAAATGACTGTGCAGATCCATAAAAGCAAAGATGAGATGTTCCCTTCTATCAGTTTGAATTTAACTTGCTTGTATTCAAACACCCTGACCTTCAGTACGGCCATTAAAGTTTTTAGTTTTAATGGTGAAATGTTTCTGCCGCTAAACCCACAGATAATAAAGTACATTCTGCTCCCAGACACCATGAAAATTTACTGCTGCTCATAAAAGAGGGGTTACGATATCAAACGATGGTTTTATTATTGTTTTTATGGTCAGTGCGGGGGATATGCTGCCCCCTGCAGGATTTTATACTAAAAATATGCTAATTTACTTAAGGTAGTTCTGGGCTGCAATAAAATGTGAGTGACTCTGCTAATTTATAATACAATATGAAAAACACATGTGTGTGTTTAATAATACAAATAATAATAATAATAACAATAATAATACAAATACTAATCGGACCCTGAAATGACGTTTGGTTGTATTCACTCTGAAAAAAGGACAAAAAGCCCTCCTCCCTCAGGTCTCTCTTTTGTTGTTGTAATCCATAATAAAGTCAGTTTTGTAGGGCACCTGACTGTCTGCATTTAGGTGCTTTCTGCTTGTTTTTTATAGAAGCTGCATGAGAGAAGAAAGCCTTTTTCACCAGAGGACAACAAAGTAAAGTTTCGAGCCATCCAGGCATTCACCTGCTTCCCAGCGCCCATTATCCCCCAGGGAAACCTGCACGGCTCCTCGGAATGACACCCGCGAGCGTCGCACTCTGGCTGCCATATTTCTGCTCCGCTGGATGATAAAACACATGCGCGCGCACATGCACACACTTTTAAATGCAATAAAAGAAGGATTTACAGTTAAAGGCGCCCAGACTCCTCTCAGTAGAGGCAAAGCAGGCCTCTTGAGTGAGCCCCATCCTGTTTTAACCTGGATCCACACTTGCACATATCCATAAATATGGAAATCGGCACGTGGACAGATATGAAGGTCGGGCAGCCACAGAGCAATTTGCAGTTTTTGCTGCTGAGATGATCACAGACGGAACCCCGGTCATAAATCATCAGAAATCCATGGCCGGTCAATAGCGCAACAATGGAAGATATATTTTTCCACAATGCCCACTGAACGAAAAAATCGCAGCCTTCAGTTGCATTGATCGTTCCAATACGCAAAAAAGGTCTGATGTGATCAGACTCCTGCTCGGAACACTGGTCACTATCACACCGGCACTTTTATATATATTGATTATATAATCAATTTATAGATTATATTGATGATATTGATTTTCCCCAGGAGCGTTAGGTGGTTTTGAACACAGAACTCAAAAAATCACGGACAGAAAAAACCTGACGCACGACTGTAAAAGTGTTTTTAATTTCGGTCCAACATTTAGCTGTGACTTTTGACACTTTCTGCTGCTTTTATGTGGATAGACTTGTATACAAATCACAAATAAATGGAAGCGACGGTCTGTTTTGCTTATATAACGCCATGATTTGACAGCGCGGTGGCTGCTTTTCTGCTTTACTGCATTCCCTTTTCTCATCAGATCGGTGTTGTACGTCCCACTGTTTGCAATACCAGTGTTTTTCCACGCGTCGCCTGGGCTCCATCCTCCTCGTCTCCCTGGAACGCAAGCCTCATTCTCTAAAATATTTAAATCAGTGCCGGTTAGTCGATCTTCATCCGGGAGCTGCGCTCCGCTTGTAGTGCTAGCTGCGAACACGGCCGAGGCGCTCTCTTGTTTGTTTCCTCCTGAGTGGCACGTGAATTCATGCCACAGATAAAGGCCCAAATCCCCAGGAGCGATGATGCTTTGTTGAGCAGCTCTGACATGTCTTGTGGTGTGTTTTTAGCGATGTTTCCTTCTAGTTTGGCTCAGACTCGGCCTGCTTTGTTGTACAAATGCATTAGCGTATGAATGCACATGGATAAGTCGGAAAGTAACAAAAGGTTGAAACCTTTCTTCATGGTCCAAACAATTTTTCAAATCCTGTTTTAATGTTTGACCTTTAATCCTTTGTTACTATGGTGCAGCATAGCTAGCATTTGCTGTTTTTAATGTATTTTTTAATTCAGCAAGATATTATCAAGAATCTAGCTGTAGATAAGAAGTATATGTGCATCTTCCAGGCTAGCATACAGCCTGCGGTGAGCCCATTAAAACCAGACAGTGCTAACTGGTTGGCACTGGTTGCAAATTACAGTATCACACTTGATTGCATAGAAATTTTTAACATCTCACAAGATGGACATCTGTAAACAACAGCCTGACGGCAGAGACCCTCTTTGGGACCAGGCTGTCTTTGTTGGAGGATAGTACTGCTATCATGTCGGCATAGTGCTACTTGGTTCTGATGCATCATAAAGCTATTATTTCTATCCAGCTGATAGGGACTTAATTAGAAACATAATGAATCTGCTGCACATCAGACAAGCCTAATTAAGCCTGACTGAAACGCTGGGATAATTGAGTTTTCAGTTGGGGCAACACTGAACTGGATCTTCTTTCTGACCCTCCGTGTGGCTCCCTGGAGTCCGTCAGCTGCCTCGTCCCTCCAGATGACATTTGGCACGTGGTTCCAGGAGCTGGAGTTCTGTCTGGCTGTGTTGACTGCCATGTTTTTGTGTCTGCTCCATGGATGCGTCATGAGCTGTGAGATCCATGAGAGCTCTTCTGATGGCCTTTATAATCCCATTAAAGCTCTTGTCTCCATCATACAGCTCACTCAGCAAACAAAGGGATGCATCTGGAGTCTGAGGTTATCAGTTGCTGAGTTGCAAAAGGTCTAGACATGAAGGAAGTACACCACAATATCCCTAATTTAACCTAATTCTTAATTCCTTGGATGTGTACTTGCGTAGACCTGATGACAGACCAAAGCTGTGGTTTTCTAAACAGATCTAAACAGTCCAAGCGGAGAATATTCACGATGAAAAGAAACAGGTCTGAAACGGAGCTAAAGAGGCGACTGTGATGTGATATATAACACACGATGTTCCACATCCTTTAGTAGCATGTGGGGATTTGTTATAGCTACTATTTACATCACATATTAACCTTGAAGGATCTGTGCCCGACATGTTTTTGACATCTTTCTGTGATAAAGGTGCCTTAATCTCACCAAAATAAAAAGCAGAGATGCACGCGTGGCTTCCGGGCACAAATGATGAGAGCACTGATGGAGGAAGACAGAAACAGCAGCAAAAAGAGGAGCTAATTACAGTTGCCTAGGTGACAGCACAGCATTATTAACACTAATGGCCCTATGGGCCTCAGCAAGGACAATTACCCCTCCCAACCTGTGTGTGGGGCATGTGTACAAATTTAACCCACACTTCACCCTTCTCTTCTCCATCCCTCCTCCTCTTTGTTTGCAACACTCAATAAGGCGATACGCATGGGTGATTGATCAGATGATTAATCGAGGGAATATAATCACTAGGCTCGTTGAGATCTAAAGAGAAGAAAAGGAAACGAACATGTGTAGGTTTTTATCTTACGCTAACCTACATTAGTGTACATTACTGTATGGACGTGTGAGGAATGGCGTGATTGTGTGAAGTGGACAACGTCATTATATCTCTAGCATAACTCTGAACCACAGATTTAGGAATTGTTAGCGGATCTGTGGGAGTGTCTAGTACGTGCACCTTGGTGTGATCCTCTCTTGTTAGAGCGCGACAATCTCTGGAGGCGAGAGCACCTCTCTGACCTACACCCCTGCTGTAGGATCTGTGGAACCCGCAGCTAATCCCAACACAGCCACATGCCAACACATCTGCTAAAGACTCCCAGCCAGACCGCGGGCTCCTGCGCTCCTCCGGCCATGCGGCAGAAACATTGCAGGAGTTTGTCTTCTTCTCAGACTCTCCTGACATCAGAGGGCTGACAGGTGGGTGTCTGCGATGAAACGGAGCAGCTTTACCTTCCAAAAGGGTATGCCGCAGATGCCAACGGCGGCGACAAAGCAGAAAACTCCGAGGGGGAAATATCTTTGCTTTAAAGGATGAGAGTGGGCTCAGATAGGGAACGTCTTCACTTTATTCCACGCAGGGAAATAAAAGCTTCAGAATGCGATTTAATTGGAAGGATGCAACGTGCGGTGTCTGTGAGTTTAGCTCCCCTGCAGGGAAGTCTAATTATCTGCTGTAGTTCTACCCAAAGACAGGGGCGACTTCACAGAAACGTCCCTGGAGATCAATAATAACTCATATATGGCCCTGAGGGTAAGGGAAAAAAATTGCATCACTCACACATGCTAAGAAAATTGGAAGCTTCTTATTTGCAATGCAGCAAAGATTTGCATTAATAACCCTGCATAAAAGCTCAAATACTGACCTAATTATAGCATCCAAACATGGAATTTCCAACCTGGACGACAACTTTCTCCGTCCTTATCCCAGCCAGATGCCGATTAATGGTAGCCTTGTTTCCCTGTCATGATTGGTGCTCGCAGCTGGGCGCATGAGCTGCTGTTGTTTTTTTGCACGGCCCGGCATGAGAGTGCAAGCATTTAGCACGCATCTCTGAGGCCGTGTCTTGGTTATCACATGTTGATTCTCGTTCTTACGCACAAACAGATGCTGGAATCTTTGAAACATTTATTTACGGGACTCAAACCTCAGACATTTACTGTCGTGGAGCAGGAGAGCATAAATCTTTCCAAGAGGCAATCACCCGTGACAGAATGTAACACCCAGTTCAAACCACCAGCCAGAGCTCCATGTAAACACTGAGTTTGTCAAGGAAATCTAAAGCAAAAACAACCCTGTAATTATCAGGCTGAGAAAGAAAAATCTTACTCTTTCTGTCGTGATCTTCCTTTGTGAAGCTTCGCTTTGACTTCTTTTACATCCTCCATAGGGAACAAGAAGAGGTTTGGATCCTCTTTTGCTCTCAGGGTCACTCTATCATCTTAAACTAGCTGACTGGATGTGCCACCTGTGCCCGTCGGTGCTGAATTTGACATGACAAGCTAAACTAATCTCTCCTCTTGCTTTGCACGCTGAGCTTTGTGTGCAATTCTCACCACTAATTTAGCAAACAAAAGGGCTTCGGTGGGCTCTAACTTTAGTGAAGGATTTCGCTGAGAGGGAGCAGAGATGCCTGCTGGGAGGTGCTTCATTATGTTGCAAACTAGTGTCTCAGTGCGGCCCAGTGAGATATAAATATACTGTACAATGTGTGTGTGTGTGTGTGTGTGTGTGTGTATATGTGTGTGTATGTATGTGCGTGTGTGTGTGTGTCCTAACAGGAGTCCCACACGGCCAGACTCTTAAGTGGGACAGATGAGTTAATGGGGTATCTATCAAGTGAGCAAAGACAAGCGGCTAAAGACAAGCGCATTAGCTTATCTGATTCAAGTGTTCTTGGTGTTGAAAACTAAACATCTACCAGTCTGACGATTGCCAGCTGAAATCCAGTGTTCCTCCATCCCTCCAGGGAATCAGGAATAACCATTTTTGTGCTTTTTTGCAAATTTTGTCTGATCACTGAAACTATTTGTTTTCGTTTTTACTGTAAACAACACAAATGAGTATAACAGGTGCCCTCATCACAGAGATCTGAACGAGACTCAATTACAAACATATATATTTAAAAAAAAAAAAAAGGTTAAGCGCTTAAATGCATTATTAGCTTGACCACAGGGACAGATGAAGAATCTGAACTAAACGGTCAACCACGGTGGCTCATTAGCACCTTGAAATGCTGGAACCTCATTTCACGGTTCACCGGCAAAGTGGATGTAATCAATCCGTCAGTGTAACCGATCCACGTGACCACACGCAAAGACTGTCTGTTAGCCAAACTCAATCAAATCCATTATTCTGGACGCTGCGAATGAGGAAAATCTGTTTCTGCTGAGGAGACTTTGGGCTAGTTTCTGACCCGAGATGATGTTTTTCTATGGAAAAGCTGGAGGAGGCGACTCGTTGACCTTGCCTTTAATCGCTCATAATGAGCAGCGATTCAGATGATGCCAGCTCCAACATGTGGAAATGAAAGGTCAAGTGGTCCCCCTGCACAAACGGGGAAGTGAAGAGCTCTCTCCCCTCCCTCCTCCTGTGTCCCCCTCCTTCAGAAACACTTAACTCTTCAATTTTCTGCCGTTAACGAAGAACCCATTTTCATTCAAATGCTGAAAACGTTCAGCTGCTGATGGATTATTTTTTTCTTCTGTCCCAAATGTCTAATCTAAGAGCTTTTGCTTTGAAAGCCAATTTTACTATAAAGATTCCTGAAAGGGGCGGGGGTGGGGGGGGGGGGGGGCTCCAGGCTCTGTCACAAGCGATTAAAAAAAAACTGAAATACAATAAGATTAAATAGTGTCACCAACACTGTATGTGGAATAGGCCTCGTATGTACACAGCAACATGTTTCACAAAATTTATCTTCCCCCTCAACAGTCTGAGTGACAAATGAATGTTCATCTGCGCTTGGAAATTGAGTCTGAGAGCACCTTCGCCCTCCCCAAACCAGTCCCACCGGATAGGCCATCTATTTGTTCTAACATGGGAGGTGACAGCTAATCTCGCAGCAGGAAAGTGACTGCAGAGCCTCATGCATGGCAGGAAAGCCAGCGCAGAGGTGCCGGTTCTGGGGGCGTGGCCTGTAAATAAAGGAAATATGAGTGATCGGACATGTTTCTCGGGTCAAACAGTCTCTGCATTGATGACCATCTGTTTAGAGGCTGGATATGTTTCTGTGATGTTTCTGTTCTTTAAAGTATTCATTCATTCACCCTTTGGACAGCAGAATGCTCACAGTGGTCTGTTCTGTCCCAGCTGGTTTGTTCTCTCTTCTTTTTAAACAATGACCATCAGTCTTCAGGTCTGGTTTATGGATCTAGTTTCTCTGCTTCGGTCTGTTTGGCTCCGCCCTCTTCCCCTCCCCCACTCTGCACTCCTTGACCTGATTCGCCATCATGCCTCCACCTGTGTCTAATAGACTCCTCCCACTTTTAAACCTCACTTCCTGGTTGTGCCACCTGGTCTTGTCTCCTCTCGTTGTGCTCCTCAGCTGCTTTCAGGTAGGCTGTCATCCCTGAGGCTTTACAGACACCATATGCTGCAGAAATCACGTGTTGTAATAGATTCTCATCAGAAATTGGCGGCTTAAAGTTGTTTTCCTTGTTCCTTGTTCCTCGTCCACAGAAAAACATGTTAATATTAAGCAGGATCAAACTAAGACCCCCAAAACTAATCTGATTCACGCTGCATAAACAGTTTCCTGATCAGCTCAGTCGGTTTCTATCTGCTGATAGAAAGAAAAGAATATGGAAACTCTGACGGTGAGGACTGATTTCAAAGTGAATATGAGTAACGAGCTGAATACTGATTGTTCTATGTTCCTTCTGGGTTTAGCGCTGATTCTTTTCACAATAATATGATAATATATGTCCAGAACCGGAACAAAGCTTAGGCGGCTAATAAAACATTACAACTGGCTAATACAAGATTGCTCTGCTTACAGAAAGCCCTCTTTGGAATTTAAATCGGAGAAATGTAGTTTGGACGAGTTTTTCTCGACTTTGTTTTAATAATAAATCAGACTGTTTTACAGCTATCATCTTTTCCTTTCTGAATCCGCTCAGGCACGTATTAGCGAGTGTTTCTTTTTTAACTTTTATAGTGCATGAATAAATCATAAATGGTGTGCTCTGAATGTTAATGTGCTGCTTTAAAAGCTGTCTCAAATGCAGTTAAGAGCTCCCAGATGTTACGTTTGACACCATCAGACGTGACGAAGGTTTATCATTTCAGTGACTCTTTAGAGGCCTAAAGGCCAGAAGAGAACACAGACCTAAGTGTTGAGCTACAACTCCAGACTGACCTCATTTAAAGACAGGAAAGTTAATTATTGTTACCATTATGCAGATGTTTTAGTGTTTGTGGATTTTGGAAAAATGTCAAATATTCGTCCATATAATACTGCTAGTTAAGAATATACAGCTCAACGTGGTGTCAACAGTCAAGGTATAGAAAAGTCGTCTCATCAGTTCTGAACAGTTAAAAGTCCGATTTGGCTCAAATCGGACTTTTAATCTTAATGTACACAAAAGAATGTCAGCCTTGACGTGCAACATGAGTGTATCTGACAGAACGCTGCATTTCTTTGTGTGATAGTTACCTCAGATTTTATTATTAATATTTATAAGAATCTTATTGAAACCTCAGCCGGATATTTGCTCTGCAAAGACTCTCGTCCCCGTTTTAATGGAATTTTTTAAAGAGATGATCGTGTGAATATTAACCTGCGACCAGACTGACGTCACGGGTCGATTTTTATTCCAGGACAAAACAAATTTGTCCAGCGGGAAACGAGAATCTGTGTAAGAGGCGTAGACCGAAGGGTTTGCTGTTATCACGGCGATGATTGACTGATGGCCATGAATCTGTCTCTCTCTCTCACACACACACACACAATCTCTGCTATTCTCTCCAGGACAGCTACTGTATAAATAATGAGCGCCTGCTGTCTGAAATGAAGGTATTATGTTGATACGTGGGCTTCAGGGAGAGATGAAATGAAAATATTGAAAGGCAGATGTCTGACTGAACTGAGGCCTCAGGGGAATTATTTATTTTCATATTTCTGTTTGAGAAAAATGCACAGTGGCAGTTCTGTTCTCTCTGTTATTGTCTCAGGGCGGCTCTGTGAAGGCACCAGAGTGGCGTTTGATTAGTTTTTTTTTTTTTTTTTTTTTTTTACTTATTAGTTTTAGAAATGCGTCTATATAACAGTCATATTTAGGATCTGTACACCCAAACATTGAAATATGTGTCTGATGCTAAGCTAACGGACTGTCAGTGACATGGAATCAATATCAAAATGAATAAATTGATAATGTTTTTTAAGCTAAAGTCTCTGTTTGAGCAGCGGCAGCGTTCATGCATGTGCAGCTTTCCAGCTCCTGGGAAACGAAAACAAGGTGGATTAATTTTAAAGAACTCTTTTCATTGACAGGACTTTAATAATTGGGTCTGCTTGAGGTGAGCGGGGCTCTGCAGAGACCCATAAACACACAGGCAGCCATAAATGTGTGTATATTGTAATATTTATCCTAAAACCTCTGTGGTCTCTTTTGTCTGTTTGCTAAGTTACAGTGAAATACATTTGAATTCCATTTCCGTTCATGTTTGGCAAAAGATCGTTAAAGCCCTTAAAAGTGTTGGGGATCCCTGCATGGTCGTAAATCCCCTCATTACAACTGCCATTGAGCATTTCAACCATTGAAGCCAACTTTAAAACTCACATCTACTCAGTTATTTTTAGGAGTAAAGACAGACGCTAAACTGCGGCGATTTGCAGGAATTGTAGCCGATTGCAGTATCCCGCAGGAGCAGAGGTGGGAGGGGGCTGCTTTAAGCTGTTCACTTTGAAATGGTGGTGTGTGGCTCTCCCAGGAGCAAATTCTGCCATTTCCACTATTTCTGCTTAACCAACAGGAAGTTCAGCCTTTTCCTCTTGCATCTGGAGGCATTTGCAGCCGTTCTCTGTGGTTGTGTTGACCTAACGGAGTCCAACCCTAACTGGAAACGAGTTTGACTTACTACCAGCAATGCGAACCAAGCTCTGACACCGGTCAAACAGGGTGGACGGCCTGTATCAGGGGGCCTGACACCCCATACTTCTGGAGAACCTCCCACAGGACTCCCCGAGGGACACTGACGAATGCCTTCTCCAAATCCACAAAACACATGTGGATTGGTTGGGCAAACTCCAAAGACCCTGGTGAGGATTTAGAGCTGGTGCACAGTTCCGTGTCCGGGACGAAAACCGCATTTCTCCTCCTGAATCCGAGGTTGAACAAACCATACCAGGGAGGCTGAGGAGCGTGATCCCCCTATAGTTGGAACACACCCTCTGGTCCCCCTTCTTAAAAAGAGGGACCACCACCCTGGTCTGCCAATCCAGCGGCACTGCCCCCGATGTCCACGCGATGTTGCAGAGTCGTGTCAACCACAACAGCCCCACAACATCCAGAGCCTTAAGGAACCCTGGGCGGATCTCTGCAACCTGGGCAACCTCAGGGCCACTCGGACTCGAGTGCCCCCGCCTCCCCTGGGAAATGGTCGAAGCTCTCCCGGAGGTGGGATTTGAAGCTCCTTCTGACAGGGGACTCTGCCAGGTGTTCCCAGCAGACCCAAACGTATTGTGAGGGTTTTTTGGGAACCTATTGGAGCTATTGAAACAGCAGATTTTCTCCTCACAGTCACAAAGGACTGAGGAAAAAGGGATGCAGTTGTTTGTTGTTACCTTGGGGAAAGCCAAGAAGAGCTCTTCTATGACTGCCAGGTATGTTGTTAAATGACTGATGATTGACTCTATGCTGCTCTGTCCTATGTCTCCTCCAATCTCCTCTGTCTCTATCTCCTGTCTGCTCTCCTCCCCTTTGTTCTTTATTCCTCTCCTCTCAGCTCCATTCCATCATGGAAATGTAGATTCACCAATTATGGAATGCTGAGTCTTTTAATGTCTCCTGCTTTATTGAATTGCTGAAACAATTGATTGACAATTCAGATTGGAAGTATTTTGTGATACTGTTGCACTTTTGAAACTGTTGGCATCTTCTCCCTTTTTTCTTCTCTTGTCTCTGACAAAAGTAACTTGTTCACATGGAGAAATGCTTTGGGATCCAGTTCCAGAAAGCACATTTAAAGTTAGTTGAATGGTGGAAAAACCTAAGAGGTTTCTTTCGAACATCTGATTAAAATCATTGACATAATCACCTTTTGTCTGAAAGTATGTTTTTGGGTTACCTTCCATGGGTAAGTAAGGGTTATTTAGCCATATTGATTAATTTTGAGCAAAAAATATATTTTTTTTAACTCAATTTTAATGAGTAGTTAGTTTTAGAATGTAATGGGAAATCTTAGGTAAACTTTATCCAATTTCTTTTAATATTTCATAGCTTTTAAATTAGGGTAATATCTAAATTATTGGATAAAATCTACCCAAATGAGCTGACTGCAAATTGTTACACAAAATTTGTTGGGCAGATCCTATAGGGTGTTCCGGACTGATTCCTGAGGGTCAGAGAGGAGCTGCCTCCTACAAGCTCAGGTTGACTGAATATTCAAGTCATTTAAACCTCTGTTCTCCATAGATACGCTTTAAACGGTAGATTGGAGGATTTATTTTATTAGATGAAAATGAACCTAAAACATCAGTGTGTGATGCGGGCTGAACTCCTGCGGGTGAACGTTTCCGACCTGTTTCCTAATGAAACTGCTAACGAGCGCTTTGGGCTCCTCAGCCTCACTGTTCCTGTCCTCCAATGAAGAACGCTCCCGGCGCCACGTGCACTTACACGCCATCCTGGTCGGCGGACATGCTGCTGCATTTTTACACATTTACTTTAGAATACAGAGAACGCTCTGGAACATCCAGATAAGGATTCTAATTTTGCGAGCCAGCGCACTTTGTGTCGACCGCTAATGGCTAATGGAGTAAATAATTATAAAGCTCCCCTGCGATAAATCTGATTAGCTTTTCTTTCTTCCGCTCCGACGGTGCAGGAGTGGGGGCTAATGGAATGTAGGTTTCATTAGGATGATATAAAAACTGCTGTAACGCTGACCCAATGGACTGGAGAGTTTCAGAGAGTCGAGGGATGGAAATACCGACTGTTTAGTTTGATGTGAAGCATATGCGACGATTGTAGTAAAACCGGGTCTGACCTTTGAACCTTCCGGGCCTAACAATGAAGAAAACAAACAAAAGTAAATGAGAGTATTAAACTATCTCCAAGTGTTGGTTGATAAACATTTCAGCTTTTGTTCTTTAAACGTTGAAACAATCTAATCTGTAATTTAAATATTTCTTTTCATCGATAATAAGCTTCTTTCAGCATCTGTCTGTTTCATTGTTAATTTGACTTTTTTCAAAAGGCCAATAAAGAGCAAACACTGTTCAGAAGTAGAATGAAGAAGACTTCAGGACTGACCCTTTCTCCCATCTGGTGGTTCTTTCTCTGTGCTCATCTTTTAAAGCCATCAAACATTGTATCGCCTCTCTGCTGGGCCACAGGGGGCTTTCTCCAGCCTCAGAATGGTGAGGAAATACAGCTATTGAACTGCTTTTGGGAGGTTCAGATGGAGACGAGACCAAATCGTCCGCTCAGCTCAGTGGTCAAAATGCCCGCAGACCAGGATCACTTTCCCTCCATCAGCAGGACAGTGAAAGGAAAAACCCCGAGAGGTCTAAAAGTGCAGCCTGAGCTGAACAGAGCATGGTTGGGGGTAAAAAGAGTCATTTTCTCTGGGTATGTCTGCCAGGGTTGGAATGAAAAACAGGATGTTGCGAATGTTGAATGTGGTTGCTGCTGTCAGTCGTAGGTATTGCGATTAGCACAGTTGCTTCACTGCAAGAAGGTTGTAGGTTCAGATCCGGTTCCTCAGCAACAAACAAAACATTGCAAACACCCAGTGTTTGATCTGAAGAAGTGAGTCATTGTCATGTGACTTTTGTCATTAATTAGAATGTGGTTACCTTTATAAAAGAATAGATATCAGTGTTTCTACCTATGACTTCTATCTATCTTCAGCAGAAGGAGGGAAGGGGAATTTATGAATCATTCAGGGACTTCATGTGATTCTGCCTTTGTGATGAACTCGTTAGCATCTCTGTGTTTTCCTAAATGTGCTGGTTTGACAGTTGCAGCGAGCATCTAGGATCCAGTTTCTCATCAAAGTCCAGCCAAGGCTTACAGCAGCCAAGTGCAGTCTGGATTTCAAAGGAGGGGGAGCAGCCATTACAAACAAGCCTCCACTGCTGTTCCCATCAGAAGCAACTCTTTACAGTCAGATTTACCTTATTATGCTATGTTCTTTCAACCATCTCTAGGGGGAGGGAATGAAACCATATACCTGCCAAGTATTTATCCTATTTATCACTTGAAAGGATCAAGAGTGTCTTGAAGATGAGAAACAATAGAGCCTTTTAAGGAGCAGTGGGGAGAATAAACATGGCAGAATAAGTTGCAGTGCCCTGGAGCAGCGGAATAAAGCAAACTGGAGAAGGGGATTACTCATTCAGAGCGCTTTTCATCTCTTCATGGTGTGGCCCACAACCAAATTCTCATTTCTTTAGTTCAAAGGGCAGAATAGATTTTGTGAATAATTTCTTGTGCTTTTTTATAAGAGATTATACAGGCTGTTAATATTTACTGACCTTATATAACTAAAACATCATTTCAAGCATCAGTTACATCTGAGATCTGTCTCATCCGTGGCTACAGCGTGACGACGTATTTTGCTTCAACACTTTATCATTAATTCAGAGCTGTTGCCCGACTGACTGGTCCGTCTCAATCCTGATACCTGATTAACCAAGTGGCGTTCAAGTTAATGCCAATCACAAGCGCAGTTAGTTTGAGTACAGAGAAAGATAAACCAGCACGGAGGCTTTTGGGCATCATTGATCACTCTGAGTTGCTCTAATTGCTGAGGCTAATCAAACATCGATTGACGCTGCGGAGAGAGAAAACCCCTCAGCTGCATGCGTCTGCTCCTGGGCCCCAGCATGCAGGGCAGGTGCATAATAACAAAAAAAGCAACCAAGGTTCAGAAATGCGCGAGGTTTTATAGTCGCTGCAGGAAAACAGCCTTTTTATCCTGCATGTCCTTTTGCAGGAGCTGGGTAATTGATGGACAGTTTTTCTACTTTCTTCTGGAATATTATCCACCAGGCAACACAGCAGCAATAAATGCTTTAAGCTGTTTACAGTTGAGACGCACCGAAGCATGAACACACACAAACAAGTTTAAAAGTGGAAGAATAATGAAGTATTTTTATAATCTTGTATAGAGTGGCTGTAGCAGGACATCCAGGACATTCTTCATGCCCACATGTCCCTTGTTTCCAGCAAACATTATGCAGATCTAGAGATGGAACGACGACTGATGCAACTGGGAGGTTTTGCGTTACGTGTACCTTTAGCAAACATGCACATCTCCTAAAGAGGATCAACTCTGCAGTTCTGAGGCTGGAATTGTTCATCTATTTCTATTCTGCTTTGCTGTTTTACCCTCTGAAGCAAAGAGGAAACAATTTTCCATCCAGGAGAACCTTCAACTCTGCTCCTTGACTCTGTCGTGTGATTTATTGAGGACCTTCCCTCGTGGGGCAGACGAGGTTTGAAAAACAAACCACAAACCTCACCTTGATAAAGTTCTCGGCTTTTGCTGACATCACCGATCACGTTTTGGGCAGTGAAGCACAGAGTTTCTCAGCAATCTGACAGCAGACGGTAAAACTGAAGCAAAGCTGCTTCCATTACTGTCATCATCACCTGTGCACCATGAGCATGCTGGCAGCAGCATCCCCGGTGGGGTCTGTTTCTGAAGGTCGAAATAAATCCTAAATTAACAACCATCCCAGGAGGCTGTATTTTTCCAATTTCACAGGCCAAATAAGAGTTTTAATCAACAAGTTTTAGAACAAGGTTCATTGCCCAATTTATGGCCCTCATCTGCATCAAAGGAGATGAAAACAGAGGAGCTTGATAGATGAATTGAAATAAAAGAATCCTAATCAAACAGTAGCATCCTGAGACTGTGTTCCATTGCTGTTGCAAAAGATTACAATAGAAATCGCCTTTTGAAGTTCCTCCCATGTGATTATAATTTAATGAATGAATACATTGAGTATTGAGGCCCATCTTTCCTGCTTTAGTACAGACTTACACTCTCCAAGGTCCCGAAGGATTATTTAAAGAACTAGATAAAGATTAGCAGCGCTCTTGTGTGTGTGTGTGTGTGTGTGTCGGGGTGAGGACCAGGATACTTTCCACCTGAGGACAAACGTCTTTTTGAGGGTTCAGACTTTGCTTTAATGTTCAGGTCAGAACCAGAACCATCATTCATAAAGACTCTGACATAAATGTACAGAAAGCTGCGCGGCTTTATTACACCCCGTCGGGGTTTCACGGACCACAACAGGGATTCAGATGAGTAATAGATAAATGATCAGACGTGTCAGACAGGGTTTTTGATCATGATGGCACATGTTGAAGCTACAGCTGCACAAAGCTGCACAAAGATTTATTGCTTTTCTTTGACATTATCATGTGCAGTTTGGCCACTGAGATTTGTTTATTTTGCATAAATTAAAAACCTGTTCAGCATAATTTGCATTTTAAGGAGCTTAAATGTCTTCTGTGTGTTGAAATCTGGGTGATTTAGAGTTTTGTTCATGGTCGTGGAAAATTTCTATCTTTAGAAATGGAGCAAGGGATGCTCTGGTTCTGCACTGTTGCCTCACAGCAAGAAGGTTACAGGTTTGAATCCTGGTCTGGAGAAATAGCTTTAAAGGATCTTCCTTGAACCTGTCCTTCTACCTCATGGTCACAATGGGAAGACTATACTGGCTAAAAAAAAAAATTTTCATTTCTAGACTTAATTATTCACACATGAACATCGATCAGATGTTCCACAAGTCTGGAGGTGCTGGAGTGGCAGAACTCCGAAGGTTCTCAGTTTCATTCCTGGTGTGTTTCCATGTAGAGTTCACATGATCTTTCTACCTGGCTGGTTTTTCTCTGGGTGGGAGTCATTAGGTATGAGCAGCGGGGAAGATGGATGGATCTGTTTTATTAGCGCGTCAGCAGTTTCAGAAAACTGACAGATTTAACAGTCCCAGAGAATCCCGTTCAAACGTGTGCAGTTATCGACTGAGGCTGATTCGTGGACACAGATCGATTTGCATGTGCAGGGGCACACACAGGTAAATGAACACAGGAAAATCTGAGAAGCTCTCATTGACCTGCAGGCTGCAGAGTGTCGCAAAGAGTGACTGATATGCTGTTTCCATTTCACTTGTGTTTGAAGCTCCTCACTAAAACCCGCTTTTACCGACCTTCAGATGGATCTGGGTTAGCAAACCTTTGGCTGAAAGGTGTGAGACACAAACCTGAAACAGCAATATAAAGATGAAGAAAAAAAACGCAGTCAAAACAGATCCCGGTCCCCTGTGTTGCCCCACATACTGCTTTGTGATGGAGAACAGCAGATTCTCATCTGTTCTCTCACCTTTCAGCAAGAAAAAAAACAAAGTCAGTTATCTAATCCACTTTTGGCATCGGCAAGGCAAAGCTAATCAATTGTGATGGATCCTTCAGCGTGAGCCCTAGCAGCTCTTCATAACGGTGGAAAGCAACAGTGACTGGCTTTGAATCAGCATTCAGTCACATCGGAGACAGGACAGCCTTGAGACGGCAGCAGACCTGAGAGAGGTCAGCGTGCTAATGACTCCATCTCTGAGAAATCAGCTGAGGTTCTGCAGCAAGTTATGAAGTGGAGGCATGAGTGGAGTTTTGGGGGTTGAACTCGGGGAAGGACAAGGCAAGCTTCTACATGTGGGAGGACTGGGGAGGTTTGGAATCCAGCCTCAGCATCTTCTGACCAGGGGGAGGTTGGGAGAGGCTGACATCGTCCTCACTGTAGCCCAGTGATGATGTAACAATGGAGGAAGCTGTGTTATTGCTGACATCAGCATCATTTCTGCTTCTGTTTGACGTGCAGAACAGGCCTCAATCCAGCCTGTCCATAAAGGAACAGTGTGGTGTGTCAGTCATTGTGTGTGCGCGTGTGAGAGATGGGTATGGGCCATAATGAATGCGATGGAGGGTCCAGTTAAAGGCGCTGGTTCTGGAGAGATGCCTGGAGGAATCACCAGACTGTCAAACTGCCAGGACCACAGGGACTAACAGATGCCTCTTTCAAACGCTTTAACGATGTTCCTCCCTCATGAGCGGCGCTCCGGCTGCTGCTGCAGAACTTGGAGGTTCGGGGACGGCTGTCAAAGCAACGTGCAGAAATTCCCACAGCACCTTTCACCCCACAGTGTCTGTGGGTGACTGTCAGAAAGACGTTCCTGCCGCTCCTTTGTGTCCACACACACGTCAACCACTACATTTGACTTGCAATCCTCCAGTATTGTGAATGCAATGAGAGACTGTGTGTGTTTCACTGCGGGAGGCTTTCAGTTCTGGTAACTGTGCTTCTAGCCAAAAGCATCAATGTGGACTTTGCCTCTTCTGGTCATGCTGAATCTCAGGAAATCCTAGAGATGAATTTTGTGTCTGGTCCAGCAGCAGCCAGATATTTATTTCCAGTTAAAACTGGAAGTGAAAGCAGATGATACATCAGTGACATTTTTTCCCTTCTTATTTTAATCATGCAAATAGATCACATGACAGACAGGAGCCAGAGGAATACACAGCAGAGAGCCCATGTACAGCTGCTAACAGCCTTGGTTGATAAATAACAAATGGAATGCCGTCCACGCACACACACACACACACACACACACACACACACACACACACACACGAGGAATATCATGTTTTAGCACATCCCAGATCTCAGACTACCAGGGGACCTTTAGCTGCTGCATCATATATCACACAGATAAGGGAATCCTCGGGGAAATGTCCCATTCCACTGCCCTGAAATGTCAGTAACACTTGGAGCATCTTCCAGTGTCCAATTATAAATAACATGTCACCTTTAAGAAGAGAAAGCACCCGATGCTCCATGTGATCCGGATCAATCTGGGAACTGATGATGTACGACCGCCTCTTTGTAATTCTGCCCAGCTGGGACTGAACTAACCCTAGCCGAGAAGGGGAAGATACAAAGGGCAGGAAGAGGGGGAAGATAGATACTCTGACCTTGAAGAGTTAATTCCAGGGAGACAGGTATTACCGTCGTCACCAGGCTCTGCAAATGCAGAGGTTTTGACATAAATAAAAATTTTAACCTCATTTTGGGCCTTTTTTCCCATCGGATAAGGGGTGAGATGTGAGGTTTCTTGCATCTGGTTATGTTTCTTTTCAAACCAGAGACAAAAACAAGCACTGGGAATTACAAAATTACTTATTTATCAAAGGATTAGCAAATTTGCAAGCCATGAATATAAGGATATTACTGGTCATATGATAGTCAGAGATTTTGAATTCTGGCGTGTACAAATCGATACTTCTTCAAGATACTGCTCAGACAGGGCAAAGAATCAGAATATTCCTCCATGTCTGTGTTGGTCTGGACAGACACATTCTCTTTTCAGAGGACGTGAATGCAGCTGAGCAGCTGTAGGCGGATACGGCAGCACTGATGATCTTAGTCATTTTGTAAATACACATTTCCGCTAGAGATCCTGTTATATTCATCAAGTACCAACTGTTTATTCTCTGAACAAAGTGGAAATGCCAACGCAAACACCACCAAAGAAAGAAAGTGGTCATCTTTGTGGAACCGTATTTGTCAGCTCTGTTGTGTTTGAGTAGTGCCCAATCTTTTAAGACCAGTTGATCCACAACAGATTTTCTGGTGAGTCACGCTGTTTGTCTTTGTTCTGTCGCTCTTTGCTGCAATTTCCTGCTCCGCTTTCAAAGCAAAGCCATCGTTAGATTCATGTGAGAAAGCGCGTAAGCCGTTCAGCTCGGGGGACGCCTCTGACAAAGTTTGGAACATCGACGAAAAGCCGTTTAGCTCGTTATCCAAACATTCTCCTCGGACCCCACCTAGCTGACAGCGAGGTTTTCAGATTATGTTGTCATATCCTGAGTGGCGGAAAACTGCCTCCCCAAGGTCAGAGACGAGAGCACGGTCTCTGTTTCACAAAGATGAAAGACCTCCCAAGGGCAGTTAATCCAGGACCCGGGTGATATCCGCCCGACCTTGAGCCCTACACAAAGCAGGCGGGAGAACACAGTTGTTAGAGTTTTGAGAGGTGCTCAGGCTGTACACGAGCCAAGAATAAGAGCCGAGCAAACAGCAGCTCTGCCAGGGCTAATGGAGCGTGGCGCGGTATCGATCACCTGAGAACGTCACGTCAAGGCTACCCCACAATCAGGATCAGACACAAAGGACATCGGATTAGATATTTTTTTCATTCAGAGGAGTTTAGAGGAAGTCAAACAGACAAAGCTTTTGTTGAGATTGATTGCTGCACCTTGGATCAACTATCAGTGTGTGTGTATGTGTGGGTGTGTGCATGTGTGAGGTTTTTTGTGTGTTTTAAAGATGAGACGGCACAACGTGTTGCAGGGTGCTAACAATGTTGAAATAAACAATCTGGTTTGTGGGAAATGATTCAGCACATTTTCAGAGCTGAAGGTTGTGGGGACAAAGGTTAAAATTCTGTCTGCGATGGCATTCGGGCGCACACAAACCCAGTAAAATTCAAATCCTTAAAATTCAATTCCAAACAGTGTTTTTGGTGCCCTAACCCTCTTGGGTTCGAAACTCGACGGCTAATCTCCGAGCACCAATATCTCCTTATCACAGCAGAAGTGGAGGAAGGACAAAAGGATTAAATGTGTTTTCTAGGGAGTGGTGACGCTTCAGCTCATCTCTTTGGTTTAAAAGTGTCGCAGGAACTCAGAAATATGTGAACAGCTTCATTTGAATCCGGAGCAGGAGAGCAGAGCTCTTACAGACGCTCGGTGAAATAAACCACCGATGAAAGAAGTCAACATCAAAGTCTGCTCAAACATTTTGTAGTTCAAAAAAACACACTTTCCACTGTGTCAAAATAAGAATGCGCGTGTTTGTGCGCTACAATCCTTCAAATGGTGTCAGATCAACAACCCGTACCGGCCTAGCGTCTCTGATAAATGTACGGACTCCTGTACGGACGCTGCTCGTCTAAAAGTGGAGTTTCTGCCTGAAATAGCAGCGGTGGCTGTCCCTCTGACGTCACTTGTTTGTGGTAAAATGCAAGTCACCACATCTAAAATCAGCCTTACACACGTTGCCTCAACACAACATTAATATTACATTTCTGTAGAAAAAGAACATAAGAATGGCTCTGCATACTTCCTAAAAGTGCTAATCCCTGGTGTGTGCCTTCTTTATCTGCTCTGTCTCTCTCTGTATTTGCTTCTAATCTCCTCTCCTCCCTATCTTTCTATTACCTAAATGAAGGAGAGACGACTGGCTTTTCTGCACTCCTCTTTGATGGCGAATACTCTTTGACTCTGAATACAAATGCCACCTTTCATGAATACCTTTGCCAAGGATTATAATGAGGCTCCTTTCACATCCAGCCCAAAGGTCTCCCGAATTTGTGGCAGAGAATGGGACAACAGATTATGGAGGAGAAGAATACGTCTGCGTCTCCACAGCTCGGCGCACGTCTGCCGCTTCCTGCTGTTTTAGCCTGTGGAAAAACCCTCAACTTTATTATTAGACTTTTGTTTTCCTTTAAAATATGTATAATGGAAGCATGGATAATGTGTTTATTATATCATACACACCTTCAAATGACCACTCGAGAGCCCTGGAAGCATGCTAACAATGTCAGCATGGCCATAGAGAAACCTAAAAATGACCTGAAAATAAGCTAAAACCTTCCCGATTGCTTTGTAGACCGAAGTCTTCCCACCGCATTCATTTTGGAGTCAGGCACATTGCAGAATGGCTTTGAACCGAAGTTGCTCAGTGTGAAGACTGACTTCACTTTGTTGTCTGTGGTTGATTCTCTCAATTATGTTTAGTGGTAAAACTTCCAGCTGTGGCTCAGCTCAGAGCAGAGATGTTGGAATTATGTGAAGGAGTTTGAATGAGGGCAGAAATAAACATGTTGGGAAAAGGTATGAGCTCATATCAGTGACTGATTTCCCACATTTTAAAAAAGTGTTTGAAAGCTGCTGTTCCAAAGATAATATAATCCTATCTTTTGCGTATTGTCTGGACACATCCCTGCTCTGCTCGGCCGTCCTCAGTCATTATTAGTTAGCTATTTACTTGGGGTATTAAAGCTAGGGGATGGAGGGGGTGTTCTTTTTAATTTCAAAGGACTTTGCTGAGGAAAGACAGCCGGCTACAAGCCTTCCCCAGGAGTCTTTGATACTCATACAGCATAAAACACAGAAGTCTTACCACCTGATCCAGGGATTGATGGAAAATAAAGAAGCCTTGTTGCTGATCCCAGCGAAGGGCCAGATGATGGAAGGACTTCTAGCAGCGCTTTAATGAATGAAGTGAACAAAAGTTGGGTGGGAAAGTAATTATGAAAAATAAGCATCTTTGAACGTCAAGCTTTCAAGACTGTACATTATGTTTAACTAGTAGCAAAAATTAAAGACGTAAACTCACCAGCGCTGTGATGTAAATAGGTCTCCTGTGGATTCATCCACCTGCTTGCTGACATTTTGCTAAGTGCTCTTACATGAGGTTGAGATTCTTTTAGGTATTTTAGCAGGTTGCAATATTTTATTCATCAGCATTTATTTTCTTGTACTGGCGGAAAAAGTGATGGCCGTTGTTTGGGGTTCCGGCAGGGTCGCTTCAGGACATTCAGACTGGTCCCTGAGGAGCCAGACCGGTTCCTGTTGTCTTGACCATGTGCTAAAGGTCATTTTTTTGCTAGAAGCTAGACCGTCATCCCAGTCTGAGGTCCTGAGTCATCAGGTTTTCAAGCGTTTTCCTGCATTCAGTTTTCCCTCAAAGACCAGCCTCCATTCCAGCAGATACCAAACACCCCCACACCCCCACGCTGCCACCACTGGGCTTCACCGCCGTGATGCTATTGGTCACACAGCTTGTTCTAATTATGATGATTGGACTTAAGGTCAAAAAGGTTGTCACCAGTGGAGGCCTGGGATGGCTGAGGACTATTAGCAGGAACTAATGCACTATAGAGGTAGTGGAGGAGTGAAAAACAAGAGTCACTACAGTGAAATTAGACACCTACACAAGTCCTTCATATAGCTGGTATGTTGACACCAACCAAGCCCTCACCACGGTGTTTACGCTTCGTGCACCGTGTGATTGTGTTCAGAGCCCATAGAGCATTTATTTATATAGACATTTTGCACACACTTGAAACATGACATGCAGAAGTCGTTTCAGTTACGTGTGGCCACAAAGAACTGACTTGTAAAGTTTTCTGCCTTGTTGGGAATCACGGTTTCCAGGCAATTTGATTTCTCTTTCCTTGCGTAGATCTCTAGCTCCCACTCGGTCCTTATTTGTGTGTGACGAGGTGTGAGGAAGAAATTAGCATTGTGAGTGGCGGTGAGTGTTTGGATTTACCCACACAGCCACTCCAACACGGTGAGGACTTCACCGACGTCACCAAAGAGGAAAAAGCGGTCCTTTCTTTGTTTTCAGGAATGCCTCTTGACAGCCAGAATCGCATTAGCACGAAATAGTTGGAAACACATTAAAAATTGAAAGAGAGCAGTTTTTCTTTCATGTTCTGTAGACATCTGTCCTTACAGGAAAGGATGAACACCATATTTCTGTCTTATAGTCTTTCTGTTGTATGGTTATTTATTCTTGTTACTGGCAGCAACTTGATGCTAATTAGCATCAATTATGTTTTCAAATAAAGTAGGCATAATTAGTTCACTCCGTTTCTTTATGATCTTCTAAAATAAGCTGTGGGTCTCAACTCAACCCTGAGCCCACCTGTGACATCAAATCAGGAACTTTAAACTCCATCTCCTCATACCAGGGCCTCCCATCATGCTCTCCTTTAGCCCCGGAGCTCATGATTGAAAGCTAGCTAAATGGAGTAAATTGAGAGTGCACGAGCCGGCCTGCCAGCACTCCATGATGTCTGCGCACCATCCTGTCGGCGTGGCAGCGCAAAGTGCAGCAAAGCGGGCGTTAAAGACGAAATGCAGCCTCATAAATGAAAGATGAAGTACAGACTGCATCTGGGATCTGGATTTTAATGCCACCACGCTCGGCTTCGCTCCCGGCCCTGTTTGTCAGAGCGCCGCACGCGAGGATACTGAATCTAGTTGGATGACACGGACATCCTCTTCACTGTTTATACTAGCGCAGTATTGGTGTTTGGTCTTAAAAAATGTCAAACATGGAGAGAAGTCAGAATATTCTCCTTGTTTGTCTCCCAAAGACTTTTTCTTTTTCCACTGAGCAGGGTGCTGTTGTTGATCAGTTATCCTATCACGTGTGTGTGTGTGAGTGTGTGTGTGTGTGTGTGTGTGAGGGAGGCTGGGGGTGATGGTGGGGGGGCGGGGGGATGAAACATAGAGCGGTTGTGAGGAGGATGAGTACTGACCGGTGCTGGGCCCAGTGGCAGCTTAATGACTCGCGGTCAGTTGATCCTGTCTCAGTTAATCAGGCTGCTCTTTCAAACACGCCTCCTTTTTTCTAAAATCTCTCTTTTTTTTCTCTGTCTCAAGCCCAGAGCAGGGAGACACACTTTGTTCTGACTCACTATCATTGTTAGGGTTGGTTTCAATCTCCACGGGCCTCCATTTGCTCGTGTTCGTCCTTCCTCTCTGGCGACGGTGTTCTTTTCCTCCTTCGTCCCTGCATCCACAGAGGCATGAAAGAATGAGGCTATTCTCCATCACCCTCCATCATCCAGGAGGTCTCAAAGCGCTTTTAGGAGAAACCCGCTCTGAAAACAGACGGCGACCCATGTCACTGAGGGAGCAAGCACTGTCACATGGCCACCCACCAGCCTGTGTGTGTGTGTGTGTGTGTGTGTGTGTGTGTGTGTGTGTGTTAATGCTCCACAGTGTCAGGAGTAATCTGCTCTCCTGGAGGTCCTCAGGGATACTCAGCATGCTCCTGACTGGACTGACGTTTGGAGGACTGGTTCATAGGGGCCTGCAGGGCTGTTGACAGCAGTGGTCAAAGTTAATGCCCGTCTCCGTTCTTCTCTTCGTCTCACTTCCTCTTTTCCATCCCTGGCAGTCACACCTTTACGTACGCGCGTTTATCTGTGTTGTAGCTGTTGCGTTCAGCCTCTTGTCATCGACCTCCTCACTCTTTCCTGTGGTGCATTTTCTCTGCTCGGTCTGCCTTGAGGAGGCTGTGCACCGCGGTTCTTACACGCTGGGAGACGGAGAGGGTTGGGACTCTGCAGCCAAGCGGCCTGACCTCCCTCAGGCGACACGTTCAGAGAGACTGATGGAGCAACCAGAGGTCAAAGCTCCTGGCGGAGCTGCTCTAGTAGGAAGTTATGATGCAGGATGACAGTAGCACTGACACTCTTACACTCCCAACACACACTGGTCAGATTTCACGCCAGCGTTATTCGATCATTTACAGTAGTAGTTCATAGTGTCGGTGTTTTTCTTCTACAACGGCACTGATCAGTTTTGTTGCCAAGACAACAGAGACATCAGGAGTCTCTTTGGTACAGCCTGAACTGGAATATTCCAAGTAATTCTAAGTTTCAGAATGGAACTGCAATCAGAGAATCAGCCCATTGCCGCTGACGATGGTACCACATTGACGAAGGCGCGCTGAAGGACCCAGAGGACTGTTAAATAGAATTTAAAAAGCAAGAAAAAGAACCAACCCGCATCTTTATAAACAGTCTGCAACAGCTGGAAAGTGAGGTTTACCTTATTTTGCTGCTGGTGCTGAGGCGTCCCAGCAGTGCTCCAGTCTGTAATTACTGACTCGATTTGATTGTAATCACCCGTCTGAAAAGGCAGCTATCACATCCTCCCTTCTTAAGCCCTCCCACAAAGACCCGGGAAAGTGCAAAGCTACGTTTCTCTCAATTATCTAGCCAGGATCGACTGGCTTGCTGCTGAAGTTCTTCCAGTGTGTTTGCCAATTTGCTGTCTCAATTAGATTTTCTCCGAGGTGGGAAAACGGTAAAAGAGGGAGGGATGAAGGAAGAAGTAATTACAGCATTTTGGGACGTGTGCAGCTCTGCGGTGTCTCTTTACCACCTCTGTCTTTTCTAATTTCTTTTATTGGACTCTACTGGGAGCTGTCTGTTTCTCAGCACGGAGGGAGAGTAGACAGAAAAATAGATAAGGCGCACACACATGTGGACACGCTACACACACTTCGCCACACGGTGCCTCTCAGCCGCTCACATGCGACGACAAAGAGAAAGGAACAATAATGGTTGATGGAATCTGCGGTTATTCTGGTGGTTTTGAGGCTCCTTCTGCAGCCTGCTTCCAAGCGGCTATTGTGTTAGCATTGTTAGGTTTTTAGCATCTCATTGTTGTCCCAGCAAGATAAACGGTGACGGTTCGAGGTACAAATGCAGCTGAAGGCAGGAAAAGTTTTCAAACTAAGCAAAACTGTCAAAAATTGCTGTTAATTATAGAAGAGGAAGCGTTTCCTTTAAAGACCAAGCTCCCGTCAAACCTGCCCTTGTCAATCCTGAAACCCCCCAATCTCCATCTCATCTGACCAAGGCTGGTTGGCTGACAGAGACAGACAGATGCGCAGATGGAAGCAGCGACCTGCTTCCTCCATCGACATCTTCCATCCCTCTTGTGCTTCCGTTTGGCTGAATACAGAAAATTCTTCAGATAGATGTCAGATGTAGAGTTAAGAGAAATGAAATGTTTCCCTGTGTCATTTTATCCCAGTTTGCTTCTTACGCAAATGGAAATGCAAAGAAATCCAAATGAAGCAGCTGGGTCAGTGGATTTCTACTGAGATCATCAGCCTCTACTGACCTGACATTTAAAAATGTGAATTAAAGCCAGCTGTTTCCATGGTGGTGCTTTAAAAATGTGTTTTTAGCTTCATTGGTGCAGTTGTGATGCGTTGTAATGCGCTCAAAGCATCTTTCAGAAGTGTGTGGGAAGATGTTTTCATGTCATTCATTCTTAACTTTGAGACTCAGCCTCGTCATTAAACAGATTTATCCCTGTTTTTCTTAAATGCTTTAAATCTGAGTCTGTTCAGAAAGTAGATGGAAGCAGCTTCTTCTTATATAATATTATAATTTAAATCAGTTAACTGAAAAGAAGCAAAGTCAGAGCGTTCCACTGAACACGCGACAGGTCTGGGTCTGTTAAAATCCAGAGAAACCGATGGAGAGTCCACGTAAAGAAAGGCTTTGGACGGCATCCAGGGAAAAGTCTTCCGTCCGAGAGGCTGATCCTCCTGAACGAGCCACTTATGTAATCACACATATTGTTTACTAATGAATATATTTACTCCTCGAGCCCCATTAAAGCTGCTGTGATTATAATGCTCTATGCAGCTGGATCTGAACCCACAGAGAGGGAGGACAGTTAAACAGAGGTTGGTTTGGACATAAAAAGCAGAAGACTTGTTAGCCAAGACGCAGTTTTGATGCTTTGATCTCATAGACGTTTTTGGCTAGTATGAAGATTTGGCTTCACTGAAGACAAAACTTTCTGAGCGGCCGGTGTTATGCTGCTGAGAAAGGAACAGAAATAAAAAATAATAAGTAACTGAAGTCAGCTCAAGTTTAATAGTATTAATGTTGAAAATTTTTTGATGTCATAGAGCAGAAATTACTGTTGTTTCTTTGTTTCTTTGCAGTTAATTTGTTAATGTAATAATGCTAATTTGGTCCTTCTTTGAGCATATTTTTATTTTGATCATATTTGTTTATTAGTGTCACAAAACACTTTTTTAATATCCAAAAGTGCTCGTAGCGTCATTATCAGTGAAAGCAGGCGCGATTAAAACTAAATCAAATCAAATCATTTGACAAACGTATGTATAAAAGCAAAATACTAATATATGCTAATCGGCTTTTAAATACGCGTTGAAGCACATATCCTAAATATCTGATCAATGAAAGTAGATCCATTTTAAAGCTGTTTTCTCTGTGTTGAGCAAAGCCTGAGGAGGAAATGAGTGAGTTTTTTAATGCCGTGACTCCTTGAACTTGAAGGTTATCTCAGCAGCCACAACCTCTGAAAGTTAATGAAGTCAAAGCTCCAGCAAACACCTGCCCTCCCTGATCAGCACACAGGCTGCAGTAGATAAGAGGGAAATGTGGAAAATGCTTCATTATCAAAGCACGACGTGACTGCGCTAGTGACAAATTACAGCCGAACAAAAGGCTTTATGCAAAAAAGAAGAGAAAGCAAAACATTCATTTAAAGCCCAGCCTGTGGGGAGTTCTAACAGTGCTCTACTTTTAAGTTCTGCCGCTGTGTTGTTGTGGTTTTAACAAGCAAAGAGGATGATTTTCATGTCCTTTGGTTTTTGGTGTAGAGTGATGAGAGAAGATCTCTGACAAGGTTCCCTTTAGGGACAGTTCACAAATTTACTTACAAAGCACCGGTTAGTAACCACACTCTGTAGCCATGGTTCAGCACCAGACTGGAAAATACACGGATGGATGGATGGATGGATGGATGGATGGATGGAAAGCTACGCTACCACATGGAGTTCCTGCCTCAGGTTTACCCTGATGTCGTGAAGGAAGAGTGACCCTTTCGAGCATAAATCAGCAGCAGAGAGCAGCTGGTGGAACACTCGCTCTCCTGGCTCCATCTGGACGGAGGTGGTGAATATTCATGGCCGCGTTCGTGACAGCATGCGGTGTCCGGAGAGACGCGAGAGGGGGCAGGTCATGGATGGGGGCGTACCCACCTGACTGAGGGCCCTGTTAGATGCCAACCCAGGAGAATTCCTGCAGGAGGGCTGCAGCTCCCCCCGAGCCCCCGTCCTGTGCAGGGGGTCAATGCTGCTTTGACCCCAGCAGGTGGAACGCTGCCGTGGGTCAAAGTCCAATCAAATCAGTTCCCCCTGGCCGAGAACGGGGTCAAAAGTTCCCCTCACACGGTGAGTGCGGCAACTCATTTGGAGTATTTTTTTAATTATCCAGAGTTTTCTGTTTCATTAACAGGTTATGATTGATTTGTTTGTCTCACAAAAAGTTACATCCGACAACAACAGTCGACTAATTGGTGCAGGAAACTCACCGGAGGCTTGAAATCAAGCAGCGAACAGAAGGACGACCTCGAAGGTCTGTCAGAATTGAGAGAGAAGATGCTGATGAGAGAAAGAGAAGGAGAGAGGGAAGCAGAGGTAACAAGGGGTAAAGAGGGAGCCAGTGCAGCCTGAGGAAGAAGCTTCTCAGTTGTCCCTTTGTTGAAACTTCAGACTTTGTGGAGATGAAATGAAACACCCAGAGAGTCAAGGTCGGCGAGTCAGAGCGCCAAGCACCTCACACGAGCCCCTGCAGTGAAAACCAGACACCCACGCCCAGCTTTGTTTTCTGTTATTTTATCTGCTCGTCACCAAAACACGTGTAACCCATGTGGGTACCAAGCCCATTAAAGTCATTTAGAAGGTTACGCAAACTCCCACCACTTGGTGGCGCATCTGACTGGTGCCCATTGCTACTGTCAGCGGAAGTGCTCTGCCTTGAACGCACTGAACGAGTGAGCAGACGAAGCAGACTCAGTATAACTGATGATGCAGCAGAACAGTTTGAGGGGCGATCTCCCTGGACTCTCGAATGTTTTTTTCTGACGGATCAGAAATTGATCTGCGTGATTCTGCACCTTGGTGGCTCAGTGGCGAGCCAGAGAACCTGAAACGACGGAGACGGATCCACTCCGATGCTGCTTGACCCTACCTGTTCACGACACAGATAAGACAATTTCCCAGCACACCCTGCCAGATGTAACTGGATGGATATACGCACATGTACACTGCCACAGAACTGATCAGCTTTTCCTGCGGAACCGAGGGTATTATTCTCGTTCTTCCTCTCTTTGGACTCTGCCTTACACATTTCATTTTATTTTCCATAACAGAAGAGCTCTTCTTATTTATGTTGTGCTTTGATGGCTCCACATAGTTACATTTGTTCTTAACAAAAAAAATGTTCATTGCTCAATTTTGAGTCCAACTTTGAACCTAGATAGATAAATGTGGGTCATTTCTTTTCTTTAGGTAAAGGGGCGCTACACACATTTTCTCCTTTGTCCTTCATCAAAAGCTGTAATAGCCTGTTTCTGCTGTGTCTGTGTGGACTTGTGTGTGTGTGTGTAGGTGTGTGTGTGTGTGTGTGTCCTGACTTGTGGGATCGGTTCCAGTGATTCGGTGAGCGCTCCACTTCCACGTTCATGTATCTGTGAATATCGTCAGTCATTCGGCAGGCAGAACCCAGCCAATAGTTTGATTTCTCTGCAATCAGCTTATTAGTGCAGAAACTGTCTCCTTCAATCACCTTGACTTTGATTTTTATCAAGAAAACCACAAAGTGTCCTTATGTATTTATTCAGAGGAGCAAATGTGAGCTGAAAAAGCGCACAATATTCATGAAATTAAAGCAAATATTAATGCTCTTAAAAGAAGAGAGTATGTAGATGTTGGGGATCCATCTGTAGGGTTCAGACCCCCACCCTGACGGTCCCTGTTTGAGGAGATCCTGGCAGTTCTCATCTGCCATCACTGTGGCTGCAGCAGCTGCAGGGAGGCAAGACGGCGCTGGATCAAAGCAAAGTCAAGATGGTGAGACGGAGCCCATCTGCCGCAGAGCAGCTCCGACAAACATTCCAGCTTTCAGTTCCAGATCGGAAACTGTCGCAGCAGCTCAAACTCTGCAGCACAGACATCCCGAAGCACCGGCAGCGGAGGACCTGCTGAACCAAGCCGCCCCTGGGTTTTACGGTTAGCCACCGGAGGATGCAGCGGCCCCGCAGGGGGTCCTCTGCTGGCTTCCGCTCCCATCCACAGGCGGTCACATGCAAGGGTGTGCACGTGTGTTTCAGATTGTGAAGTGCAGCGTTTGATAGCTGATCACAGGGAACTGCGCTGACACCAGAGGGGGAGACACCAGAGGAGCTAACAGCAGCCTGAGCGGCGCACCAGCACACACGCGAGTCAGATTCTGGCACGTTAAAAGTACTAGCATGTTCTTCAGTACGCGTGACCTGGTTGTGCACGAGTGTTGGAATGACCTTACCGTCACACTCGTTTCATACTCTATTTCCTTTGATGTGGATGCATTAAATTCACATGGCTAGGCTGAATTAAACTGGCACAGTTCGCTCCTGTTCAACTGGCCAGCAAGCAGAAGGGTTTTCTGCCGGTCAGCAGAGCAACGGCCTGGAAACCAATTAGCAAGTTTTATGAGAGGCTAAATACTGCTCATCTACTGTGATTCTTTTCTCTTTGATGTTTTAGATGAAAATACATCCATATTCAGTTTTGATAGGAGATCAAAGTCAGTAACATCAAAGGGAACAGATACATTTTTTCCATTCCATTGTGAAGCGTGTTTGGACTCTGGTTTCAGACAGCACGTGCATGGTGCGCTTCCCACTGATGAAGCAGCCCTTCCGCTGACTCCCTCGTAGCCGCTCCAGCCTACCTGGCCTGTCCGCCATACCTGTGTCACACAGATATATGACAGCCCTGGAGCAGTGTGCGCCGACATCATGGAACACTTGACACGTTGGTGTATTTATGACTCTATTAAAGCGCTGCACAAGGACGAGGCGCTGCTGTGTTCTCCGTTCATCCGTCTCTCCCCTCGGTCATTAGGCCAGATTTATGTAAGCACACCATGACAGGAAGTAGACAAATGTGTGGTTCTTATAAAGAAGAGAGGATATTTGAAGGCAACGCAGAAAGTTATGTTTTGTCAATCCCATCATGCCCCATTGTCCTCCTTTATGCTTGAATTAATGGCGGCTGGATTTCGATTCACGTTGAACCTCAATTAACATGAAAGAGATTTGCGGTAGATTATGAAAGTTGTGCGTCCGCCTGTAGTCCTATGCATACATTAAACTACAGCCTGTGCCAGATGGCCCATGTTCGACCTGCTGCTGATGCAGGTGCTGAAGAGACACGTGGCGTCATCAGAAAGGTTAAATCTCCCAGTAGCACTTGTCCTCTTCGGGACCGCTTTGGTCACGCTTCAACCATGCTTACGTTTACAAAACAGCCTTTTTCATTTCCCTGTTTTGAGTTTGAGTTTTAAGAACTTATTTGTTTCGTGTTCACAAGTGAAGTTATTCCACCTAAAGGCACTGTACCTTGGTTGTACATCTCGGGCAACATTTACTTCTGAATAACTGAAAAAGGAGTCTACACAACCTCACACACAGACAGACAGACAGACAGACAGGCACACACACACACAGTGCTTGCTCACAGTTCCGAGGTGCACAATCCCTTCCGAAGCCATCTGTTGATTTGTGACAGAGCATCAATCTCTTGTGCCTCTCAGGTGTTACACTCCCTGATGATAGCACGGAGCCGAACGCTCAGAGTGGGTGGGGATGTGTACGCGGCCATGGCGAATACACACACACACACACACACACACACACACACACACACTAAGTGCCCTGGCGTAATCAGCTGGTTCCTCTGCAACGCAACCGCAGGTGGGGCTCAGGTGATAGGAACAAAACAGCCTGATGACTCTGCAGCACCTCCAGATATTACCTCTGTCTCCTTTGGTTTTCAGCCTGTTTTTTCTTTGTTTTCTGGTTTTCTCCCCTCCACTGATGTGATAAATGAGCCACTCCAGCTGTACATGATACTTTTTTTAAGGCCGCACCATTGTACCAATCTCCCCTTACACGGGGAGCAAGCGCAACCTCCAAGGACGGAGAGAAAGCCCTTTGTCTTTATGTCAGATGTCCACATGAACTAGCCGCGACAAACAGCGTGGCCTTGGCGTGTTGGTTGGACAGCAGGTTGGGAATGGAGGGTGGGGATGTGTTGGGGGGGTGGGGGGGCTGTAGCAGCTTGAGTTGGACCCAGAAAGCCCTCCCCAGTCTCTCATGTGGGTGGACCCTGATCAGGAACAGGAAGTAGATGGATGAAAAGGGATGGGAACGTGTAGAAAACCAGTTACGAGAGAGTTTAAGTCTCATTACTGTCACTTTTACTGATGTGTATGAAAACAAACTCCAGCTCCTCATTAAGCTACCGAGGTTGTTAGGAAACACTTTACTGGTCCCACCCTCTGAAAAATGGCTCAGATTCCCCCTGGCCCTTCCTTTTACCTCTACCTGTATCCATGATCATAAAGTTAAATTGAGAGTCAAACAAAAATGATTAAAATGTTCTTTTTGTGTACATCAAACACACACAGACAGGCAGCACATGTGAAACATCCTCCCACTCTCAGCAGACTCACAAACTCTCTTCTTAATTAGTGCCTTTCAGGTGCTGCCAGTCAAAAGTTGAGGCCCACCTTTCAGATGGAAACTTTACTTTTCCTCCTCTTATATAAGATGATAGTGCTGGTGAGATGACAAACAGGATCTGGATGATGAGGACAGATGAGACAGTTTGCGGCTATTAGCTTTAGTAAATGAAACACTGTCGCGGAGTCAACTCAAAAAGAAAGAAGCGAAAGATCATTTTTGTCAGTCCTTGACTTTGAAATGAAACCACATTACTTTTCCATTCCAGGCAGACGTGAGGCCAGCGCGGTCGTTAGCCAAGATCACGGAGACACCTGATTTATGGTCCTGATTGAGCAAACGTATCATTCATAAACACCTCAGTGTCCACAATTATCTTCATGAGGGGTGAGAGGGAAAAAACAAACAGGCCGTTAAAACCTGATTCATATCTCAGATTTCAGAGGCAGATTCATAAAGGAGGCCAGACCAATCCAGGCATTAGCAGGATTTTGGTCTGTCTTCTTCAGTAAACATGAAAGAAGGGAAGAAAGATTTTCAGGGAACTTTGGTTTCTCTCGAACAGACGGACAGAAAACCAGCAGAGGTTTGGAAAAGTGAGAGGCGCAGCCGCGCCATGGCCGCATGCAACATTGATCGGCCTGCTGCAAAGCTTCCAGTGGTTTGGGAGAGCGCCCAGTGAGAGCGGGCGCGATAATCGAAGGCCCAAATGAAAAGTGAGAAGCAATTCAGGCAGCCTGAGGCAGAATGTGTGTGAGGAAGAATGAGAAGGCGTAGACCCTGAGAGTGATACTGGTGATATTGGTGGGAGACTGTGCAGCATTTGATGCCTAAACAGTTTTTTTTTTTTTTTTTTTTTTTTTTTTTTATAATATCTTCAATCTTAGATTTCCTACTCTTCTTGTGACGGCCTAGATCTCGGTACTATTCCACACTGGCTCTGGTTCCTTGCTGGGAACCATCCAGACAGTTCACCACGACATGGGCGTCATCACCGTGACCTCCGCATCAAAGAAAAGTTGGCGCCTCAGTCCTGCTTCCCTGCCTCCCGGCAATTACAGCCCCACCGACTGAATCATTCGAGTAATTTTCTTACAAAGTGCTCTCGACTCTGCTTTGAAGAGTCGGGCCGCCCTGCTTCTTCTCCCCGGAATCAGATGGGCACGCTCGCCATTCGATCCAATCCATATAAATGATCATTTTACTTTGTTCTCTGCACTCAGGTACCTTTTCTTCTTCTTCTGTTTTTTTCCCCCAAAAGTTACAGCAGCCACTTTTGTCATCAATTGGCGGCTGAAGGCAGATAGCTTTGTGTCGTCATTTGAATGTGCTTGTTTTTTATTTAAAATGTTGGGAGAGGTGTTCAGTCCCCACACCAGTAGTCCACCAGCTAAATCAGGCACAATCATTGCCAGACTCGAGTTTCTGGGAGAGTGTGTGTCTAAACACACGGACAAATCTTTAGGTTTGAGTAAACAGGACTGATCCAGAACCAGCCTGGTAAATCTAATCTGACAGTGAAAAACAATAAGCAGGCACTAACACTATAGGAAAGGTCCCAAAAATCTGTTTTCCTTTTGGATTCTGGCGATGAGCAGCTCCAGCAGAGTGATGATGAGGAGATGGAGCCGGCAGTGGGCAGAATATAACGCCTCTGCGCTCACACATCAGTGCCCATCAGCCCATGCTGCTACCTGTTTTTCTTCAGTTTTAGGAGTCAAACTAGTCTTGGCTCGCATGAAAAGACGTAAATCCTGTAGGAAAAGTGTTAGGGTTAGGGTGACCGGTTGTAGTCGGAGAATTAGCCCGCTGCTTGCAGGAAAGCAGAATATCTTCAAATATATTCCAAAATTCCAGCAGAAACTGGTGTGAAGTGGGTGTTAGCTACGGTTTTATACAAGCACTCTTTCTGGGAGCAGGCAAATACAGGAACACCCACTAAAACATCATCCTTTGTAACTCATTCTTCTGTAGTTTGACATGACCTTGAACCAGTACAACTGCTGCTGATGCCGTCAGCGTCAGCTTCATCCCATTTCAGCCTTCAGCTTGAGGTTGTCAATAGCGAGAAACCTGCATAGCTAAGCAGTAAAGGGGGATAAAGCAGAGATGAATGGGCGGTTAAGACACCTCTTCTCCTGTCAGTAGTGCAACAGCAGGTCTCAACAGGGCAGGCATCACATTCAGATGTGATTCTTCTCTTTAACGTACTCATTCTGCTCCCAAATATGTTATCAAAAGAGGGGAGTTTAGACACAAA
This sequence comes from Pao palembangensis, assembly GCA_015343265.1. Taxonomy (NCBI): domain Eukaryota; kingdom Metazoa; phylum Chordata; class Actinopteri; order Tetraodontiformes; family Tetraodontidae; genus Pao; species Pao palembangensis. The sequence continues at coordinate 15,131,516 of CM027085.1, read as the reverse complement.
AGATCTTAAATTATGAAAGGTTTCTTTTAGTGCTAATGAATTCTTAGTGAATTAAATGTGGAAATATCTGTGTTTGAGCTCCCTCTAGTGTTTAAAATGCGCCGCTTCCTGAGAACGGTGGCGATGACGCTAATTACTTCTCTCTAATGAATCTAATGTGTTCTGTACCGCTGCTGTCCTTCCCATTTAATGAAAAAAAAAAGTAAAAACCCAGTGGAAAATCATAATTTCATAATAATTTAGTACTTAGTAATGTTCAGTACGTGTCAGGAAAAATGGTTTATTGTTCTGTATCAGCTGTGTTTTGTCAGCTGGTTTACAAAAATCAATTAAAAAAGGGACTATTTTAGAATCAGCCATAAAAAAATGATGAGAGAGCCTCATGTAGTCCTGCCTGCTCTGAGTCAGATGATGGTTAGGGTTAGGGTTAGGTCGAGTGTACCAGTATGAACATGTCTCCCCTGTTGCACAGCAGATTCGGATTTATGTCTCATCTGCTCTTTGCTTGTTCTCACATTCACACACGAGGATAAGTCAGGCCTGCTAAGAAGAGTCTGCTAAACATCCGCACACACCACACATTTTTATCATTCCCAGTCCCCTCTGCCTTGACGTGTTTACCTCGGCAGCCCCATTAACGAGATAACAACTAAGAAAAATGGCTCAATCTGAGAATCTGAATGTAAAGATGATTATTTCCTGCAGTTACAGCTAAAAAGTTCTCTTCCCACCTCCATTCAGTTGCAACACGTCAGATTTTTCAGCTTTCTTTGTATGTTTTGGGCAGGTTTTTGTGTCACCGCTGTAAATGAATTGTGGGATGTTTCTTGTCAAGCAAAGCCTGAAGATGGGTTCCCTCGTGGTTTGTGACGTCACAGGACGAAGATGTTGCCCTGTTTTTTTAAATCCACCGACACCAACTAGGTCTACATACATCAGTAACACAGGGGCGTTTAAATCCTCTTTCCAGAACAGTCACGTGACACTGACACGTCCATTCTAAAGTCTGTTTAATAGAGAACGTTTGAATCTCTCACAGCTCTGTCTAGAGCTGCTGAAGTGGTGGAAATGTTCCATTAACGTGCATGAAGTGCAGGAGTCAGTCGTGACATCACTTCACTGTATATCATTCCGCGTTATTGCTTGCAGTAAGATGTTAGGAGCTTCTTTGACAGCTGTAGTGGGAGAATAAAAGCATTATCAGTGCTGCTTTAATCAATCTCCAGACTTTTTTGCACGCAGATATTTTACTTGTCACTTGCTGAGATGAAACACACATTTTTCCATGCTAACATTGCAGTACTAATTACAGTCAAACCCAGAGTGCCACAAGTATCTGCTAGTGAAAGTTCTGCAGAATAGGAAACTACTTGGGTGTGTCACAGAGTTAGCGTGTCTGTGTTTTCTGAGTCTCCTGTTCTCATCCGACACGCGTTCCATACTTCACTGTACGCCATGTTCCTCCTGTCCAGTCTGAATACTACATTAGAAATCTATGTAGCTCCTCCAGCCTTGAAGTGCTCGATTGGGGTCTCCGGCCTCCGCGTCCACAGCCTATTAGTTCAGACAGGCTCCATCACTCAGCTCAGCCATGTGTGAGATAGACCCTCTGCACCACAAATTGTCTGCACCACTTAGAACGGCTCCGCCAGCCGCCAAACTTGACAGCGTTTAATTAGCCAGGAGTGTGGCGGCGGGCAGGATTGCAGGATTAGGGGGTGAAAACATTCGGAAGTGGGGGAGCATGGTAGGCTAAGGGCCTGGACGGATGGACATTTTTACAAACTGTAAGATGAAGTGTGAAAAGGAATAAATTCTTTCACTAACAGTTAACATTTAATTGAGTCAAATTCCAGGTAATGAAAATGTAAATTGAAATGTAACTGAATGTGTCTTCTCAAGGAGGGGTCCCGCATCAATACCGCATCCCAATACCAAGCCCAGTCCCAATTAGCAAAAGAAAAAAAAAAAATGGGCTAAACTTAATATACTTTTCTAAATGTATGTCTGTGTATGAAAGTCAGTTTATGCTGAAACAAATGGACTTGTGCAAGGATCTGGTGCCACGTGTAAGAAAACTGCAAATCGGATTATATAACAACAGGGGGCGCTGCAAGCCTAGTATTAGAGGGTTTGATCAATGCAGCTTTTTCAGCCCCTCACACAAAACCTCGTGTTCATCTGTCAGGGCCATCGTCCTTCAGATAGTGTGATATCACATCAGGTTGAAGCTCGAAGACGTCATTCGGCTGCGGCGTAGCCGTGTGCGTCAGCTCGACGCTGACGTAAACCCTCAGAGGTCCAAGAGCCATACTTCACACCTGCTGATGTGAGCAGACTGTTGCACATGTCACAAATGGTCCTTTTAAATAAAGATGAATTTAAATTCATAAAGACGCTTTTTAGAAGCCAGAAACATCCTGATACCTCTGTCGGCGGCTGGTGTGTTTATAAACTAGAGTCGAGTACAGTTCAAATAATTCTGTTGATGCTACATTCACACAGTAATGTCTGCAAGATGCACCTCGAAAGAACAGAAAGCGAGTTTCACATGTACAAATCTGTCAAATGAGAATGAGACAAGTGAGGGCGGCCACCGAGAGGCCCATGACTACTGCGAGGGAGTTTAACGCTGTAGCTGAGACGGAGAAGAGTCTGAAGACAATTCTTGGCCTTCATCAGCCAAAGCCATGTTTGAATTAATCACAGGTTTGACCGGTAATACCGTTTTTTTTTGTTTTTTTTTCTGAAAAAGAATGTTTATACCAGCCCTGAAAAGGTGAAGGCCTCCTCCTCATGAGCACAGCTCTAATCTCATTTATTCCCTGTCATAGGCGCCATAAATTGGGGAAAACTTAGGTAGATTCTAAGGGCCCATTACCAACAGAGGGCCCTCCCAACCCTCGAAAAAAAAAATCATTATTAATATTTGATTAAAAAAATAAGGTAATTAAACACATTTACTTATATTTTAATAACATGTATGTCAGAGAGTTTGACTTTATTTGGCCAAATTAATTTTTACACTCCCCCCCAATGGTATAGCCGGAGTCGCGCTAGACTGCCTGCTACAATCCAAGTTGCGCACACAGAGTGCACAGAGTATGGAAGCGTATTGCTGCCACTCTATGTAAATAAAAATGGATCAGTAACAGAGGCTGCCGTGATGTATAGTAAAGCAAAGTCTGGGTTCTAAAAGAAGAGAGAGAAAAAAGAAAGAGGAAAGAGAGATCTAAGGGCGACAATATGTCCCCCAGTTTTCTCAAGGAAAGGTTGGTATAGACTTTGAGTGGTTGAAATCAAGCTGTTTGCTAGTTTGATGTCCACAATGAGATGTTTAGCTAATTAGATGTTTAGCTAATTAAACTAAATGAGTTTTCCCCGCTCCCTCCCAGACTCAGCAACTGTGTCACCAGGTTTTATCTTTTTATCTGTACTAATTCAAGATAACTAGGCTATTTTTTTTCCTGTCAAACACTTTTTTCTTTTTTCACATAATGGTAATTATCTGAATCAAAAACAGGATACAGCCTAGTCTTTTTGGGATGCTGGGCATGTTGAAGCACTGGGTGATTTAGTCTGTCTTAATTTCACAGAGATTACTCAAATAATACCTTGAAATCAGATATTTTGTAGCTTACTGAATTGTGGCAGTGTTACAAGGGGCGGTTTGTTGAGGTAGCTTTTAAAACGCAAGACAATTCATGCACGCATGGGCTCCAACTGAAGAGCATATTTGGAGAGGTGTGCATATTTTTTGCACATTGCCTGTTACTGTTTCTGGAGATGAGAGAGCTTTCAGTAAACTAAAATTTACTAAAACTAAAACTGGCCAAAACAAAACAAAAACAAACAAACAAACAAAAAAATATTTGCAGTCCACCATGTGTAATGGTTCAGGTTCGTGTCAACAGCAGGTTATAGAGGAGTTGCACAGGGGTTCTTGTGGTCTTCGGTGATGGGGCCCAAAGTCAATTTTTTTTCCGGGGCCCAAAATCCCTGGCGGCACCCCTGCTCCCTGTACAGATAAAGTCTTCATTAGAATCAAGGCTCATCTTTAAATATACCTTTTAAACCTGCCTCTGCGCGCCGATGTGCTGATGAGCCAGAGCACTTTTGCAGCTGCTTTGATCCGCTTTTATTCCCATCACAAGCTCACACCGCCCGCAACAATATCATTTCTCCTTTAAAGATGCAAAAAATATGACATAGGTACTGTATATTAAGCAGGAGCATATAGAGGGGGGAAACGGAACGTATGTGTGTTTATTTGCTAGCGTGTTGGTCGGGCGGCCTTTTTGTCTCCGCCTCCATTCAAGGACATGAGCTGAAGCAAAGCGCACTGTCGGCGCTTTCATTATGAATCCAGCCTTCCGGACTCACCGAACAAGGCTGCTACTGTGCCTGCATCTCCAGCGTTGAACTAACTACATTTTAACATTCACCCTGTGAAGGTTTGGCAGCCACGCAGCCGCTGCACACGTGCGTGACAGACATATGCATGAATGGAAAGACGGTTATTGTTTTCCTGAACCTCGGACTGATTTACTACCGCCGCGTCAGAGTGGAAAATAATGCTTGCTTTCTGTGTTATAAAAAACATCCCAAGTGATCGCAGGGAAAGAAAAAGGTTTATAGAACCCTTGTTCAACAGGCGTCTCCATGGCAACACAGCCATCTCCAGCTAAAAGAACCGAAGGCCTCCGCGTAGACAGTTGCAGCACCTCAAAGACCCTTTGATTTCAGCATGTGTGTGTGTGTGTGTGTGTGATAATAGTATTACCATGAATTGTTTATGTTGCCCCTTCTTGGAGATCAGCTTCATCTCATTCAACACTAAATACTGATCTTTGACAAACAGGCACAGTTTGGCTCATTTGAATGCAACAAAAGAGTTTCAGCAGGTTTCCATGCTGGCAGGCTGCTGATAAGCACTAATTACCTCACATACAGACAAATGTAGTGCTTGAATTTTCATTTAATGCCCAGGTTAAAGGAAATCACAACAACATGAGTATTGCACCACCATGGCCGAACAACGTCTTTTAACTGTGATGTAATTACGCCACGGTCTGAAGTGATTGTTTTTATAAAACGGCTATGATTACCGTATTAAACAAGAGTACACAATCTCAGATTATTTCAATTCGAGCACAAATGAAATAATTACAAGTGAGGACGTAAAAAGAAAAGAAAAGAAAAAAAAAAAAACACAGGGACTGCTTTCTTTGTAGCTCGCACTTTGGCTAGCTTTTTGGTCCCTGGATTGGGCATCAACTAAAAACTCTATCGGTGTCTCTGGGGAGGCACCAGGAGAGGCTGAGTGGGGGGATGCGAATACAGCCACTGATGAAGATGCCCAGTCCATAAATTTTGTCTCCAGCGGGGTTGAACTGCTGTTTAGACACATCTCATAGTCCATCACCACCTTGATAACGACCCCAGTGTTCAGAGCACTTTATTTCCAGTTTCACTCTTACTGACTGTTAAGACTATCAGCTAGGCTAGCATTGCTTTAAGAGTGATTTGTTGACACGTGCATCTGTGGAGGGCTAAGAACCAATCAGACGGCTTGATTTCACCTTCCTGTCTCATATTTGTTGGTATGGAAGTGACAACACGTTTTTGACATATATTAGAAGGAGATGATTCATGCTTTTTCTTATAAATATCCCTTTCTTCAAATCGGCCCTGGGCATATACGAGACGCTGAACTGTCTGCCCACAGTAAGAGGTTCCCTCATTTTATAAATAAAGCATCCTGCTAAATGAAAGACTTTAGCGGGCGAGGAGGATGTGTTTTTACTGGAGCATCTTGTAGCCCCCAGCTAAGAGTTGAGTGATGTCTGCGCCTGTCAACACTCACAGACATATCTGCTTACATGAACATGCACACACATAATATTATGATGCTATATATGCTCTTACATCTCGTGGGACCAGACGGCTAAGGATAAGCTCTTCTGTTTTATTTTAGTTTTAAGCAGGCAGTGTTTGGACAGATGTCAGCTGAACACCTACTCTTCCCACGGGTCAGGACATTCTCTGGTCATCAGCAGTGTTTAAAAGCGTTACTGTCAGTGAGAATCACACTGATGCTGCAAACATGAAAAATTCAGAATTTGGTATGTCATGCAGGTTTCCAGATGTGGGCGCTAAAACGCACTGTTTGTTTTTTTGACGATAGCAAAAACCTTTTAAAGCATTTGTGTTTAACTTATAATTTAGTGAAACTAGAATCTGATATAAAAAGCATGTTAAAAATACATATTCTCTAGTTACCTGTTCTGTGACCTATTTAATCAAATATATTTGATATTCCACCATTTTTTGGCATCGTTTATCTGTTTCTCTATCGACCCTTAATGCCCACCCTCCCATATGAGCCTGGTCCTGCTCAAGGTTTCCTCCTGGTCCTCTCGGATGTTCGTACAGACGCCTCTTTCTGAACTGTTTTTGATGATCTGAATCAGTTATTATCAACAATAAAACATTTTTTTTTTTAAATGCACCATTTTCTGTCAAAAACAACCATCTGCAGCCCTAGTTCTTAATTTATTAAATTTAAACACCTGAGAAAAGTCTGTGTAGCTCATTTTTCTAAAGTTGCACTGAGTAACACATCCATCTGTTCCTGACTGACTGGAGCTCCTACTTCTTGTTTTGCCATCATTAAAAAAAAAAAAAAAAAAAAAATCTCTAACCCTGACAAATGTTTTCAGGCATTAAAGCTGCAGAAAAGTAACTTGGCCCTTTTGTACTCAGCGTCCTTGTTGCTGTGCTCAGTGTAAAGACTGCAGATAACAAGGACGCCGAGAAGAGGAAATAAAAAACAAAGGCTGATACTCGGGCGCTGGAATGAAGCGACCAAGATGGTTGATTTGATTTGTGATGCGAACCAAATTTCTCATTGGGAGTACGACTTTTGAACAAGCATGGCTGCACAGATCACACACACACACGGAGAAACAGAGTGAGAGAGAGAGAGGCCTTTAATCTCTTTTTTTCTCTCCAGTGAGGATTAGGATGGTTGTGCAGACACGAGTCTGCATGTGTGTGTGTGTGTGTGTGTGTGTGTGTGTGTGTGTGTGTGTGTGTGTGTGTGTGTGTGTGATTTTATGTGTGTGTGTGTGCTGTGTTTGTGTTTGTGTGTATTTGCTACATACTGAGTACTAAAGTATGCATTCTACTAGCAAAGTGACAACATTTTGGCTCCTCATCACAACTTCAAAGGCCTGTTTGAGGGTTAAGACTTGATTTTAAGGTTGAGAGAATTAGGTTTAGGTTTAGATTTGGTTGGATAGGTTGGGGTTCAGGGGTTAGGGTTAGGGGTTAGGGTTTGGGGCAGGGGATAGTTGGGATGGATAGGGTAGGGAGCTGGGTAATCGTGTCTATAAAAAGTTGTTCGACGTACAAGGATGCGTGCGTGTGTGTGTGTGTGTGTGTGTGTGTGTGTGTGTGTGTGTGTCCTGCATCACTAAACCCATTTTAAGAGCAGGTTGTGAAGGGGACCTCAGAGACTTTGTTGTAATTGGGTTCCTGATGGTGCTAAAACATTTGGTACATGACACCAGCTGCTTTGAGTCACCAGAAGCATCTGGAAGAAAAGTGCTGAACTTTTCACTTCTGGTTTGATTGTTGCTCATTTATGTTGTCAGCTTCTGGGGAGCAGTTTTAGAAACTGTGAAACTTCACAGAGCATAAAGATCCGGTGCTTACCGCTGCCTTACAGCGCTCGCAAACTGTCAGTCGGACCATTATTTGGGCTAAAAGAACCCCTTTATTGTTTCATACTTCATTTTTCCACATGCCTCTAAATGCAACACAGCAGCTACTCTGATAATAAAAGAATGGCAGTCGTTCTTTATTGTCATCTTGCTGCTTTCTTTTTATCTGATTCTTTTTGTAGCATGCATATATATGTTATCTCCACAGCCCAGTAATTATATTCTACACTATTTTTCCAACCACTACATATAAAATAAGTAATAACATCTAAGCCGATCTATTAAATGGGCATCTTTAGCTTTAGGACCTACATTAGGGAGTGATCAGTGTTGTCAATAAAAGAAACTAATTTTAACTGCCACCTAGTGACCTGACCTTTAATTATTCGATAGGTGTCTACAAGTCTACCAAAAATGAAGAAACAACATCAAATAAAGTTCCATCCTGTTGCTGATGTTCTCATTATATCATATTCAGACACATAAATATTTACGACATCTACTTCAAGGCGCCTAGCTCGAAAGCGAAAACTTTCTGTTAAATGCAAACTCGTGGTGTTATGACTGAGCAGTTAGAGGTTAGACGCGAGAGAGATGTTGAGATCAGCGGAGCTGCATTTAAAGGGTCATCGGATCAACGAGAAGATTAAAGAAAAGCGTTTTAAAGCTTGTTTTTCAATCTGCGAACATTGTGATGGAGTCAATCAATAACTTAAGTGACTGGGTCAAATGGGAGGCTAAGGTCAGCAACACAAACACGTACTGGAAACGGTAAAACTCTCAATCCAAAGACGCTCCTAGTTAGCATTCCATCATCGTTCCCCTAATAACAGGATCTTCTCATGCTAAGATGCGTGTTACAACGCGGCCTCCCTCTCTTACATTGTCTTACGACAGAAGAGGGGGCAGATGAGAGGGATTCACAGAGGTGGAGGCTCCCCAGGGGGGCCTGAGTGTGAGCGGAGAACACAGATGGAGATGAATGTCTGCCCACTAATAAAACAAATGATGGCTCATCATGATCACTATTAACTTATCGTTCACAGCTTTTTTACCCTGCACGCGCCAAACACTCAGAGACTCAGGCACCGTCTTTGTTTGTTCACGGCTCCACTCGGTCATTTTCCACCCCCCCCGCCCCTCAAAAGAAAACACAGCTCAGAGCACAACTAAAAACAAATATGTGAGAATACGGAGAGGCAAGGCCAATGAAACGCTCACGTGATTGCTGTCTGTTAGCTGCCTTGATGGGCTTCCAACACAGAAAAGGCATATTTACTCAGTCCATTCAGTGGCCGTGCCGGGGGAGCGCTCCAGAGTCGGCTTCATTAGTGAGACCCTGGTATTCCATCACTGGTGAAGATCCGCTAAAGCCGAGCAGAGGGATTTTCAGAGCAAAGGCCCGGTAAGTCAACCAAATCGAGACCTGAGCGCAATGTGATGAAACCAGGTTAGAGATAGCTTCCACACATCAATGATTTCCTTTATTTCTGAAAAATAAACAAAGCATGATGGGAAGAAAACAACTTCTTGGCAACTCCTGCACATGTAACCCAGCTGTAATATCGCATGAAAACTGAAACGACCTTTCAACCTTTTGCTTCCTAGAGCCCTCGGTAAAGCTGACAGGGGTCAAAAGGCCAGAAAACTTGAACTCTTTTTCTTTCTTCAGAGATTTTTGTCAATTGCACATGAATGCTAACATGTTAGCAAGCGCAGTGTTCACTGCGGCCTGGGGGAGAAGAAGAAATACAGGAATTTGACACCTTTGCTGATTCCGTCTCTGGCGTGTCGTGCTTGTTATAGTTGCTATTTTTAAAGCTCAGGCGTGTGATGTTGGCATTTAGTTTGTTTATTTGCAGCATCACCCTTATGAGGAGCTCATCACATTCTGCACTTTGTACTGGATGCAGTCGCAGCAGACGCATTACTGGGAGTCTATGCTAACTGGAGAGGAGGAGTTATCCAGTTGCACTCGAGTAAATGCAGCTTGATTTCTTTTTTCCTGTAGAGGATGGTCGTTTTTCCTTCAGAGAGCTAATATTGGAATCATGGACTTTGCTGTGAATATGAAAGACTGACGTTAGTGGTCGATCAACGATTTCTTTGTTTTCAGCTCATGTTGGTGTAGATTTGTCACTACAGTGAAAAGCTCACATCATTCACCGTCGACACAAACTGGCTGTTAAACCCACGTTCAGTCGAGCTAATACTCAGCCTGTTTACGCGACCTGAGAGTAGTTAGCTACCCCCCACCTTCCCATGAGCCTGATTAGCAATAAGCGACATTAACAGAAAGCGGAAGGATAATGAGCACTAATGATTATGGCTTCAGTAATTTTCCTACCATTACTTTAACGTCCCTCGGCAGACGTTTGCCACACGCCGACCTTAACCTGAAACCTCTCCAAATGCCTCCACATGTCTGACACACAAGTAAATGTCCAAATATCCAGATGAAGGTCAAACTCCTTCTTCTACCCGTTTGGGGCTTTTCTTCCGTTTTTTAAGGATTTCTCATATTATATTTCGTTTTCTGTGAAACAACAGCAACAATCGAAGCTTCCTAGCACCCAGTTGCCTGGTCTGTCTGCGGTCTATAGATAGATGAGGTTCACCTCGGGGGCACCGATGATCCAGTTATGTTTGTCTTTTCTCTCTGTAAGAGTCTTATGATGCAGCAGTCTCGCCTTCTCTTATGGGACTTTTTTCTCATCTCCCCACCTGGAAAAGCTCCAATAAAACATGATACCAACAAGCAAATTCTGTACGTCTGTATAGATTGTGTTTCCGGTCCCACTCTGACATGCCGGACCTGTTAGGGATACGAGGTGGCCCGATGCTGAACTTCCCAGTTCTGGGGTCGGGTCTCTTGCCTCACGTCTGCGGAGGCATTTTCCCATTTAGGAGTCCTCGGGCAGTTCACGTTAAAGTCGGGACTCAAGGTTTTTCTGACTGAACGCAGCAGTTTCGCAAGATGATGATTATTATTCGCTCCGCTCCTGGCTGGTTTTAATGTTGTGGCTGTTGATTTCCATTTCAATCTTGCGCAGAAAAACTGCTCTGACATTCAGTCTGAGCCTGACATGAATCTCAAATAACGCTTTCACTCCTTCCCCACCTGGAGAACTTTGGCAGAGCTTTTTTTTTTTTTGACAAAACATGTTTCAACGATGACTGTTTTTAATATTTACTTATTTATTTGTTGCTTGTATTATAAGCTTGACTTGGCCCACTAGCCTGACACTCTTGCTTCTAATTCTTTACGGGGTTTACGGTGGGGGTTACCGGGGCGGTGACAAAGCTTCTCTGACGCAACGGCACCAGACTTACTCCTGTGGTTTTTGGAGACGTTTCCCTTACATCCTCGTCTTCTACGGTTTCTTCAAAATCTGGATGACGGGTCGCTCGTACCGCTGCAAACGCATCTCCACCGCTGCATGTGTGTGATGTGTGTTTCCCTGAATGTCCCCGACAGCTGGAACTCGCTGTGAGCCTGAAGCACTACAGCACGGTGGACATGAAAACTGATCTGAGCTCAGAGAAAATGGAGAAGGAGGATTCGTATTGTTCTGTGACTCATCCAGTAGATATGGTTAGGGTTAGCGGTAGGATTAGGGGTTAGCGGTAGGGTTAGGGCATCAAAAAGTCCTCTTCAATCAATAAAATTCTGTTAAAGTTTCAGAAGCACTTTTACTTACTCGGAAATACTCAACAATGTCTGCAAACCCCCGCCCTCCCCTGAGCCCTCGTCCACCCCAAGACTGACGTGTGAAGCCATTAAATGGTAAGAACAGGTCACACTGACAGCTAAGGTGAGTGTGGCTCTCCTGCTGCCAGAACCTGGGTTCATTTAATGAGAATCAATTACAACCAGAGCAAGAAGCGTGAGGACAGGAAAACATAATGTAAAGGTTCAGAGAATCTGTGTTTTTCATTGAGGAAAGTAAGTCTTTTTCTTTTTTTTTTGAAAATCAGACCTAATATTGTTCTTGAGGGAAATATAGCAGAATTAGCTTCAAGAGATTGTTTGCAGCCCATGTGGATAAAGGAGTGTGGACCGATGGTGGGGGGAGGGGGGTCTGGAGGTGTGATGTTGAGCGGATGGAAAAGGAAGCAAACTGGGTCAGAGAACAAACGAACAGGTTGTTTGTTTGACGCCCATCTCCCTGCCGTCCTCACACAGTCTCAGGATGTGCTTCTTTGTTCCCTGATTCTAAATGTTTGACGTAGATAGAGACAAGTCATCTGCAAAGGTGCTGCCCACCTGCGTCGTTACAGTAAACGTTAGCGTCAGGTCTGTGGAACGGTACAATAAAACCAAAGGTTTTGTTCAGCACATCACCAAACAATCCGCTGTCCTTGAACAGCTTCCTGCCTCAGGTATGAAAAGGATGACGTGCGTAAAAGACATGGCTTGTCTGGCTGAGACTGAGCTTTTGCTCTTTGTACCTGAAGGCTCTCGTATCGATCCGCCTTCCTTGTGTGTTTCTGTTGTCTGGACCAGAGTGACATTTCGCATTGGTTGATGCATAGACACGCAAATGTTACGAGTTTTTCACTGAAAAATCGCTCTTATTTTCCATGAGCTGTTTAAAACTTACAGATCTCTTCTTTTCTTGATGAGAAAAGAGGCCAAAAAGGAACGTTTCTGCTTAATTCTTGATACTATCTCTCTTGTCCATTTCTTTATTTTTGCCTACCATTGCCCACCATTGCCCACCTCACTTGCTGCTGTGTGTTGGTTTTGACTTTCTTGTTGTTTTCCTCCAAACTCACCCACCTAATCTTCATCTGATCTCTGTGCGACCATTAATAATGCAACACGGCCCGAGCTCTTCAGACCTCATTCTTAAGTCTTATTTGTGAAGTGATGTCTGAGATCTGAACCCAGGAATAAACCCACTGTAATAACATGCTACTCGGAATAACAAACACAACCCTACCTTGAAAGGGTTGCCAGGAACCTGATATGAAATCAGGGACGGTTCAGAGGCTGCAGGCTTTTACTGAACAAACATCATTATCCAAAATGTTGAGTTTAATGTGAAGAATATGGAATGAACGTCTGTAGGTGAGGAGCAGATCTGACTGTGGGCTGACATGGAAACGGAAGGAGCTGCTGCCCCAAATGGCCGAGGAGTTTAATTATGGAGAGTTCTGCTTCTGGATGGATGGGAGGTAAACGGGGAGGTGAATGCAGCAATCAGCTGTGGGCGTAGACTAACCAGGAGAACAAGGTTGTGGAAACGCGCAGCCAGAACAGGATTATGGTGTTCAGGGAGCAGCAGCCAAATCTGAGGTTTGGGAGGTGTCCTAATCAGGAGTCTACAGAGCCAGAGCCAGCCTGCGGGGATTACAGAGGATGGATGGATGGATGGATGGATGGATGGATGGATGGATGGATGGATGGATGGATGATATAAGGTTTTCATGAAAGCCATGAGAAAACTTTTTATTTTAGCCCAAACGTGTTGGCAGCTGGCAAGTTGGTCTTTGGGTTTCATTTTTCCAAATTTGTGACACCACACCATGGTGTACCTTTTCAATCTGCAGTTTGTTTCTTTAACACTTTTTTTTCATCTGCAAGTTCTCTGCAAGTTTTGTGTTTTGTCAGGTCCTCACACGGCTGTTTATGTGTGCTTGTTTGCATGTGTGGGAGGAAGTAGTTAGAAATTTGAAGAGTGACTTTGTCTGCCACATGTACAGGAAGCCTGTACACGCCCCCATCTTTTTTCAGAAACAGTTGGTAATTCAATTCAATTCAGTTTTATTTATATATTACAATACAATTGTCTCTAGGTGCTTTACAAAGGCAGAAACCCAGAGCCTGAACCCCCAAGTAAGCACAGTGGCAAGGAAACTGAGGTTATCGACTCCCCCTCATTCTCTCCCATTAGGTAACGACAGCAGAATTTAAAGACAAACATTTCTTTCAAATAATTCTTCTGCTATAACGCCGCATAAAATCCTGGTGTGTACGTGTGACCACCCCCCCAGGAGGTGTCGCCATTGAGCAGGGAGCTCAATCATTCAGTAATTGCTTCAGACTTTGGACTACTCCTGATAGCACTTTATTTCAGCGTTTGTTTGAGTAGATGGGCAGATAGAAAAAAAAAAACCATCTCTGCGTGTGGCCAGTGCTGAACCGTGGGGCCCCATCCCCATCGAGGCGACCCCCACACTGATCCCATGATTCCCACTGATCTGCCATCGTTGGTCTTTTCAGCTATCTGCAGCTAGCCACTGGTTGGTACGTTAGCCAGGGCTAGCGCTTTATGGAACCTGAGAGGCTCTTTATCCAACAAGCCTCAAATAAAAGCAGTTCAATGAATGCGGAGCAAGAGAACCATCCTCCCACTGTAGGAGTCGGCTGTGACACGTGCACAAGAAAGCAATTTCCCGACTTTCCACCTCGTGTTACTGTCATCATGCGGTTGACAGAAGAAGTCCAATGACAACATATACATTCGACCCTGTTGATTAAGTGAAAATACAAGAGGGAAATAGGTTTGTGCGCTGTATCTGTAGTGAAAGAGGACATGAAGGTAGTTGGTGTGAGAAAAGAGGATGGAGAAGACAGGGTTAGATGGAAGCAACTGATTTGCTGTGGCGACCTCTGAAGGGAAAAGCCTAAAGGAAAAGATGATCTGTAATGCTAATATATAAACATTTTGAGAAATTGTGTCTTTTTCTCCAGTTAAAGTAAATATATAATGAGCCTATAGACCATTTTTCACCACCTGGGGCAGAACCTCTGCTCACAGTGTTCAAGGTCAAATATAGCTCCTCAGGCAGCCATTTTTGTCTGAGTTTAGGAAGCCCCACCTTTAGCTAGCCAACCTCCAGGTCGCACTAATAACAGCCCCCATTCGCGTGTCATAAATGACGCGACCCAGCTAAGAACTCGGATAATAAACAGCTGAAGTTGAAGGTCCGATATCAGCGCACCTTTCTTCTTCCACAGATGAAAGCAGGCTGACACCAGCCTGTAAACGTTTTCCTGCCTGTGAGGTCGATCAGCTCGGCCTGTTTGACTCATGGGCCCTCATTTATGAACCGTACATACGGCAGAAAACTGTGTGCACGGCCATTTTCAGGCAAGGCTCGGCATTTTTCAATCTGGACGTGAGCGTACGATTCGCTCAAATGTCACGTCAGGTCTGACATCTTTTATGCAAAGTCAGGGTGGATTCGTGGTGCAGCGCAGCAAAATCTAAAAAAATAACTTGTTTTTTCCTGAGAAATTCATGTTTGGTTTGTTTTTCAGTGTAATTATTTCTGTTTTTCTGACTTAATTTCTTTCTTTTTGTTAGTTTTTTTTAGTAATCATGTCCTTTTTGTTGAAAGTTTTTTCTGTGGTCATTGACAGAAGATCTAATAACTGGTGAAGCCGCCACAAAGCAGCAGCGTCGTTTCAGCAGTGCGCGCACACGCGTAACAGTGGAGCGCAGCGGCAAGGCAGCAGCACGTCCGCTCGTCCACGGTGGCGCTGCTCCCGCCGCTGTCATCGTTCCCCAGACAGTGTTTTTCTGTGTTCCTTTAACACCAGTTTCATGTTTCATCATCGACGATCGTTATCAGCCGCCCCATTTATCAGGACCCGCTGATTCGTACTCTGGGATCGGCCATATTCGACATTTTCATGCATCACACTTACGTCTTTTCGTACCATGACTCCTGCGCTCGGATCTGCACACGTTTCTACGCAACATTGATAAATGAGGGCCATGGTCTCTGCTAACACAGTATTGGCTGTAAGATGACCTCATCAATTCTGAGAATAAATGTCCTTTAAGTTACTTCCGATACAACTGACAGCGGTTCTTTCATGGCTGGTAGCTTTATCCTCCACCCCTTGCCAAAAATCCCAGCAGTGAAACACATCATGATCAGCTCAGGCGTGGCCTCGGCCTCCAGGTGTTCTTTGCTGTACTTGTTGGGAAAAAATGTTTTTACTTCAACAGTTAAAACACTGCTCGCTGGAAAATCTACTGAACTCAAATGAATAATGTAACAGAACATACACACACACAACAAAAAAAAACAAGAGGTTAACCAAAGTCTCCAGCACAAACGCGTAGGCTAATGTTTTCATTTAAACACTTGGCTTTAAGAAAAACTACAGTCAGATTACAATCACCATGTTTGTGGTCGACAGTTAAGTTCAAGCAAAATTAGGAAAATTAGTTAAAGAAGAAAGCAGCAGGTGCGCATGCAACTGTGGGTAAAATTAAAAGTAGGGGTTATAGTGGGGTAGCGCGCCTCTGCATTCAGCGTGGGCCAGCCCTGCGCCGCCTCCCTTGCCGCTTCCCTCTGAAACCGTTGTAAAAGAATATCTGATGCGAATGCAGAGATCGAGGCACTGGCTGAGAGGACAAAAAGAATGAGATATCAGCGTGGCTTTCAGAGCCAGCGGGTGTTATTTTACACCGACGCTCTCAACAGTTTCTATTCAAAACATACCGATGCTCTCGCGTGCTCGCAGCCCCGGGAGGGAACAAGAACCTGAGAGTCACTTTTGAGGTGAGATGAGGCAGCTGTTTTTTTTTAGAAGTGCAGCTATGAATTTTTAAAAGTAGCTTACCTCAGTAATGAGCTAATGTTGTGGAGAAATCTATTTTTAACTTAAAACCAATGTTGGGATGAGGAACTGTGCAGATTCTCAGTCATCCAGGTCAAAATAAAGTCAACTGGACTTTTTTTTATGTGGACAGAGAAGACAAATGGTTTAAAAGAGGAGAAAAAGAAGCCCATAGCGACTCACATAGCAACAGGATCATTGAACCGTTTTTTGCACTTCCAGCTTCAAGGTCTCAAGCCCAGGAGAGGTTAAAGGTCTGGGCCTCACCACCAGTCTGCAGCCCCTTCAAATGCAAACATTACGTACGTCAGTGACAGTCGACTGTGCAGCCAGACAGTAGCAATTTTCAGACTATAAGACTATCAAGATATTGTATGTAGTACAGGACCTCTGGAGTGAGATGTCACACTTTGTTACCATCTTTGATGACAGCTCAGGGTGAAACTTTTTGCTGGAATAATGATGAAATATAATTGCAGTAAATGCTGGTGAAGCGTCATCCTGCGTCACCCTCATCCTCATCATCCTTGTTCTGCTGCTGTTCTTTGCCACTAGTATTTATATAGTTTGTTTCCAAGTGTGTCATGAATCAATGCGTACTGCTGGATAAAAATGTAGCTATTCAGCACTGAGAAAGTCAGATTTGTAAAAGAAACAGCTTTATGAATGGACTTCAAGGTTTAAAAGAAAAACAAATGTCTGACAAATTTCAGGTTTAAATTAAAATTGGAATCACCGAATTACAGACAAATTAAATTCTGTCATTTATGTCAAAATTGAATGTCCATTCGGTGGCAGAGAGCTCCAGTCGTTATCTTTTTTGCCTTTAAGCTGAGCACCATCTCAGCACAGCTTCTGGCTCGTATTAGTTGTCAACCTAGCACATGGAGGCACGTCTCGGTATTACTTTCAGCTATCTTCTGCTCCATTTATCTCACATTGAAGGACGTCCTCGCATGCGGGGCTCCGAACCCTGTCAATAAAATTTAAAAGGTTTATATTCAGCAGGGCAACTTAATATGTCACGTTTGAGAGCACAGTGTTGTGTTTTTAATCCCAACGTTTCACAAGTGCCAACAGTTTCTGTTTTCAAGGCCTTGGAAAGTTTCGAGGATGACGAAGATGATGATGATGATGATGATGATGATGATGATGATGATGATGAAGACCTTGAAACATAAACAGAATTTTTGACCTTTCAGAAAAACAGAATTGTAAACCTTTCACAACCTGGTTAACTTCAAATTGAGTCTTTCGTGCTGAGAAGTTCAACATCTCATGATTCTTGAAGAGGGTTTTACAACACTTCTGCCTTGTCTACTGTTTCATTTATTTATTTATTTTACGGCATAGTAAAAGTTTTACTTTTGTTTCATTCTCACTGAAGCGTTGTGCACGCCGTTTCGGCATGTGGATGACGGGAGAGCCTGACAGGACAGCTGTGCCGAACAGTTGCTCAACTATGATTGCACAAAATCCATCAGTTAAATAAACAGACTGCGGGCCCCTGAAGACAACAGCACCCGTCGGGGCCTGCTGGTTCCAGATTCACGCAACTTCTGCCGAAGGCAACTTTGAGTGGAGTGGATTGTTTAATCAGACAGGAAGTCAAACCAGATGGGTTATCCCAGGGTTTGCTAACAGGCCAGTAGCAACAGTCGGCAGGCTGTTGTCACATACACGACGGTTAAATTTTTGAAGACACGGGTGTGTTACATGCAAGAACCGTGGAATTTGCTTGTTTTTTCAAGGTCAAAGAAAAAAAGTTCTGACAGAATTATCTACTGAGAAGCTGTGAGAACTCACAAACTAGAAAAAAAGATTAATAGGCAGAGACGAGATATATGTTTTTATTCATGAGTTCTTTTTTCAACAATGGCCCTTTAGCCAAGTGGTATTAATATAGACCCTCTGCTATCGTGATTCTGCTGGACACCACTGACCAGCTGCTCCCAGGATATAATATAAGGCTCTGAGAATCTGCAGGTGTTTGGGCGCGTAAGAATTGACTTCCTCCATCTTGACAACAGGCCTGATATTTATTTGGACACCTTTGCGTCATTGAGCAGGCGTAGGAGGTGCATGAGGAGAAGGACGAGTACGAAGACAAGACAGAGCTGCGTTAGGTCAGAATGATGCATCCGTGAAGACGCGGACATTTGTACGACTGGACATCAACACTCCGCCAACCTGTCTGACAATAAGTGTTAGATCGTGACCTTTAATGTGGAAGATGAGAGCAGTAATGTTAGGGCGCAGCCTGGCAGCACATTGGACATGACGTGGCGCCTCCTGTGACTCCAGGTTCTGATGCCAGTGTGAAACAGTTGCCATAATCTCGTGTCAAAACTGAAGGAGCCGGCAGAGAGAGCAATCCTGCACGATGCACAAGGTAAAGTCTAAACAACTTGACGGAAATTCTTCAAGCTGAATTCTTCTGGTTGCCATGACAAAGGCACAGATGACTCCATTCTCTCAGCAAGTACCTGCTGAGCAAATTTATCCGTGGTGCGGAGCTTTGCACATCCAGAAAGGTTCAGTTTTAACATTCTTCTGCGCGTGCAGCTCCGGAGCTCTGCCTAATCCTGCGGTTGGCTGAGACCCTCCACAGCTGGCCCTGTGGTGTCCCATGGCCTGCTTCTAATCATGAACAGCCACGTCTGGCACTCGGCGCACGCCAAAATGATGTTGGAACCACCGAGTGTTCATTTATGTGAGACATGTGCCAAACTGTAGCCAAGATGTTTAGACCGGTGTCAATAAACACTTGTAATCATTTATTCATCAGACATTAATGAACATTACTCACATCATCATCCATCCATAAAATACGTTGTCTTCACTTATTGCCAGCAGCGTTTTTTTTTTTTTTAGTTTTGTTTCAAGCACCTCATCAAAATGTTTATCATCACAGAGATGTGTTCTTCCTTTTGTATTTGCTGCAGTTCATTTTTTTTTACTCTAGAATCTTATTAAAAATTCGTTAGAAAAGAGAAGTAACATGGATTTCAAGTACACCATGAAAAAGAGCGGCTCAGATCATAACCCCTGTGGTACACCACTCTTTACAGCACCTCAAAAGTTTTGGATCTGAATTATATTCATAGATCAATAAAAAATCTGGACATTATCAACAGTAATATTTAACATCAACTTAATGTATGTTTAATATTGCATAAAACTGTCTGGTAGTGCAAAAAAAGGTCTGTACATTTGTGCAGTTTCTGACAAATGTGGTTTTCCATCATTTATCACAGTTTGCAGAAAATTAAAAGCTGCTTTTCACACACACACACACACACACACACACACACACACACACAGAGACACTCACAAAACAGAAAATAAAACAAGCTGGTAAAGAAGAAGGATTATGGTGGTGAGGGAGCAGGTCCAGGAACTTATTTCTTGGAGGATGGAGCATGTTTGATGTGCACTATTAAATTCAGAACTTATTTTTGCATTTGATCTTGTTAAATTGAATCAGTGAGTTATCAAAGTCTGTGAAACATATCACATTTTAAATCTGCACAAGTTTTGAGTTAAATCATTATAAAGAAGTAAAGTGGAATCATACCTGAGGCTTGATTTATGAATGAAAGCATCTTCAATAAAGCATTATGTCTCCCCTGATGTTTGGTACTGCACTGAGCTAGCAGGTTTCCCTGAGATGATTGAGACAATATTGTTCACAAGTGAGTTATAAGAATCTTAATGAGTTATTGGCATCATAACAGGGATGAGCTCATCAGTCAAAGCAGCCCCACAGATGGAGCTTCTCTGCACCCTGGTTCTGTCAACACTGGAGCAGATCAGGGGCAGTAAAAAGTCTGGAGATGCGCCTGCTGCAAATGTAAATCACTGTTACTGAGTTACCTCATTGCATGGTCTCAGGGGTTATCAGGTTAACTGGCTTTCATATGCTTTATTTAAACTGGGATTTTGTTTGTCAGCTGCACGTCTGCTTTCCTCATGCAGTTAATAATATCCATTATTGTTTTGCTAAGGGGCCTGTGTGGGAGAGATGAGTATATTTTACTCTCAACTTTTTTTTTTTGGCAGGGGGGCGTCGCTGGAGAATAACTGAACTGCATACATCCAAACCAATCCGCATTTAGCAAATGATCACCATCCTTTTTTTTTTTTTTAAATTTTTGCTACGATGTACAAATACCTGAGAGAAAAAAAGTGCAATCGAGTATGCACATGTGCCAACACATGCACAAACTGACTCAGCGCTCGGTGTGGCAGCAAAGCGTGCGACGCTAATGACGGGCCATGTGCTGTTTGTATGT
The DNA here is from genome assembly GCA_015343265.1 of Pao palembangensis. NCBI lineage: Eukaryota > Metazoa > Chordata > Actinopteri > Tetraodontiformes > Tetraodontidae > Pao > Pao palembangensis. The sequence continues at coordinate 15,110,910 of CM027085.1, read as the reverse complement.
GGGTGGTCGTTCCCTATGGCGGCGTGTAAATTGCATAATGGCAACCTGTGAGCTTGTTTTCACTTAGGGGAAAGTCATTAAGTGCTGCACGTAGGTCACAGAGAGAGCTGCACTTTATTGCTTTTCTGATGGGCACGCAGAGCGGAGGAGAATTTTGTTGAGGACGAGTGTTTAAAAGACGGCGTTAAAATCTGAAGTTGTGGAGTGTGGCGATAACTAAGGAACCAAAGGCAACGTTACACAAAAGGAAAAACAGAACAAATCAGCCTGACGGGCGGCAGAGGTGTGATTACAGCTGACAGCACAAAGTTCGGCTTTTATTCTGAAAGGTCTTCCAGGTAGAGTCTGCATATTCTCCCAGTGTCTGTGTGGGTTTTCTCCAGTTCCCTACATTGATTGGAGACTGAATTGCCTCTAGGTGTGTGGGGGTGTGAATGGTGAGACCTGTGATGGACAGGAAATGGAAAAATGAATTCCCAATATACAAAACATACTTAAAGCTCTTTAAATTGGTTTTAATCAATGGTGGAGGGAGTTTACAAATTATCAACAGCTTTGATGGCAGAGATCGCATGGCGGAAGGATGAAATCTCTGTTGGTTGGCAAGAATATTAAGTAACTGAAGAACATATTCAATGCAGTCATTTCAGTGAGGGAAGTTGAAGGAAAAGGCTTGTTTTATCTGCAGAGTTCTGCAACACGATAAAAAAAATCATAATAACAGTGGAGTAAATGTGCTGCTCTCACTACAGTACATACACACACCATCTAAACTGCTGCAAAAACATTTCTGCCCACAGTTTAACAAGAAAATACAGTGTAATGAATTTAATTAATGTCTTGGGATCCAAGGCGAGCAGGCAGCAGATGGTTATAAGTTAAGATTTGCGAATTGTCAGGTTACAATTCTAGCTTTTACTAATTCTCTCATATAGTTTTCACACAGTTCAGAAGGTATTTCAGAAGGCAAGCTTCCAGAATTCATTTTCCCCACAACCCTCACCTGTACGCCGACGCTGCATCATGACACACTCTATGATCTGACATTCACTTCGGTGAAAGACTTAAAAGCATGTCTGACACATTTCTGCTGCTTTATTCCCTTTGTGGCTTTCCTGCGCGTGCAACAACATGACGATTGGGGTCGAAAGTTCCCGTCCTGTCTGTGTTCCCGTCCTGACCTTTATGTAATTAGTGTCATCTCGGATCACCTTCCTCGTCACGTGTTCCCCTGCGTGGGAGTGGATTATCTCTGATGAACTCACGGGGCAGCGGCATCGCTGCGGAGCAGGTATATCCGGCAGCTGGAAATGTGTCTGCAGAGGATGTGGAGGTGAGAGCACATGAAGGGGCGTTACTGACTCGCTTTGCTGGCTGAGTGATGCTCTGAGTCGTCAACCTCTTTCCTCCACGTGTCACTCTCCTCACAACGGTACGTGAATGTGCTCGCAGGGCCGAAAGAACCCACCAGATGCTGTTCAAGCATCACTGACATTGTGAGGGGCCAAATGCAACCCCTACCCTGCATGAGTATCCATTATTGGATGCCCTAACCCTAAAAGTAGGATCTGTCTTTGGCAGCATCTGAGCACAGCAACAGCACCAGGGCTCCATTGGACCAAGACCCCCGTTTCCAGGCGCACCAGCATTCGCTTGTCTGGTCCGTATCAGCATTTGAATTAGCTTTCACACCTGCCAAAAGAAGCAGACCCTTTGAGGAAACAAACTCTGGTTCTTTTAAAGCAGACCAAACAGCTCTGGACAGTGAGAAGGGTTTTTATAATTGTCAGAACCCTGATGGATTGACGTTCTGCATGACTGTTTCAATCTCGTCTGACTTAACTGTCCTTTCTGGAGGCTCCTAAAAAAGGCCAAGCTGCTCCATCCCAGCTCTCACCAGTTGCAACATGAAAGGCAGAAACCTTATCCCGTCAACTTTAAAGTAAAACTTGTCATCTCCTCTCAGTCTACAGTGCTAGCTTCACCTCTGGCAGCTCCCCGCTCACCAAGACTTGAATACGGGGGATTACGGGAGAGGAGCGGTGGTCGGTCAGTTAGAAGATAAGGTTTCCATGGTGACTGTCTGTCCCTTCTCCCCATGGGACTGCAGTATTATAAATCTTTCTTTTGCAGAGGGTTTCTCTGTCCATCGTGCGCTGACTCTGCATTAATGCCCACTGACATTTGACTCCTTGCCCCAGAGAACAGGTGGGAGACGTCGGCCCTGATCGCCACGGTGATAATAATACTGCATGGCATGTTTGCATCTGGCATGAGCCATCACCACGCCGCCGCCTCTGACTTGAAAGGAGAGATTTTGAGGGATAGACGAGGCTGAAACAAGAAAAGAAATCTCAGTAAGGGCTCCATCATTTGAACGCTGGGCTTTGAAGATGTCTCGTGTTTGCTCATTCTCAGCAGGTATACCTGACAGGTGCGTGTAGTCGGATGGAATGTGAAGGGATATCCAAACAAAAGCGGCTGCAGAACGCTTCACTGTCTCGCTGGATCACGGCCGCAGAACCAGCAAGGGCGATGATGTCCAGGAAGGACACTCGAGGGAATACTAATATTTCACTTTAGATTCTTCTGAGCACAGATTCTTAAAAAAAAAAAAAAAAAAAAAAAAAAAAAAAACATACCCACACACACACATCTGATATCATAGGTTTCTTTGAAAGGAATCATGGAGGTGAATTTTGTGTCAGGGGGCACAGTTTTATGGAAAAAAAAAAAGTGTTTTAAAAACAGAGCAACAAACCCCAAACAATAAATAAAGGAGGATTTTTTTTTTTTTCTGAAACTGTTACCTAATACCCATAGAACCAGCCAGATTAGAGTAAATGCAGAGGATTATTCTTAATATGGCGCAGGTCATGAGTATTAAACTCACACACGACCGCGATGCGACTTCCCACTTTTTAGCTCCATGTGCAATCATTCCCAGTGTCAGCGACCTGGTTCGGTTTGTCTACATTTTCCTTTATTGGATTAATAATAGTGACATCAGGACTTGAAGTCAAGACTTATCATCCTCCTCACATTTGATTTGGATTCACTAATCCTCTAAGATTTATGGCCATTTCTACCAAGTTAGAGGAAAAAGAAAAGATATTTTGTTGAAAAATTAATTCAAGCTTTGGGGCAGAAAAAGTGCAATAAATCCCAAGCGTGGGCTGAAGACACGGCTCTGTTCAGACATTTATAATTAAATATTATATCGATAAATATATATCATATACATATCCGTATTTAAAAGCAACTGCAGCACTATTCCCACTGTGGCATCTATAAGCTCCGGGCATCTGAACAGGACCTCAGAAATCAGTGAGATTGAGCCAGAGGATGAATCGCATCCGCCGGGATTCAGTCATGACGTAGGATGAGGCTGGATACCCGCAGCGCGCAGATGAAGAGCGGAAGCGCCAGTGCGCACCTCCCCATAATAATCTGACGGAGCAGCCTCGCTGTGTCTTTTTCCCCCCCGCACCTCTCACTGATAATCCAGCAGCAACACCGGCAACTATCTGCAACCCATATAACCAAAGAGCACCATTTCGGTGTTTTCAAGTAAAGGAGATTTACTATTTAGAAGTAGTTCCAGTTTCTGGAACTGGGAAGTATCTTTTTTTTTTTTTTTTTTTTTTTTTTTTTTTAGCAAGACTGTCATGGTTGATGGAGACATGTTTTATGCGTATTTTATGCCTTAATCGAGGATTCTCTGTTTTATCCATGGTTAGAGTGACTTAAGATTTTTTTTTTCCGGCACTTTGGAAGTCCAGAAAATGGCAAGTTTATGAAATAAGTTTATTTTACGAGGCAATTTAAAGGTTTATATATTTTTGGATCTCCTTCAACGCGTGGGATTTGAATATCTCGTCGGAATGCTGGTTTCCGTGATTGGACTTTTGTACCTGGTCTGCGGGCTCACAGCGCAAAGTCAGGATGCCACAGGTAGCCGCTTCGTTTGTAACGCCATTCCCCCAGGCGCGGAACCGGGCTGTGGCTACGGCGGTCCGTTCGGGAACCGCGTTCAGAGCAGCAGCCCCATTGAGGACGAACTGCGAAACACGATCATCCAGCTCCGAGAGACAATTTTACAACAAAAGGAGACCATTGTCAGCCAGCAAGGGACCATAAAGGAGCTCAACACCAAGCTGGCACGCTGCGAAGCGGCAGCCGATGAGTCGACGCAGGGTAAGTCCCGAGGTCAGGGATCCAGACGGAAAGAGTTCGGCAAAAACACTATGGGAGACCTGCCGCGGGACCCCACCGAGACTATAAATCAGCTGGGGAAGACGATGCAGACTCTAAAAGGGCGGCTGGAGAACTTGGAGGTAAGACGGCGCACAGATGGCGCTCCTGCGTAAAGGTACCAGAAACAGCAATACGATGCGTTCCATCCCCAAACTCGCTGCATTTTTACTAGTGTTTAACACTGTCAGTTGCAGAACGTGTTGTTAAAAATGCGTGCGTACGAGCGCCATCGCCAAATTTCCCCTCAGTGTGGCGCGCTGCATGTGCGCGCCTCACGCTCCGCGCTGCTCTCGGCAGATCAAAGGGTCACACAGTGGTCACGTCACATCGATACTTCAGCCAGAGAGTAGAGATGTGTGATGGTCGGACGCGCTACGTGACGATGATCAATAATACAGGTTGTAAAGATGTAAATGTGCGGGATTTGAAATACAATCTGATGTATGTGTGTGTGTATGTGTGTGTGAGCGTGCATGTGTGTGTGTTTATTTGAATCAAAACGCCCCCCCCCCCCACACACACACACACTATGGCTTTATTCAGAACCAGATGTCATCACTGGCTCTTAGTGAGGTCACAGATCATGCATAAAAGGAGGTTTATCTCACACGTTTCAACATGTGATCGCACTGATATCCTAAACAATCGCATCTACTCTTTACATGACTGAGACAATTGCCCCACCTCTCTGTCCATTTGCCCTCTCACCCTCTCTCCATTTTTGGAAGCTCCAGGTTCAAATCCCAGATGTTCTGCTGCTGTGAGGATACATACCATTCTAATTCAATCACACGTAGCATAATGATGATTGCAAGACTGGTTTTACTAATAGCCTGTAGCTCCCCGACTGGGACCTTTCTCAAGAGTTTAAGCCGTCTGCAGATCTAAGTTGCAGTCAAAATTGGGAAAAAGATTATTTAAAGTCTGCTGCAGTGTTTCTGGATACCAGATAACATGATAGCATCAGAAATGGTCCTGCGCTATGAAGCCTCCTCCAACTGAGAAAGTCCGAGTTCACCAATTTAACTGGTTTAAATGTCTTTGTCTGTCAATCAACTCTGTGCCTCACAGCAGCAGAGGTTACTTCTGCCGAGTGCAAACCTGTCCACCGGAGGGGTCTCTGCACTCGCCCCCCTCCCGCCGGAGCTACGGGAGCTGCTGCGGCAGCGTCTGGGAGCGCTGGAGAGCCAGCTCCTCCGGAAGGTGGCCGAGCTGGAGGAGGAGAGGAGCCAGCTCTACAACGAGACAGCAGCCCACCGCCAACGCACCGAGAGCACGCTCAACTCCCTCCTAGAGAGGATCACCGAGCTTGAGAAAAGTAAGCCACGCACGGTGCAACGGGCGTGAAATGTTGGCCATATTTAATGAAACTTTTTTTTTTTTTTTTTTTTTTTTTTTGAATGTCCGGGAGATTTAACGCTAATTAGCCAATTTCTGATGAGGCAGTGAAAAACCTCCCCATCCAGAGCTATTCTTGGTGCTGCTCCTGGTCCTAGAATTAAGGCTCAAACTGAATGCACTGAATTCTTAATCAATTTCAGAAACATTGAAAATGCTCTGAAGTGTTGCTTTGATACTGTAGATCAAAATAGGGGAAGAAAACATCTCTGCCTCACATCTCATCTCTGACAACATCACTGGAAGTAATTTAAGACCATTAATTCACTTCTCACTGAACATTTACACTTCACTGTCCTCAGTCTAAGACAGCTGATGCAAATGTGGTTTATTCAAAGTTTAGGCGTGAGAGGTGCTTATAGCCATTTGCAGGGGGATTCCACTCAATTTCTGTCTCTAGAATGTAACTGTAGCTGTCACAACTAACTCCAAGTCTTACACATGTAGCTACTTGAATTCCAGGCCTCAACGTACATTTGCAGTATCAGCCATCAGAACAGGCATCTTTATGCTGTAGCTGCGCCATGTGCACGCGTGTCAAAACAGGTGTTGTTCTGTAAGAAAAGAGAGGAAAAACTGTCAAGGAGGAAGCAATAAAAGCACGCCCACCTGGATGCTGCAGAAAAAGTCACACGGCGCTTCCACTATAAGCACAAATGCAGTGTTTCTTATTAAATTGAGGATACATCAAATCAGCTGCTTTGGGTGGTCTTGTTTTGACCCAGACGTTGCTGCAGTCGGAGCTATTGTTTTGTCAGTCGGATGTGTGGAGCTTTCTCCGCGCAGGAACCAAGGGATGAATTTGTAAGTTGCTCCGGGTCCTCCCTGATTTGGGCTCACGGTAAAACACACGAGCGCCGTGTGAGCTTCAGGGGGCGGAGAGGCCAGCTTGTCAGAGAGACAGGAGCAGAGCAGTGGGGCGTATATTTTATTTTCAAGATGTTTTTTCTTCTGGTCTCTTCTTTTGTGTTGATTCCATTCTTTAGAGAAGGAGGGAGTGTGCTCTCAGATTTTGTCGAATTCAATCACGGCAAGATTCCATCTGGTGTTGCCAGGGACAACTGAGCAATGTGTGTTGCTACATATATATATATATATACCTATAAACACTGTAAATGTAGTATTCTTACTGCTCACAGTGAGTCACATTTCAAAAAGTGGGACTAACGTGATCAAATAATGCAGTTCAAAGCCGTTTTACTTTAATGTTTGAGCAGTTTAATCAGACCCATACTGGCGGAGATTCACTGACATTGCTACCCAGGGTTTAACCCAGGTGTTATATGGCATAAATACACAAATGGAAGATGACAAAAAACAATAACAACACTTCTCAATAGAAACAACCTGGAGAAGCGTCAGAGCAATACACATTTCTGTGTTGTGTAATTCAGTTTACGATGCCAGCGGAGTCAGAAAAAATGTATATTTATTTAAATATTAATATTTATATTATATACAGGTGAACCACAACCTGACCGCAAACGCTTATTTTGATTTCTTTTCTTCATCCAGGAGCTTGAAGCCTAATATAAAGCACTGAATAAATAGGTTCATCTCCATTTTGCAGCCAAGGCAGTTTGGTATATCCAATTTCACTTTTTTAAGGCTGAATAAGAGTCTTCACAAGCACAAAAGTACACATGCTAACACTAGCCTCTGTAAACCAGACACATTGGACACGAAGTGATTTTCCCACACTGACCGATGAACTCGTTGTCCACCAACAGGTAACAATGCCTTCAAATCACCTGAGGATTTCAAGGTGTCCCTCCCTCTTCGCACCAACTACCTATACGGACGCATCAAGAAGAGCCTCCCTGAGATGTACGCCTTCACTGTGTGCATGTGGCTCAAGTCCAGTGCCAGTCCAGGCATAGGGACGCCCTTCTCCTACGGTGTGCCAGGGCAGGCCAACGAGATAGTCCTAATCGAATGGGGGAACAATCCAATTGAGCTGCTGGTCAATGATAAGGTAGGTAACAACAGAGACCCTGACGGTACCTGGGCTTCACTCACCTGTTTGTAACGATGGATCACAGCTGGACTTTGAATGGTGTGAGCAGCTGAGTGTCCTCCGTAGAGTTTGGATGTTCGTGCCATGCCAGCGTTGGTGTGGGTGTGTGCACTGGGAATAAGCCACAGTTAACTGACAACAAGTCGCTGGGTCACGGATCAGCAGGCCTAGAATCCCTGCCCAACCATTACTCACAGAGTTGGTTGAGAGTCCTTTTAGCAGCTTAATTCAGTGGAAGTAAGCAAATGTTTTCCATTTTTATTATATTGGGGTTTAGAGTGCTAGTTTTGTAAACTGTTCAACGTAACTACATAAGAATACTGAAGATGGCATTAAATAAAGATGACATTAAAAATGAAAGGGAGCCGAGTCAGAACTTGGGTGCAGTAAGCCGTTAAATGTTTCCGCACTCGGCACAAAAAGGCCCCGAAAGCACCATAAACGCTATCTCTTGCCATCCCCAAATCTTTGTTAAATGCAGCCACAAAGATTTCCACGTCGGGCTGCGCTCCGGAGCCGGAGAGCGCACGTCAGCTGAGATAATTACTGACCATCAGTTCTGAATATTTTATTTTGCACCTTATTAACATTTAATATCATTGACCCACATTCCACACAGAGCCAAGAATAACAGTAATTCATTAGAGGAGCTCGGCTGCCATGTGTGCTCGTTTCCAGGCTGATTCTATTTCGCTTTCTGCAGATGACACATTTTGGGGCCTCCGCTAAGAGGATTTTAATCCATCAAGAGGTAGCAAAGTGGCAAAAATACATAAATGAATGTTATACCGAGCGTAAAACAAAAATAATTGTAAATTAAACATTTTCTGGTTGCGTGATTGGGTTTTTCAGGGCGGTGTTTGATTTGTGAATTTATTTATTTTCTAGCTAAAATGATGCCGTGCTGGAGAGGGTGTTTCTTTCCCCTCCACTGCCTTGTTTACTTTGGGGTGTTATTGGCACAGGCAGGTCTCTTCACAGCTTCCCCTTCGCCATGCATTATACATGTGATCAAGTCAAACATGAGAGAGAGATGGTGGGAGAAAGGGATGAGAGTATGGGGAGATGAAAAGAACAAAAAAAAGCAGGGCAGGAAATGAGGAAAGCTGCAAAGATGCGATGGAGTGGCGAGAGGAGAGAAGAGGGAGGTTGAGGGTTTGGAGAAACGGAGAAGGAAAATATAAAAGGTAAATGAGAGGGAGGCTGAACAGTGGTGAATATGATTATCTTAAGAGCAGCAGCACACTCGTGTGTTGAACTTATTCGCAGTGATAACAGGCTCCACTGGGGCACAGTGTTTATTTGTTGCTGATTTGGCTGCATACTGATGGAGGCAGAAAGACCCTGTTACTTTTTTTTTTTTTAAAAAAGGAACATTGTGTTGTGCAGAGAGAGTCTTTATTAATAGAAGCTAACATCTGCACGAGGGGTGCCACCCTTTATTTGATCAGGATTTGATCAGACCGGCAGGATCCTAATCCATTATGGATTTGATGGCTCAACCTCAGTATTAGATCTAGTTTGTTTGTTTTTAGTTTTAGGGGTTTTTTTTGTTTGTTTGTTTGTTTGTTTTTTTTACTGCAAGCTCACCCGTGTAATCCCATGATTACTAATCTGGTGTTGTGCAGAATATCATTTTCCCAAACTTTGATATGGAGATAAATGGGTTGAACATTCAGAGAGGTAAAAACATCTCGTACATCACAATCCATTGTATTAAAATAAAACCTGTATGCCCCAGTACATAAATTATCATTATTTGTTGCAAAGACCATGACACGGCGGCGAAGTGTGAACCTGTCTGGGGTGTAATCCTCCCTCCCATCCAGTGGCTGCTGGGATAATCTCAAATCCCAACCACAAATCTAATTAGGAAAAAAAAGTCTAATGAGTTACATATTCACTCCAACAGGGTAACTTCAGGGGACCGTGATGTCATCGGCTGATTGTCTTTGTTTGATCTGTGCATAAAAGTACGACGGATAAGAGGACACACTCTGGCTGTTAGCTACCCAACGTCTTTGAAGGATGGTTTATCCCCCAATGTCACCTGGCTAATTTAAATCTCAGACACCGCACGGGCTGATCTGGAGCTTTTCGCTGCTCTCTTTGAAGATGAAGCTCTTCTAATTGCTACCCTTGTTTGTGCCATGCCACAATTAACACCCACAGCCCCGCTGGCGCACACACACAATGCGGCAAAGGTCTCTTCCTCATTTCTCTCGTACCGCTCACCTCATGCCCTGCACAGGTGGCCCAGCTGCCTTTGACCTTGAGCGACGGCCGCTGGCACCACATCTGCATCACCTGGACGACCAGAGATGGATTCTGGGAGGCTTACCAGGATGGAGAGCGCCTTGGCACCGGGGACAACTTGGCCCCCTGGCATCCAATTAAACCTGGAGGGGTGATCATCCTGGGTCAGGAGCAGGTGAGAGCTGTGAGGAAGCTTATGCAATACAGAGTAAGCATGTGTGCTTTGGCTCCAGTGTGTATTCTCCCATGGGTTTTATGCTGGAGGCACTGGGAGTACAGGGAATGAGGCACCGGTGCTCTTCTCACGCTATCGTCGCCGTTACGTCACTGCATCTTTATGCCCTTGGAAACCGCACAGGATTATTGTTAGCTTCATGATAGCACCACAGAGATGTAAAGTGATATATTAACACTATCTAGGGGCTATTAATGTATATTGCATTAGATGGGAGTCTAATGCAATCTCCATTCATAAAGATGGTGTAAGCTTGCTAAAAGGGATGCACCTAAATAACACTCAGTCACACCGGAATCAGCAGTAGTGTAGTTACGTATTGGTTCGGATTTTTCTGGTATTTTTCTGGTATTTTTCTGGTATTTTTCTGGTATTTCTGGTATTTTGATTTGGCAGATTTTATAAAGGATTAAAATGCTGAGACTTGCTGAGCATAAATAACATTTTTGGAACTGAAAGGGCTTTTCACCTCTTCCAAACTTTGATTATGATGGAAATTGATTGTTATTATATTGGCTTCAGTAAGTAGCAATCAAGGACTCTAGCAGCTGTGCTTAGATTGGTTCTTGGTACTGGCCAGACCTTTGTTTATTGGTGTATCCCTACTCGCCTACAACATTGCCTCAGCTTATTTAGAGCGAGAAATTGGGAGATGAGTAACTCTGATCCCAATTTGAAGACAATCAAACAGAATTTATTCATTTTAATGAAAGCCTGTCTCTTTGAAAATTAACTAACAGATAAGAAACAGCCTTCACTTCCTGTCTCTCTGTAGGACATGGTCGGAGGCCGCTTTGACGCCACTCAGGCCTTCGTGGGCGAACTGAGCCAGTTCAACATGTGGGACCGAGTGCTGCGTCCCGTCGACATCATGGGACTGGCCAACTGCTCAGCGTACATGCCGGGCAACGTGGTTCCGTGGATAGACGCCAACGTGGAAGTGTTCGGCGGCGCCAGCAAAGCTGCCCTGGAGATCTGCGAAGATCGCGCTTTCGATTCCTAAAGGATCTGATGCAACCAACAGAGTTGACGGCGCTTGGCCACTTCAGTCGCGGCCAAAGAGGAGGAGCAGGGTACAGGATTTTTACATATTTATATAATCGCTATATTTTGATGTGGATATTCAATTTTGAGCCTGACGACGTCACAGGAGGCTAAAATTGCTCGCGCTCTTCAACAAACTGCTGTCATTCTGTGTTTTCTCGTCAGTGCACCAGCTTTCACTTGACACCTTCGCTTTGAAAAAGCTCTTTTTGGTTGTATTCTTATACCAACGATGCTGCGGCGTGTTTGTAGTGAATGTGAGCTCAAGCAGGCTTTTTTGATGTGCTCTGGACCACTATTCCCAATGTACATTGGTAGGCCCCAGCGCCGTTTGAGGATAGGAAAACAGGAAGTGCCGTGAAATAAGAGTTTAAAGTGGACGACCCCGATTATTTCAAGAACGCCGAAAAATAGTGCATGAGTCCGTGCATGTGTTCCATCTGAGGGTGTTTTGCGTTGCACGCGCAAACAAGCCGACTTATACGGTGATGTTACATAAATGTGTGCTTTTGTGCACGTCTGGGCCCATCTCGCGTGTTGAAAGAGGAGAGATTACGAAGCAGCGAGGACATTCTTGTAATGCTACTCTTAATACGTCTCTGCCCCTTGAGCAGATGCCGCATCCCAAACAGCTTTAACGGACGCTTTGGCTGCACTCAGGTTAACAGCGATGTCGGACAGTTGCCCAACACATCAGAGCTGTGGACGGCAGCCCAGTGGGGGGGGGGGCGGGGCCTGTCCTGTCCGTCAAGGACAGTCATTAATTCCAGATTTGGCTTGGAATTGCGGATGGGATGACAAACGAGAGCAGCGCTGGTGGACCAGATGGACCTAAATAATTGTCACTGAGCGACAAAAACTGTTAACTTTAGGAATATATATTTTTCCAAATAAAATGTTAGGCTTTTGGAAACGCTTAGAGGCCATGTTGAAGCTTTACACAGCTGATTTTTTTTTGTCTTTACTGTTGTGGATGTTGACAAAGCCCGGCGCTGAAGGCAAACAGGGCACAGCGTAAAGCTAACAAAGGCATCTGCTGCTCTTCTTCACCGACGGGGATTTTATCCAGTCAGTCCAAGTCTAAATATAACATTTTTAAAGAAAATGCAGTTTGAATGAATGAAGTTATGATCCAGTAGGTTACAGCAAAGAATGTCTTTAAACAGACGGTGCACACTCGACTTCATGACGACTGGAGAGCTGGGTTACGGTCCTTCTGTGATTGGCCCTTTTGGGGGAAAAAAAGAAAAACTGTGTCAGTGTAAACTCTAGCCTTTCCTGTTCCAAATGTATCTTGTTTTGTTTCTTCTGTTAATGAGGTTTGCTTGTTTAAAAAAAAAAAAAAAAAAAAAAACACAAAAGAAAACTGCAGAGGCACCGATGGAAGTGCTTGTGTTTCTGTGATGAATGGCCTTTTCGTGAGAACCATACATGTGCTTGCTTGTGGAAAAACCAGGCTGGAAAAGACAGATGTTTTGACTGTTGTTTCCAAGTCACCTTCAGGAGTGCACTGCCCTTTTTTCTGTTCCTGCCATATGCTTAAATGTCCTTTCTGCACCCAATAAAATAAAAGTCCCAAAGGCGTAGCAAATAAAGCCATGATAACTTAAAGCAACCGTTTGACTTGAATGTTAAGCCATCACTGTGCTGGATTAGCAATAAAGTTATGTTCCGCTCTTCATTGGTGAGCTTTTTCAGACAGAGGACAGCACACCTTTGATTCGTCACCTCTGGGGAGGAATCACACAGACGTCCCCTCATTGTGTCATGTGATGTCGCCATCGCAGGGAAAATCCTCTGGACTGGCCGCCATCCAGGCGGGAATGAAAGACGTTGCACGTGCAGATTAACAGCTATGATGTAAGACGCCGCAGGCCTCCACCATTTCAGACCATGGTACTTCTCATGGGAAAGACACTAAACTGCCAAAGATATTGTGAATGTCCAAACATTCTCGTAAACACACGGTAGAAGTCCTCCCGGAAGAGTCGAGTGCATAAATATTGAGTGAGAGCTGTCAGGTAGGGCTCCCACAACAAGATCTGGCCCCTCTACTGTCGCTGCAAGGTTTGCACGCTGCATGAATATTTTTCAGCCCCTGGGGGAGCTGACTGGCCCGGGACAGTTGTCTGCCTTCTCTGTTGATGACAGAAGAATGAAAAACCACATTTCCTTCAAAAACTTAGTTTTTTTTTTTCCTGTGTAAAATCCAATCCACTTTATTTGTTAAGCACTTTAAAACAACACACTTGACCAAAGAGCTGTACACAATAGATAAAAGACAAAGTAATATAAAAGATAAATTAATATAAAAGACATAAAACATGACAGGCATACAACATCTCAGAATGTGTCAAAGGCCATGGAAAAGAGATGGGTTTTAAGAAGAGATTTAAAAACAGACAGAGAAGATGTTCCATAGTATTGGCGCTACCACAGCGGAGGCACGATCCTCTCTGAGCAAGTAGAAGTAGTCTCTAAGACAGGTTAGTTTGATACATGTAGCTGTTAGCGGCTCTCCTCAAATGGCTAATAAACATACCTGGTAAAGCACAACACCATCCACACAATTTCCTTGTGTGACCCTTGACCCCAGCAAGTGTCATCGGTCTGACAGTATTTTGGTTTAACAATGGTTTGTTTGTTTGTGTGTGTACAGAGGAAGCTGATTTTCCTGCTTGACTGAGGCTCAAGAAAGATAAGATAAGATAAGATAGACTTTATTCATCCCACAGTGGGGAAATTCTTATGTCTACAGCCGCAAAGGGGGTACAACAAAACAGAACAGCAGTATGGAGGTAAAAAACAAGTAAAATAAAAAATATATATTAATATTAATGTAAGAAAATATTGCACAGGTAAAATTGCACAACAATAACAATAGTGAACAACAACAACAAGTGAACAAAAAAAGCCCTGTGTGGGTACATAAATACGTGTCACTATAGTGTTGTGTTGTACAGTCTGATGACTGTAGGGAGAAATGACCTGCGGTAGCGCTCCTTCCTGCACTGGGGGTGTAACAGTCTAGTGCTGAAGGAGCTGGACAGGGCCTCTACCGTGTGGTGCAGGGGGTGGTGGGGGTTCTCCATAATGAATGTTAGTTTGGACAACATCCTTCTGTCCGCCACCTCCTCGATGGACTCCAGGGTGCAGCCCAGGACAGAGCCAGCTTTTCTAACCAGTTTGTTTAGTCTCTTCCTATCTCTGCCTGTACTGCCCCCCGCCCAGCACACAACTCCATAAAGAACTACTGAGGCCACCACAGTGTCATAGAAAGTCCTTAGTAGTTGTTTACACACACCAAAAGACCTCAGTCTCCTCAACAGGTGAAGTCGGCTCTGGCCCTTCTTATACAGAGCGTCTGTGTTGTCAGACCAGTCCAGTTTATTGTTTATGTGAACACCCAGGTATTTGAATGAGTCCACAAACTCAATGTCTGAACCCTGAATGTTCACCGGTGTGTGTGGTGAAGGTGACTTCATGAAGTCCAGAACTAGCTCCTTTGTTTTGCCCACACTAGGTTGTTTCCGCTTCCTCTTTATTTGTTGTTTTCTTGAATTGGAGTCTGAAAGAGAGATTCCCAGCCGAAGAAAATCCTGGAGGCTTTATAAAGAAGCAATCTCGGCAGCCGCTGTAATGTTAACAGTACATCACTGAAAACAAATTACCAATTCAGCGGCCTTGCCTGTATGTCCTCCACACAAGGGGCTGGAGAGAGTGACAGTGAATAATGACCTGGCACGGTTTGTTTTTTTTTTTTTTTTGTTAAAACTTTTCTCTCTGTCCGTGTGTTTGCTTTCACTTGCCGTTGATTTGCTTTTCGCCCACGGTTTTCAGCAAGTGTGAAACTCTGGTAATTAAGCTCAAATCTGACTGTGTGTTGCTCCCGGATCCTTGCAGAAATCTTTGGAGCTGGAGTTGGTGGGGGATGGGGATGGCGGGGCTAGAGTGGCATCGTGCTCCCAGCTCCTTCTCTTTTGAATCCCCACGGAGGCCCAAAGCGGGAGCGCTGCAAAGACAGAGAGAAAAAAAAGTTTAGGAACTGAGCCTGGAGAAGACCGCTGGTCTGGTAATTAAAGGCTCCACAGAAGACGAAGCATTCCACTGAACCTCTTCCGTCTGCCTCGCCGTTTCATGAAATCATGCAGGAAAATGTTCTGTTCTGTTCTGTTCTCGGGTTGACTTTGTCTTCAGGAGTGGAGGTCGATCATTTTGCTGTGCCATTTTTCACCCTGTTTAATGGAATATACTTGACAGGCTAATGAGGTTGTTTTGCGGCAATTACAAGTGTAAAGAGGAAAGATGGAGGGAGGGATGAACATATTCATCAGGGTAGAAAAGGAGACAGCTACTCTGCCACCTCTCCGAACATCAAAGTAGTGAGCGAGAGTCACTAAATTCGCACAGTTTTCAAGAACAGTTGATATTAAGAATGGTCTGAGTCTTTTTTCTCGTGAATCCACCGCTACAATCCTCATCTCCTTAAAGGATATCAAGAAACCTTTTAAGTTACAAATATTGCTTCAGTTCTTGCAGAAAGATTTTCATAGCTGATCTGGAGGGCTTTGGAACAGAATTTTCACATCACTGACGTGAAAAGAAAGGTCAAAATGGATCGTTTCATTTTTAGATCGTATCTGGAGTTGACTGTAATAAGGTTTCATACTCCTTGACCACAACTGGGATGGCTGTGAATGTGTTAACAGTCCATTTCTTTTACACCTTTACATTTCACACTTAGAAAGTAGTAAGTAAGTAAATCCTTTTTCTTGCATCTCACCACCTCTTCAGTGCAGAATGAACCTGACCTGTCTCCGCTGGATAAAATGAGGAACAAGATGTGATCTGAGCTAAGCAGGTGTTGATCCTAATAGTCACCTCGTTTCCCACAGAAGACAACAAACAAAATAGTCAAAGGAGTCCACTTTGACTGGATTATGGGCAGAAATTCATCCCTCTATTATGTGATGTTGATTCGAGGCTCCCAAAGCCGCCTGGTGATAGAACGGCCATGTGACTCATCGTAATCGTTTCATCTCTGCTGGATCTAATCAGATGTTGGTGGCTCCCCCTCCCCCGAGGGACCGTGGATAAGTGCATTACCGCCATCATTCCAACATTGCTAACAGAATCAGCGGCCACCGGTGTTTCCTGCTCATCCCTCCCTTCGTTTGATTAAGCCCCAGCGTCCGCTGGCATTAAGGGGTCACATGACTTTCATTAAAAGAGGGATGCAGGGACGGAGAGCCATTTATTTGGGAATGTAAATCCAAGCAGGTT
This sequence comes from Pao palembangensis, assembly GCA_015343265.1. Taxonomy (NCBI): domain Eukaryota; kingdom Metazoa; phylum Chordata; class Actinopteri; order Tetraodontiformes; family Tetraodontidae; genus Pao; species Pao palembangensis. Next base: position 15,094,420 of record CM027085.1, on the reverse strand, counting down.
CTATTTATAGGCCACGCTATTTCTAAATATGAACTTGTTCCCTTTGGCTGAAAGTAGTCTCATCCTGTTTGCAGCACGCTGCGGTTTGAAACGGAGGCGAGGCCATCAGATGAGCGACGCACAGATGGAGGTGTCGCAGTAAACTCTTTAGGGCCTTGGATATGTGGGCGCTTGACAACCATGGAAGGAGCAGGATGGATGGATGGATGGATGGATGGATAGATACTTTATTACTCTTCAAGAGAAATTCACAAAAACACACATCTGTTATTCCGAGTGAGAGAGGAATGACACTCAAAGGTCAAGAGCAGTGCCGCCAAGGTCGGCCGAACCCACTGACCGTTTGTGGTCTTCTTCACCCTGAGGTGGGGGTGTTTAGACCATAGATGGTTGAAACTGACTGGAATCATGAGGCCGGAATCAAAGCATCATTCACAGGGACCATCGCTCTGCTTTGCTCCTGGCCTTCGCCGATTATGCCATTAGATAATCAAGTGGTTATCCATCCTGCAAAGGAGGCAGCCAAATGCGAATGACACACGGAGCTGGAGGACATTTACCGGCAGGCAGATGCTTGGTTTGTGCCAGGAAGCCTCCGTGATTGATCGCAGCGAGAGTTTAGATGGCCTGACTGCACCAACGCCACACAAGAGTTTCAGGGATGTTCACAATAACAGGCTGGTTTTGCATTATTAATAATGGGCTTGTACTTGATTGGTTGTTTCCTCACAAGGCCTCAGACGGCTATCATCTCCTCCAGTAATAGCATTTTTAGCCACGGTAGCCCCTCAGCTGGATGAGAATACATCTGACTGACGGATTATTCTGGTGAATCGCTTTGGCGCTGAAGAACTCGACTGTTCTTCGGCGATGTGTCAGTGCAGGTCAGCCAGTTATTTTAATAATGATAATAAAAGTTGCCTGAGAGGTTCTAATCCTCACTTGTTGAATAACGAAGCCACATCTGTCTGTCTCATGGGAATCATGCATAGATTTGACATTTGCCTGCAGCTACTGTGAGGAAATAGGAGAGAAGGACGAGTGAGCCTTCCCCCCCCCACCTGTGGCTGTTTCAAGTGTTTGCTGTCATCTGTGGTTTAAAAATGCTTTTGTTTGTTCTACTTTCATTTATTTATTGTTTTTTTTTTCAATTACAAGGATTTTATTTGACAGAATGAAATGCAGCTGAATTCCATACCCTTACGTCTTCACCCTGAAACTGAGTAAGTTGTGGTTTCCCAAGGAGAGAAGAACCCAGTTCTATCCTCAGATTTTAAGTCATGTCTTAACCCTCAAACAGCCCTTTGAAGACGTGAGGAGCAGCCATAATGTTTTCACGTCCCAAATATGTCCTCAATGTGCAGTTCTCACTCTCAAAGTGTAGCATGTATAACAACACACACACACACACACACACACACACACACACACAGAATGCTGATTATAGACTGCAGCTCTTTACTGTTAGAGATAAAAGATGAATTCTCATCTCTCCCAGGTTCAGGTTCGGGAGCATTTGGGAGCATTGGCAGCGCTGCCATGTTGGGAGTGATCAAAAACCTTCGGCTTCTGCGGGGACTTGCGTGTAAACACAACAATTATGGATCCATGCCTATGCTAACGCTTCTCTGCCGCAAGGCTTCAGGGCTCTTAAAATAGCAAGTGTTTACAAGGTGCAACATGAATTCACATTATGCTGTTTATGATGCTTCAAGCAGGTGTGTGTGTGTGTGTGTGTGTGTGTGTGTGTGTGTGTTTATTTACATAAGTATGTGTGACTTTTGAGTCATGCAAACATCCCATAACTTTTAACAACTGTTGCCTCTTTCAGGCCACAGATGAATAAAAAAAAAAGGGTCCGTTTACATCTGTAGACCCAAGCTCTTTGCTCCGATCACACTTTTCTGTGCGTGTGGCTGCCAAACACACACACACACTGACAGAGCTCCAGCATGGCAGCTTCATCCCTGAGATGTGGCGCCTGACATCAGCTACATTATTAAATTTTCACACGCTGCCGACTGCAATATCATGGGAAGCTCGGCGCTCTGCCCCTCCGGGTGCGAGGCCTGTTCACTTGCAGTGTTGCAGGAGTCGAGCACTGGAGGAGCAGCACCGCTGGACCGGGCTCCTCTTCACGAGGCTGATTAGGAAAATGGAGGAGAAAACAGAATCTAAACATATCAAATGAGCCAACGGTCATACCTTCGGAGGAGGCAAATCAGTGTCACGAACAAGGACGGTAAAACGGGCACTGCACCCGGCAGATTCTGGAAAACAATGTTTGTGAAAAGACAGATGGTTCCGACCCTCTGAAATCATCCCTTTGAAAGCCCTCACTCATACATGAAGTGTGCCTCTTGCTCGGGTACTTCTGGCATCCTCCATGCAGTGACACATCACCAATTCAGGTTTTATTTTAGAAACTGGAAAGAGTTTCTGGGAAGGTTTTGGTGCAGCACAGCCAGAAAAAAACTGCTCAGGACTGGTCATGTCTGCTGTCTGTTTACACAACCTTGTGGCTTTCCCACCTTTGGATCAAGGCTAAGATTGTGTTCTTCTTTCACGAACACTAATGAGTCTTATTTCACTTAGATCGTAACCTGGCGATCACAAAATATTAAAATAGAGCATAAAAAGTGGTTTTACATGCATTTTCCCCTCCTATCCACTGCTGAATAGATTTGCTGGCTTGTGAACTATGAAATCGTGCACACGGTTCAAGGGCAGAAAGCATCCTCATCCTCCCGATGAAGCCATTGTCTGGCCAACTGTAAAGAAAAAGTCATTTCACATCTGAAAAAGAAGCGGCCTTGGTGCTGCAGTGCTAACAGGCTGCGTTTTTGAATACCTTGGCACCCATCACGAGTATGGAGGAGGCAAAAGACAGACAATGAAATAGGTCACCGATCGCTGGAACAATAGCAGCGGAGAGAACAGCGCGTTCAGAACTTCAGCAGGCAGAACGTTCCACATCCTTCAGTGTCGCCTTCAGTCTGATGATGCAAATCACCACCAGACCGAGACGTTTGGTGCAAACCTCGCAGCCCTGCTCCCACTCCGTCTTAGCGTGACCATTTTTACCCCCTTTTATTCATCTCCTCGGCCACACGCCGGTGTTAATGATGTCACTTTATCTGTAGTTGGGTGATAGGCTCTATGATTTCAGGAGCTTAAGACAGACGGGTGGAAGATGAGAGATGGCTTTTGTGTTCATTTGATGTCAGCAACGGCACAGATCAGATTTAGATAAATTAGATGCAGGCGTCAAAGAGACTTTCGACTCAAATGTGGCCAAACATGCCTGGAAAGTGGAAGTTTATACGAGCACACCCAGCAGTGGGAACAAGAAAAGCAGTTGAATAGAAAATAAAAACCGGCTCACTGACCTTGAATCACCTACAAATCATTAAGACACCTTAGAGACACATTTCTACCCCCTTTTTTCAAATAAAAGAACTGAAAGATTCAATTTTATTCCCTTATATATGCTGATGACGGATTGGAAATGACCTTCTGGCGGCTTTATTTAGCATGTCATTCTTTATTCCTGATGTAAATCAGTGACTGGCAGTAGTGATGGCCGTCACCACAACATAAAAGCCAGAGGAAGAGGAAAATACAATGTCACTCACTCAGTGGAAAGTGGAGGCTTATTCTCTTGCAGGTCACCTTCTCCAACTGAGCTCTCGTCTGCGCGCTGAGCCTCAGGGTATGCCAGCTTGTTTTACATTCTGCTCTTTATTTTTCTAAAATCAAATGACATTTGCAAAGCAAAGACATGGTTTATATGTCCTCACAGCGGGCCAGTGTAGTCTGCTTGTAAAACACAGAAGGAACTTTGTTGCGATTGGGTGCTGGAGAGAATTACCACAATTTTATGAGGATTTAAATCATACAGCTAAAATATCATTTTTTAAATATCCCCACATTATGAAGGGTCCCCCAGGCTCATGGAAATTGTCTGACCATGAGGGACCTCTAGTGGTGAATACTGAACATTTCTCGGTAAGGTCCAAATGGAGCTCCCACTTGTGGAATCTAATGTCACAACAACATAGACCGTTTCGCATCGCCACAGGCTGTGTCCATATCATTTAAAATACCCTGATATACAGCAATGATCTTTATTATGATTATATTTCTTTTTTTTTATTATTCTTTTTAGTTTTTTGAATTTAATGTATTATAAACTGGTTGCCTCTAGGGGCGCCCGTCTCCACTGTTTTTTTCTTCAGTCCACCTTTTTCTACCTGCCTAAAGCGACTCTGAAAACAAGGAGGCGCGGACCGATCCAGGAAGTGGACTTTGGAAATAAAAGCGTCCAAACCAATCCTGGCGTTAGACGAGTGTCTGATGAAAGCGTTTTAGGAACTTAAAAACACTAAACAGTTAAGGCGTTTCCTCAGGCAAGAGTGTACGACACTTGTTATAAGTTTGATATAACAGGTAAAAAAGCATTCACTTCGTAGCAGGGCACATATAAAGAGGCTATGTTTATGATGATATGTAATGATATGTAATCTCAATATCATAATGTCACTATTCATTCTTTGAATCATTATTTTTATTATTCTTACTATATCAGCAGGAGGAGGTCGGAAACAAAAATAATGTATTTGTGAATGGGAGATTAGTTTGAAAACGCCATACCGGAAGTCCCTGTTATCATTAATTATGATTCCGGTGGGTCTGACTCGTTTCCACCTTGTTGAACCTCCCCTCCTCGCCACTGTCCTCCCACAGCAACTTTGACAGCTCAGTTTTCTCTCGCAGCAGCAGCTTCATTTACTTTTATCCGTTTCTTTTCTTTTTTTTTTTTTTTGTTACTCTCGCCAACCTTCGGAGGAAGGAATGCGAGCGTCCTGCGCCTCCCGCTGGCTATGAGGAATTAACTGTGGCCGTAGGTTCGGTTTCCCTCCCAGGTTTTTTTTTTTTTTTTTTTTTTTTTGATCGTCGTGAGGAATCTAAACGTTAAAAATGTCGAAGAGCGTGGAGGAAGTGTCAAAGCTAACAGAAAGTACATACAAGGTGGGTACCGGTGAGAACACAACAGGTGCCGAGATGGAAAATTGCCTCCATTCAACCCAGTTCCCAGTATCACCAACTGGTCCAGTTCAACTTTGCCTGCGACAGTAACCAGCTGAGCAAACGCCAACAGGTGTTTCCCATTAAGCTAATTTTTAAACGGTAGCCAGTTATGAAATGGGGCGTTAGCACAAGCCGGCTATTTGAAGGCTAATAAAAGCCTTAATGACAGTGTCTATTTTATACAAAGACATAATTTCTAACGTTCTCCTTTGTTTTGTACGGGTAGCTGTTTGCCATATGACCTCATTGACAATCCCAGGTATTTCATGTTTGATTGGTTGGACTCACAGATTTCTATCACTATTTCTGTATATCTACCAGTTATCGTTTTTTTCACCTGCCAACCCTGAAGGAATAGAAAGCTGATATATTATTAAGGCATTAAACTGATATCAAATTTAGGTTGGAAGTTCTGAATCAATAAAGTGAGTGGTGTTGGTATAATAAATAGGAGGATTGGAGCCACACTTGTCAGAAAAGGTTCGTTAACCTCCCACACTTCTGCAGTCCACAGGTGGCAAAGTATGTGTTTAATAAAGATGGTGGGGGTGCTTATGAGATGACCCTCCGCCCCAGCTCCTTGGTGTGATGAAATGCAGGGGGGAAAAACGCCTTTGGGTTTAATAATTTAGATGCATGTGTGCTGTGTTGTAAAACTATACAGCTGGCTCGCTGACGGGAGTCACCTGTGGCTGATGGTGATATCCTACGCGAGCAGCAAACCTGTGCCAGGGTGTGTTTATCATGTAAATCATTCTATTTTTAATATGCCCGGTGAGTTCTGGGATTATAAGATGTGAGGTTCAGCAGTTTATACGTGGCTTTCCACTCCCGGGCTGTTGATGTGTTGGTTCTCAGCGTTTCCTGCATTCTGGGCTTGGGTGTGAATCAACGCACAACCTCTCCTCTTACAGTCATCAAAAAGCATTGCTCAACAGCACATTGTTAAGTGATATTTCCGCAAGAGTTGCACATTGTCCTCCCGCAGAGAGATTTTCTAATGGTTTCCTTTGTGTCTGTCAATCATGACACCTCCTGTGTAGAGTGCAGGCATGGTTCATGGTTCCTGTAAATATATAGTCAGCAGGGTTTAAACATGCCTGTTTTCTTTACGCATTTCAGCTCTGAGCGAAATGTTCTCTAATTGTGTTTGTCTCCACACGCTCAGAGTGTGATGGAACAGTTTAATCCAGGATTGAGGAATCTGGTCAACCTGGGCAAGAACTATGAGAAATCAGTAACTGGTGAGTAACAGTAACCTTGAAATTGATACTTGTTATTATAAGCGGAAGAGAGAGAGTTGAGGCTATTGAATCCTTTGACCTAATCGTTTTTATAATGATTTTCCAGCGATGACCCTGGCAGCAAAGCTGTATTTTGATGTGATGTCTAAGATCGGGGAGAGTGCTGCCATATCTCCAGTCTCTAGAGAATTAGGTAAGTTTTCCACATTATATTCTAAAATTTGATCTCAGTGTGGTCGTTCTTACCTTTGCTTACCTTTTTTTCCTTTAACTACTCTCTCATGATTGGTTTTAGAGAGCAATAATGAAAACTCTCACATTGGTATAGACATGGGGAAAGAGTAACAAGTTCACCAGGGATATGTTCAGCCACAAAGGAGAGAACCTTATCGGTGTTAAGATAGCAGGGCTTACAGCTGGTCCCTGTGGAACACCCTTTATACCATCTCTAAAAAGGAATTTTCAAACTTTCCACATGCACGTGTTAGATTTGAATGCAGTGACCAGTTCCACATTAGCCCAGATTAATCATATATCCGTCAGTGTTTTTACAGTATTAAGGTCAGAGATGCACCGTGACAAAGGCTTTTGTCTCAGGTTTCCAGGCCTTATTCTCAGCAGCTCATTTGCAATTCTGGGATGTCTGGCATCCACACTGACTGGCAGTACTGTCACGTGATTTAACCACTTCATGTCTGTCAGCACGACTGCTGATTAGCAGCAAAACTGCTAATTAAATTTAGCGACGCACTGGGACTCGCCTGCTGTTTCTGCCAGATTTAAAGGAACATTCTGGTTTGTTTAAGTATCTTTGTTGTACGTGACGAAGGCTGCAGATGTTTCCTGGTTAATGAGCAGTTACGCTGAATTCCTGTGAGCTTCACTGGAGTCTTATAGTGACAAATGTTATTGGCAGCTTAGCTTTTCCTCCCTTTAGCTGTCCCATCTGTTCAGTGTGTTTGGAAACAGTTTTTGTTGCAACAACTCGACAGCGTGCATAAAAGAACATGGACAATTATGAAATAACTGAAAAAGGGTGGCCAAAAATGCTTTTGTGGTTCTTTAGTTGTTGTTTAACCATCATAATTCCTCACTTCTGGGCAAATGCTAGCTATAACTCTGGCAGTGGGTAAAATTTGGCATATTTTGAGTCATGGCACATTACTACCAAATTGTTGTTGTTTAAGGCTCAAAATTTCAAAATTGCAATTGGCCCCAGTCTACTCTGTTCCATCCGTCATTTAAGGCTGTAAAAATATCAAATGAGGAGAACAGTCAAGAACATGTCCTGTTATAGGAAGTCATGAGGAAATGAGGGGAGGGTCACAAATAAACTTTAGATTGTATCAGCAGTAATTAAATAATTAAAACAGACAAGCACACAAGTGATACTGTTTTAGAACAGAATTTCCTGAAATGATGTATTATTATTATTATTATTATACATTTGTGTAGAAAGTAATGATGTTCAGGGATGACCTCTGACTTCCAGCACCCACTAATCTCTGCATGTCAGCGACAGGGAGGGCCACGCTGATCTCACGACAGATCGGTTGTATCTGAGTCAGGAGGAGATTACGTAGAACAGGGAGTGATTAAAGACATGCCATGACTTAATGAAGCGGGACAGTTAGCTCACACACTTGTGTCTGGACTGTGCACAGCACAGCCAGACCGAATGTTCCATTTGTGTTTTCTGTGTGTGTAGACATAGTGAAGCTGCCCCGTCAGAAACCTGAGCTCCAGTGACACGTAGCCAGCCAGAAACTAGATACACTGGCGATGCATTGGAGGACCGGTGCACCTCCTTCTTCTGCCAGCTTCCTTTATTTCCTTTTATTTGCTCCTCCTTCTGACAGAGTTCAAAGGTCAACATTTGTCTCATTCAAGCACTTGGGATTCTGACTATTTTCATGTCTGGTCAGACCAGAATTAGAGTCAAAGGCTGATGGTGCAAAAAGTGGGAAGCTCTGAGGAGCTAAAAGCCGAGAACACATACCTGTGCAAATGAGAGTGCAGAGGGAGTTTGTTTAGACCCTTAATTATTCATGTGTGTGTTTGAGGTTAACCTAATTGAGTCCCTCCCTATAAGCATGTCTCTTGGGCCTTTGATATCTGGGACTGTGAATTCTTTCAGCGCTCGTGGAATCATTTCATGAAGCTTATCTAAGCGTCAGAGTCTGTACGACTGGTCAGTGACCCCAGGGTTCCCTATCCCACCAGACACCAACAATGTCAACAAAGGTGATTTTGAATTTGAGTGGATATTCAGAAATAGAGATAAAGACATGCTTTAGGAAGTGTCCATATACTCCACATAGTAACATCAAGTCCCTGTGTGGCCACCTCTGCGTACTGCACGCATACACACACAAACCCCAGTTCTAACCCACTGTTGGGGCTTCTCTTCCTCTACCAAACAGCAAACACGTTCCTTTACTTAATATTTCTGGGTGGAAGCCCAGAAGCTCAGCTTGATGGAAGGATTATTGCTGACTATCGATGAGGCTTGTAAACATGGCTTGGATTTGTATTACATAATAAAGCAACATAAAACCATAAACATTTACGGAAAATACATATTTCTTTTCCCACAGTTCTCTTGTGCTGTTTTTGGTGCGGCCCAAAGATGAGCTAATTAGACTGCAGAAAAGTGGCAGTTGTATGAAGTAAATCCACCTTCGAAGGGGTTTCTATCACTCTAAAACCAGATTTCCTGGACAGAAGATGATCTCGTCCAAATATGTCTGGTTTGTTTGCAACGTTGTAGGCGTTTGGACATTACATGGTCTGAAACAGGGCAACAAACGCTGACTCACAATGGTCTCAACGCTGTTTAGGTGACGTCAGAAACACTTTGCATAATCAAGAATGTTTGCATGGTGTGTCTGGTTGCTCTCACAGATGGTCCAAATATTTTCACCAGATACGCACGCGCGCGCAAATAAAGGCTTCATTGCTGAGACCTGCATGTTTCAAAAATAAAAAAGCTTTAATAGGTGTTATTTTCCTCATGTATTTGTTGGTTGGTTCTCCCTGTTTTTTTTTTCACGCCTTTTCTTTTTTTTCCCACAGTCATTGACCGTGAAAGAAAAGAATGACCCACAGTTATTTTCCTCTTTGTCTTGCATGTCTGCGGGGTGATACAGGATATGTGGCATATTTGCACTGAGATCCCCACCTCACCAGAGGCAAAGTTTAACTGATTTAAACCGCACACCAAAAATTGTCAGTGCCCTGAATTACAGTGCAAGCTTAATATTTGGTTTGGAACAAAAGTGGAGGAAAGTGTCGGGCAAAGCCGGGGTGAGCAGCCTTTACATCCAGGCTGTTAGACAGCTTGTGTGGGGCTGCCATGTTTGTCTTGGGTTAGCTCACATCAGCGGATGGCTTCTCAGGTTATCCACATCATAACGCCCTTTGTGCAATTGGTACGGTCATGAAAAGCTGTTGCCTGGCAACATTTCATACAGATAGTGACAACAGCAACAAACAAACGGGAGGGACTTCCCAGAGAGAGACCATTGATTCCAGTAACATCAGTGGGGCAGAATCAGTCCTCTGGCTTCCAGCTGAACTGTTTGGACAGTAAATTGTCTGTCTGACACAAACCTGTTAACATTTTTGACCCCTGTTTTCTGTCTGGAATGGTTTTTTTTTTCATGTCTGAATTCTATCTTGTTTTGCCCAATTAGTCTTCCGGTGACAGTGTGGTTTCATGCGGTGGATATATTCTTTATTATGTGCTTCCACCCTGGTTTTTCTTTTTTTTTTTTTTGTTTGCTTTTTTCTGGCTGTGCTCAGCGCTCTGTAACACACTCATTCTGTCCCAGCCGTATCACCTCTCAGACCCTTCACTCCTGCTTTGTCACAGGACAGATTAACCTGGATTAGGGGCTGACCTTTATCCACAGAGCTGTTTGAACCGGTTGAGTGAAGAAGTCACTCTCCCTGTAAGGCAGCTAGTGCTGCCAAGGTGTGACAGCCGGTTTACATCCCGATGAATGTACACTTTAGAAACAGGTAGCAAACTGGTGGCCTGTTGAATGTCTGTTCTTTAGTTTGGCAGAGCACCTTGTGGTGGGGGTGGAGATGGGGGGCTTTTCCTGTCAAGAGCCATTTTGATTTTGCAAAACTCAAGCTGCAGCTCATTAATGTAGACCATAAATCTGTGTATCATTATCGTTTATCTGCCCTTGGGCAGATTGCTGACATAATTTACATTCAGTTTGATCCTGTTTATGTATCAATGCGTTATTTTGAATCCTCCCATGCTGCTGGCTACTATACGACAGTGAGCTGATTATTCAATAGTTTCATTTGAATAAGCAAATGTAAATTTGATTTGTTGTTAATTTTGATTTCACTTTTTGCTCATTAATTGTCACTTTAACCAATTGTCAGTCTGATTGCGTTTGTACAGTATATAAAATTTTAAAAGGAACATTTTACATTTGAAAGAACTGTATATTCAACCATACAATATGCTTTTAGTGTATACCTGTTGACACTGTTTGTTTTAGTTTAAGTAACTGTGTTTCTCTTTGTGGCAGGTGTCGCGCTGATGGAAATATCGGAGGCTCACAGGGCGGTTCACCTGGAGCTTGAAGAGAATGTGAGTGCCAAAGAGAGATGAAAACAGTTTAGTAACTGCGTTGCCTCACCCATTCATGGATATGAATGACAAAGACGCTGTGAACTTGTTGCTCAAGCTGTAGTCCCACAAGCACACACCTCTGCTCCTTCCTCACGCTCATCAGGTTTAGGTTGTAGGAGCACCTGTTGGTCTGATATGGTGCCGAAAACATCGGGCACGCCTCAACATGCCCTTAAAAAAAAACAGCTGTTTATGAATAACAGTCTGATATCAGCCGTTATAGGTCGAACCCCACAGTAACACTGCAAATAGCCTAACGTAACCTGGTTACCTGTATTATTTATACGTAGTTTATCATTTTTTAAAATCGGCTAATAGCAGTTGTAAAGTTAAACGTACAGTCTGGAAGTTGAGCTCCAAGGCAGTCGTAGCTCGCGAGGCACTGTTGCTAACATTATCAGCGAGTAGGCTGACGTGTTAATGGACTCCACTCGGTGAGTCACAGCATCATTGCAGGTCTGCAGATGATGGAAGACCTTTCACAGACTTAAGTGTGGGTGTCGAGCATGTGTCGCTATGGACGTCTGCAAGCGTGCTAATGGGTGGGCACTGCTGCCGTGTGTCTACAGGCCTGTGGGGATACTGATTATTCCAGCCTGATGCTAATAACAAAAAAAAGAGCAGAACTGAAGAGTCCGTATTCCCACGCTATGGTTCTGACTCATCATTAACTGCAACCTAGGAGTTAACTCTCACCCCCACAGACACACGCTGGTACACTTTAAATAATAATCCTCCATTTTTCTGTTTTGACACCCTGAGATCTTCCCTGTGTGTTATTGACAGCAATGCCGTCAAACTTTTGCACTCATCTTTCCACCCAGTTTCTAATCTGGCCTGTCTTCCTTCTCTCCCTGGTCCCTCCTCCACCTCCTTCTCCCCCAGTTAAAGAGGTTCCACAGGGAGATAATAGCTGAGCTGGAGAGAAAGACTGACATGGATGTGAAATACATGACAGTAAGTGGTTTGAATGTCTGAGTCAGTGTGTGGCAGCAGCATTACACCATTGTTGTGTAAACACACACAGTCCAACACTTGATAGAATATGGATTTTTTTTGTTGTTGTTGTTCTCCATTTTTTACCACATTAGAGGTTTCTAGGACAGTACATGTAAACCTGTTCCAATAACAAGGCTGAAGATCAGGTTTTAATAACAAAAACTGTTGAACTGGAACTGTCTGTCATTACGACTGCAGTCACAGTAAAGAATTTATGCTCGAATGAAACCTAACACCAGTGTTCTATTCACCAGCACCACTGGAAGTTTTTTTTAAATACACGTGAATGTGAGCTATGCTCTTGATACCGAACGTAGATGGAAGGGTTTCTTTACTATTCTCAGTTTAAGTGTCTAATATAAAGTTTTTCTCTTTGTTCAATGAAGCCAATTAATAAAAATTAAGTCAAATGTATTTAAAGCACATTAACACAGTAGTAACATGGATTCAAAACAGTACTAAAGTGAAACGGAACATATTTTAAATGATGTAAATCCGGATTATAATGTCGCGTGATTTGATCTGTCTAGAGGCAAGTTAACTTTTCAGGAGGAAAAGTTACTCAGTGCTGACATAACTGTCTTTCTTCTGCTCTAGGCTACATTTAAGAGGTATCAGATGGAGCACAAGATGAAGCAGGACTCCCTGGAGAAATCCCAGTCAGACCTGAAGAAGCTGAGGAGGAAGAGCCAAGGCAAGAACGCCAACAAGTACGAGAACAAGGAGAGCGAGGTGAGGTGGATGCAGACGTGCATACAGATGTGATACATAAAGCAACATTCTTTGGCTTTGAAACGCTGAAACATACAGAGATGATCAAGTGCACATAGTTGCAGGTTTGCAAGGTAGAGTATATATCTCTGTGGTTGTTTTATTAGCATTTCCTGGCTTATTACACAGTTGAATCAGAATGCATGGTGAATTACTGTGGCAGGTGAGGTTATTGCGGCCGGTTTCTGTTGTCATCACGTGCGCCCCCACGCCCGCGTTGTGTATGTGGGTGTTTATGTGCGTGTGCATATAAGTGTTTAGATGTCTGAGGCTTTGTTTCTTCTGCTAACAGTGTGTGCTGCCCCTACAATGGCTGCAGGCAAACAAAAGGAACTACCTACCTAAGGAACTAATATTTACCAATGCAGTTTAGAATACACTTTGGTTTTTAATGTTTTCTGAAAAAGAATTTCTACTCAATACAAAGTGATAGCATCTCAAAGTGTTTTATTAAATTAGCCATCACTGTTAACCAAGACCCTGAGACACTTGAACGGCTTTTCGGCTCTTCTCCGATGTTGAATGAGTTCTCTGCCCATTTCCTGCTGAGCACTGTTACCCTACTGGACCCTGCAATGTAACGATAAATATTATCTTACTTATATCACAAAAACATATTCCATGTTTTAACAAATACATCATGTTTTCCCCACCCGCAACTCTTCACTACACCATAACTTCGTCTTCGTCTGTTCTGCCTGTTCATCTGACGTAAGATCAGGATTTGAAAGCCTGGCGGAGGAAAAACTGAGGAGCCAAAGTTTACAGCAGCAAATGATTCAGCTGACACCAGAGACATTTCACAGGCAGTCGACGGGGATCCATCACAGAACACAAGATAAGAAAAGTCCGAGAACCCCGTCACAACTGTCAGCAAGCCGCGCACGTCTGCACACATGACTAGAAAAGCACTCACAGACCTCCACCAGGCGGCTCATGTCCTCACATGTGACTTACACCCAAGAGGGAGCAGGTGTTCCAGCGTCCTCTCTTCTTTTAACGGACACTAACAAACAGGTCAAGGCCTTAAAAAAACACCACCTTGGTGGAGGTAAATACAGTATAGAGAGAAATATGTATCACCGCTCTGAGGATAAACACAGGTTGCCCGTAGCAACAAGTCTTGCTACAGTGTTGACACATGTAGCATTACAAAGATGCATGCATGTTTGTGTGTGTTGGGAGTGGTGTGTTTGACATCCCCTCCGCCCCCTCACCTCCATCCCTTTGTATAGGAATAATTATGGCACCCCCTCCTACAATCAAGAAAAGCTGCTCACTTGTTTTTCTTCTTTGTCAGATTAGATTATATTATACATGTAAAGAATCACGTATTCAGTGGGCTGGATTTTAATGTGTAATCTGTCTTTAAATCTGTATGCTTGCAAACACAATGGTCCACGTGGTGACTTTCCAAAGAGAATTATGCAAACACCGTCTGCTTCTGTTATTTTTAACAGATTAAATTGTAATTCAGTTCACCATCAACAGTCAGATCAGATAGAAACACAAGGTACACAGACAGCCTCTGCTACACCCTTCAATGAATCAACACAATGTACTTTAGGAATGGAATGAGGATTATTAAAGAGTGAATCTGCTGTACAGTGCTTAGTATTAACCAGATTGATGCACTGATGTGTTTAACATTCAGTGGAAGGTTCTTTAATATGAAATGTAATATTGCCGGTGTGTGTTTTTGTTTGGCCTCCATCATCTTCACACTTCAGTGATTGATGAAGGTCACATTTTTCTGCTTTTAAAGAAAATTGCATCCCAGACCGCTGACTGGGTCTTTTCCTCGCAACGAGAGGACGGGCGCCCTCTGTTCTGTAGCTTTAATGTTCAGATCCTGTTGGCATAGATAAGAGATTCCCTTCTTTAACTGCTGTCCCTGTTTGTCTCATCCTTTCACTAAACTCACAACAGTCTGCTCTTTCAGGGCAGCTCAGTGCAGCCTTGCTGTCTGTGGAGAGAGATTAGTGTGGTGCTCTGGTTCTACCATTAGCCCCTGTTAGCTGTTTACATCTTGGCAATTGGGGTCTGAACAGCTGTGAACCATGTGGCTATAAAGATAAGGCTGATCTGTGATTGGACATCAGGTTGGATGATTTAAAAGAGTGTGATTTTGTTTTACTCTCCATGAGTTACTGTTGGCTGACGATTGTCTTATATTTTGTCATGTGTTTTGTTGTCAGTGCCTGGAAACGTTAATGAGCCGTCAGATGGACATGCAGCTGTTTCTCGCAGACGGCTGCAAAGAAGCTCTGCTGGAGGAGAAAAGACGCTTCTGTTTCCTAGTAGACAAACACTGCATGTTCTCCTACCAGACCGCCTCCTTTCACGACAAGGTACAGAGCATCATCATGCCATCTCTGATTTATTCTTTCTGTGGGTGTGGTGGCGTCAAAGCTTCAGATCTATTCAACACAGCAGCAACAACTTATTCCACAGCCTCGGGAGGCACAATCTGTTGCGTTACCATGGTGATGGAAAAACTTTGCACTGATTTCACACACTTTCCTTTATTGTCTTTAATGCCGGAACAGGCCAGAGACATTCTGATGGCAAAGCTGAGCAGCTGGCAGGACCAGTGCACCGATGCCACTGAAATGCCCGACAACGTCCTGACAATGATCGAGGGGCTGCGCACCACTGTCCCCATCACACCTCTACCCTCGCCCTCCCCATCACGGCACAGCGTGGTATGAGGATGACCATTACATTCACTTGTTTAGAATATGGTCTTCAGACCAGCGTTCCTTTAGCATGTTGGTGTGTAGTGACTAGAAGCTGTGGAGCTGACGCATTAATACTTCATACTCACATTTAGATTTGAAACATTTTCATTAATGTCCTGCACACAGACGATCTCAGCTCCCCCAGCCCCACAACTGAAGGCTCAAACCAGTCCACTGGTAAACTTGTTCAACCAGGATAACAACAGCTACACTGCAGCCACCACTCCCAACATCAACAAAGGTATAATGGCCGTGCTTCCATTTTCAGTTTTTCTTGTATGGATTTTTTTCTTATCTGGATCAATAGTTTTGTGCCAGTTTTCTTTTTCTTTTTTTTTTTTTTTTTGTAATTTGAAGCTACAAAATTCAGAACCATTCTTCAAAATGTTTTTGCAAGGTAAAATCTGCTAATCCCCAAAATTAGTATTTAGGATACTAGCATGCTAGCACATTAATGTGATCACTCACTTGGAAGTAACATTGTGTGCTGTCATTTTATTTCTACATGATACATGATTTCACCACCCAGAATTTGAGTCTGTAAAACACTTCATATTAAAGAGAAATATTCAAGAATAAGTTACAATTAAGCTTAGTGTTCTCTCATAATGGCCTAATTTTATTTTAGGAATAAAATTTCTAAATTTCCTGATTGTTAAATTCTTAACTTTCTTCCTTCCTCTCTTCCAGATCATCAAACTGTTGAGGAGAACAATCTCGCCAGGTCTGTGTCTGTAGCCACGGGCCTCAACAACATCGTGAAAAAGCCACGCGTGCGCACCATCTTCCCCCACACTGCCGGCAACAACAACACGCTGCTCAGCTTCAACGAAGGAGATGTCATCATCCTGCTCATCCCCGAAGAGAAAGACGGGTGGATGTACGGCGAAATGGAGAAGAATAGAAAGTGAGTAGAAGCACGTGTGGAGCTGGGATGCTGCTGAAGGCTTTAATTACACAAACGGGGAGGGAGTTCTGGGTCTTGATTACATGCTATTCATACATGTGCACATACAGTAAATGAAAACGGTGACAACTTCCTGAGGCTGCTGTCCTCTCCGGCCACACGTCCCCTCACTGGATTGGTATTCCAGCCACAGCTCCAGGCTCATCGGGTGTTTCCTGAGCTGGAAGTTGGAACACACACTATTAAAAAAAAATCAAAGGCAAATCTGGCCTGAGTGGAAGCTGTACAATAGTGGGCCGCCAGAGGAGCACCTGCTCTCCCTCACTGAGAGCACTCACCACATCTGACTTTCTAAACAGCCATTTGATCTGCAGCCGTCGGAAGGGTGTTTTTTTTATCTTTATCACTGTCAGGGGAAATTAACTGGCACAAAATCAAGCATCAAAAGGAATAATTTGTGAGTTGGCTTCAAAAGTCAAGTGGTCGGCAGTAAAACTTTGGTTTCTCTGCCTCAAGGCTACAAACCGATGGAGCTCCAGTGCCTGAAGGCTTAAAATGTGTGTACGGTCACGTGTATGGAAACACAGAATCTGACAGCATCGACTTTGGGTCCTTGTTTCTGCATTGTCTTGTGTCAATATTGACCCAGCAGGTTTGTTTTCAACAGCTTCAGTGAATGCTGACAGAGAAGTAACATGTAAAATAAATACTTTTTTTTTACAGCCTGATTTCATTTAGAGGCCAGTGTTTCTTAATGTAGTTATGAGTTAACGGAGATCAGTCGCACTGAGCAAAATGTTCCTTTTTAAAGGCAGAAACCTCAGACGGACCCAGGCTTCAGGTGGGTGGTCACCTGATTTGAAAGGCTGACATTTTCTTGATGTGTTGAAATATAACAGCTGTTGGAATGGTTCAAATCGTACAGAATCAAAGATAAATAGCATTTATTATCCTCCATCAGAAGGCTTTTCTATATTTAGTGCGGTCTTTTTGTTACCATGGTTACCACCGTCGTACATTCCCGCTGCATTAAGATAAAATGACTATTATTCCTTCATGATCTCTATATTAAAAGCAGCTGTTGAGTGTAAGGCTGTTGTCCTGATGATGACTAAGGAGAAGTGACATCCACCCCAACTTCCACTCCTCCTCTGTTCCTCACAGGCGGGGCTGGTTCCCATCATCTTACTGTCGTGCACTCTCTGATCCTCTGGTGAATAACAACAGGTAAGGAGACTCCATGTTCACACACACCAGCAGGTTTCACATTACAGCCCTCCCTATTGTTGCCAGCATTTCCTCGAGTTACTGCTGTTAATAATAACCTTTGTCAGCCTACGAGGTCCTCAACATTTGACTCCAGCGCAGAGTTCACCATCTCCCTCATCTTAACATGTAAAATAGTTTCATTGACCTAAAATGTGGATTCACCTGATCTGTGTAATTCAGTGAAAGCAGAAGAATCACAAAACAGGATGATGTTTGCTGATGAAGAAGGAAATTGAGTGTGGAATCCAGCCTCCTCTTCAAAGAGATTAATCCCTGTTGGGTTAATTTACTGGATCTTAATGTGCTGCACCTCCCATAGAGAGGCTCCCAGTCAGAAAGTTAAAAATGTTCCAACACCACAAAAAACACAAGTTTACAGCTATTCTTATGAGGACCACTGAGAGACTCTCTGTGTTGGCCTAAGAATTGAATACTTTCCTGCAATCAAACATCCCTTTTGAGCCCAGTCGTCTGTTTTTTTTTGTTTTTGTTTTTGTTTTTTTTTCAGTGTTTCTTCAGCCCCGTACCGCAGCAGAAGCGTGGTCAACCTCCACCACCAGGACACAGAAACAGACGAGGCAACGATGGTGCTGCCTCCGGCAGACTACTGCGACGCCGCCCAGCACAACAGCATCAAAAACAGCATCACATCCTCCAACACAGCCAGCGCAAATAGAAACCACCAGCACTCCCCCACCCCCTCTGCAGCCTCCTCCTCTTCTGATCACATCACGGTCAGTCGCCAACACCATAAATCAGTCGGTCGCCTCATTCATTACAAGGTTTCCTTGTTTTTGTTTTTCATCAACACAAGTCTTTCAAAATCTTGAGGTGATTGATTCTTTAAAACATATCCAAACGAGCAGTTGGGTGACTTTGACGTGATCCAGAGTCTCCACTGGTGTAAGTACAAACACCTTTCTGTGTGCGTGTTTTCGTCTCCTGTATGCGGTGTATACACCGCCCCTCTCTCTCTGTGATTACTGTCCTGTTCAGCCCAGAACGACTCTGAACTCTCACCTTTGGTCCAGTATTCCCAGAGTGCAGATAATCAGCACTATTACTGGGCCTTATTCCATCACCAAATGATGGATGGATTCCTGCATCACAGCTGCACCCCTTCCTAATCGCTCCATGTTACCATGGGATCACATGCTGCTGTCTGCCATCTTTGGTTCCTGTCTGGAGTCATCAGTTTGCAAACGTTCTTCTTTTTTGCATACCATGCAAAGCATCAGCCAGTCCAGTGGTTTTCCTCCATGAATGCTTTTTTTGTTCCACCTCGTTACACAATGTAAATCAAACACGCCTGCCACTGGTGCCTTCTCACGCTCCACATGTCATATTTCAGTCTTTTCACGTTTCATTGTAGCGTAAAGATTAAAACCCACGCGCACATATGACTCTTCTAGCAAAGGTTTGAGGTTGCGGTTTTAGTTGGGTCCTGGGAAAATTTAACAACTCGTTTGTGCCATAGTGGAGCCATTTATTCCAGGAGCTCCTGTTGGTCCGTCCACCACACACTGGACATTATGGTGGAATTCCACTCTGAGTGAACCTGATACCCACCTACTTTACATTCTTTCCGTTTCTCTCATCCCTACACATCTGTCACCATCATCTGCCTTATTCATCCATCTCCTGCGTGCGTGTGTGTGTGTTGTGATGGTAAATAAAGGTCACTTGCAGAGAAGCGTAGCTCCCATTGGCTTTTGGCGACCCAAACCTCCGACCTCTGAATAGATGTGTGTGGGGGACAAAGTTGTGTGCAGGAACACTCTGGTTTATGTTCAGCTCTGTGGACGAGTGGGTGAGGTGGTGCTAGTAAGAGACCTGCAGCATGGTTATTGGTGGTGGTTGCTGGCACTGCTTCAGTTTTCTGCTCTCTTATTCATGGTGCTGTCGATAATCGTCAGGTGGTTTGAGTATTGTAGGTTCCTGTGAAGGTGGAGAGAAAAAAACAGGAGAACTCACTCTGGACCGTCACAACAGAAAAAATGCACCCTCACTGGTTTAGTCTACTGGGCTGAGGAATAGATAATGAATATAAGAGCTGAGTGTTGCCACTGAATGTTCAGCAGAGCAGAACCTAACTGAGCTCTAAATCAGAATTGTTTAGATGCTATTTATAGTCACGCAGATCAGTGAACAGTCTCTTTTCCAATGATGACTGTTGCTATGGCACTTTCATTCCATCTATCTGTCGTGAGAGAACAGATGTTAAACACTTATACGAGGGAAGATATAATTGAAACCCAGTGGAGTGACCTTATACTCTTCCGCCCTCTAGTGGAATGACTGTGGTACTACAGGGTGATTCCCAGTATCAGATCCGAATCTGCGCCACATTTTTTAAAAGTTGTACAACTGTTCAGACGCTGCTGTCATCAATAGACTGAATCATCCTGCAAGGAACTATCTTAAGTTGTCATAAGACAACAGACTGGAATTTCCAGATGTTCCAGATTCCACACGCTGTCCCGTGATAAAACATTCCCAGACTTTCATGCTCATTTATGAAGCTGCTCATTCAGTCTGTCACTCAACAGGAGAATCTGGGGATGAGTTATCATGATTTTGTGTCTTTTCAACAGGCAAACCAGGCTAACGGTGTATCAAGACCTCCACCTGCTTACCTAGCGTAAGTTTTACACCCACACACACACACACACACACACAGGCTCTGTGTGTGACACACTCAGCTCTGCTCTCATTCCCACAGGGGAGGGAACCCCTTCGCCACAGTCAGGCTACGTCCTACCGTCACCAACGACCGCTCCGCACCGATTATCTGATCAATCACATTTCTCCACGCCTTCATTCCTCCTGTCCTCCATGCATCCTCAACTAAAGCAGAAAAAACAAACTGCGATTACTATACTACCACAAACTCACCTGAGTATTTTAGGAACATTTTATACAGCAGAGGCTCATATTTAAAATGGATATTTTTTTTTCTATGTTACTGATTTTGTTGCTGGTGATATTTCTCTGCCCAAAGTCAGACCTGCAGTCGACAGGAGCAGAAAACCAGTCAGATCTTGTTGGACATGTATTTATACAGGTGGTGTTGCTTGTTTCCAAAGGTCCCCTCTGTTGCCATAGTTAAAGATTGTATCATAGAGGATCTCCCCATTTCACCTTCAAGCCCTTAAATCGTGTCAGATCACATTTGATCACATCTATATTTGTATCACAGGTGATTTATGTTTTTTTGTATACAATCATTTGTTTTAAAGCTGCTGTCTGCCATTTTCTGTCCTGAATATTTTTATTTAACATCATTTATTTGGTGGTAATGCTTCTCCAACGCTGGTGGGATGTTTCTTCTTGCTCTTGGCCGGTGGGACATGCAGAGGCGACGGAGTTGGTTTATCTCTGTTACGATATTTTCATAAAATCGAGGTCAAACTCACGTAGAATTTTTCGTGGGCAAACAAACTTTTGAAGACCCGAGCTAACAGATTATGAAAAATAAAGTTCATTTAGGTTGTAGTTTTTTTTTAATATTAAGAACTTTTTTTATATTATTACGTTTTGTTTTTATACTAAGAAATAGGCAACCTAAAAACTTCTCATTTCTAGTTTAACATTATATGTTTTTAGGTTGCCTATTTCTACCAGAAATACAAATCTGGTAGAAACATTGAAACCTAAATCTTAAGTGTTAGATCATCCCAAAAAGGTCAAACAGTTTTATCAGGCTAATTTCGTGATCAAGGTTGGCGTTAATGAATAATACAGGAACGCTTCATCTTGGGATCTAGGAGGAGGCGCCAGTGAGGTCCACTTAAAGGCTCTGATGGGGCTTTTTTCCAGTCCTGCAGCTGTCGGGGAGGGCGGATCTTTTCGGTCCTTTTACTTTTCATGTTGACTAATAAAATCAGGCCCTTTCCACCAGATAAATGTTCATGAAACTGTTCCAAGATGGAAAATCACAGACTACAGCTTTAATGACAAAAACTGTAAACTGAACGTTTACTGTATCATTCTGTCAATGGTGAACACGACAGTCACCTCATCTTCATAGCAATGGCTTAATTATCATGCATTTGGTCATTGATAGTTGTATGAAAAATAAATGATTTATTTCTTAAACTCAATATGTTTACTAGGTCAGTGAATATAAAGGAGTATTAATAGAGCGTGTTTACAAGTCAGTGTGGATGTGAGAGAGGACAAACATGAGCTGAAGCAGGATTCTCTTTAATTAGTCAGTTATAAAAAGAACCTCGATCAGAAGAGTGTTTGAAATGTTCAGTTTGTTTCCAAACAGAACATTTCTGGGGTGCAAGACGTAGACGCACTGAACACGCGGACATACACATTCGATTGTCTGATTAGCAGGAATGGGTTCAGAGTGAAGTACTAAGATTACAAATCCAGAGATTACACACGACTGCTGGATTCCTGTGTTCCTTTTAAGGAGGAAGTTCTCTCAGAGCAGGTAAAAGTCCGACAGATCGTATATACCTGAGGTCTGCAGCAGCCCTGGAAAAGCAGAAACCTGCAGAATAATCAGCATGATCAGTGCAAATATGAGGTGTCCAGCTGGGACAGCTCACCGCCTCACCTGTTGTTCATGATCTCACTGATAAAGACACATCAGTGATCTACTTGATAAGTGAAGGGAGAGATGATGATTTTGAAAATAAATTCTGAAGACAAGCAGCTTTGACGTTATTGCTTAAATCTGGGCTCCGGTACAGTCCAAACCTCCTGGGGTAACACGTTATTAAACAGACTACGCAATGTTCCAGCAAAAAAACAAAAGATGCAAAACACGCCTCATTCTGGCTTAACAAAACATGAGCAGATCTGCTGAAATCCTTACGAGAACCAGAAGAAAACAGAGTGATGATCGCTCAGCCTGTGAGAAGGCACAGACAGCAACGCGGGGCTACACGAGTTCTTTGCACATGTCTAAACTTAATTAACTTGATCATAAGTAACACAGAACAGAAGTGGCAACAGCAGCATGTGCAATATCATTTAAAGATCAAACAGAACTGCAGGATTGTGGCTGCGTCCGTGGGAGCGCCGGCTGCGCTTTGGTCCCTCTAGCCAAAGGTGGCGCCACAGTTCGGGCACCGTCTCTGCCGCAGCGCGAAGCAGAAGAGGAGGCCCAGGGGGAAGAAGAAGATGGCACACAGGATTCCCAGGCAGGTGAAGTCGTCCTCCAGGACGCCAACTCTACAGAAATGAGTCATTGTCAGCATGTGATCAAAACATTAGATGACATCCTTTTCTAACCAGTTAAAAGGAACCACATCCTGACATTTCACGACTTCATCTCAGCTCAGTTTTCCTGAAGGCCACTTCCTTGTTTTAATGGTTAAGGCTACAGAGCTTTCTCTGTTTTCTGACTTGATTTATGTCGAACTTTACATGT
Source organism: Pao palembangensis (assembly GCA_015343265.1). Taxonomy (NCBI): domain Eukaryota; kingdom Metazoa; phylum Chordata; class Actinopteri; order Tetraodontiformes; family Tetraodontidae; genus Pao; species Pao palembangensis. The sequence continues at coordinate 15,071,349 of CM027085.1, read as the reverse complement.
CGGTGTCTTTTTTCCTGTCACTGTGAAGACACGTGGTGAAGTCTGAGTCTCGCAGCAGCTTTTATCCAAAGTCACAGTGGTCTCATGACTGCAGCGCGTCACTAAATTCCACATCCTGAACAAATGAGAGCTGAAAAATTCTTTTGATGGGAACACCGCTGAGAGCAGACTATGCTACAGCGATGATCAGGGCTTAATTTACATTTAGATTTTTAATAAAATCAGTTTGCATGTCCCCACGAGTCACCTATGTTCGATCACAGCACCACACTACTCTAAAAGATACAGCCTGTAGACACGTGTCAAAACACAGACACAAGTAAATTATTCAACTCAGGTCCTGGAATAAACTATATTGCATCAGTCAAAGTGGAAAATGTCAGATTTCCAACTGCTGCTGCTGAGAAAATCTGTCACCTTTGCCCCCGCTCCCAGCGTGGCCAACCAGCAACCTGTCACATGTCTGAGGCCGAGGTCATCTGACTGATGGGATCTTGACGCATGAATACAGTTACTGACACGCCAAGTTACCAAATACAAACGCTTTAGCAGTTACAACCACACTGGAGCTGTTGACTCCTCACCTGCAGGCAGGGCAGCCCCCCACCACCACAACAGACGGCTGAATGATGGCGTAGGTGCCGGGATAGGGCTGCTGGGACACAGCGGGAGTCATCTGGGCAGACGGGTACCCTGCGGTAGAAAGGGTGTGCGTGTTGTTTAAACGCGTGTGACAATTCCTGTTCATTTTTATGAAATATGGACACAAGAGGTCATAAAAGAAAATGTGATTGAGACAGCAGCACTTTTCTCATAAAGTCAGTCTGAAAATATGACCAGAAACAATGAACAACACAATCCCAGTGTGAATTTAAGATGTTGCAGTTGTGAAAGACTGCACTTTGGGGCCATAAACACTCTGTAGAAAATAAAGTCTGACCCAGATCTGACCAACTCTGAAGTTGTTGCAACAGACCTCAGAGAGCAACAAACAGGAAATCACGCGCAAGTTGCGAGGAAGGAGTGCGTGTTCTGAAAAAAAAAGTTGGATAACGCAGGTACAGAAAATGGATGGAGTGCGTGTTTTGGGCATGCAGCCGCAGCGCCAAGAACACCGTGTTTACTTTCTGTTGGTGATTTAATAAACTGCGCATGCGGGGGTGAAAAGAAAACGAATGTTTTTCCTGAAGATTTGGATTTTAAAGTTTGTCGTTGTTGAGATTGAATCAAAGCAACCGGAGGTTTGGAAATGGTACAGAGCAGGCGTGACGTCTCTCCCCGGCTGGGGAGCGACACAGACGGCTTGACTTACCTCGACCGTCGGGGTACGCGTAGGGCGGCGGGGCTGGCGGGGGTATGGACCCATAGCCATGCGGCTGCGGCGGCGGCTGCTGCGGGCCGTATTCGTAACCACCGGGGACGGTGTTGTAGGCGGGAGGTCTGTCCTGAAGGAGAGGTTTGCTGTCCACCATCTCCGCAGATCGAACGAGTCTAGATCCCTGCCGTCAACTTGAGAAAACTCGGCCTCAGAAGTGGAGTCCGGCCGCTTGTATGTGCGAAGCCCGGCGGAAAAACAAAGAAAAGACGCTGCGCCAAAATGAAACTTCGTCCCTCTCCATGCGCCAACTTTGTCCCCGGCGGCGCAGCAACAAAGTCTTCACCCAACGTCTTGTTGAAAGGCAGGAATGAGCCGAGTCCGCTCGGGAATGTTTAACTTAACTCCATTTCCAGCCTCACGCTTGGTCCTCTGGCACTGATGCGGCAGTTATCCGTCATCGCGTCGCACCGAAACTCGACTGGAAGTCAGAAACGCTTTTTTTGTCTTTTTCTGTCTGGATTGTCACAAGAGAAGAATCATGTGATGCAGCGCCCCTGCGTACAGGAAGGTTTCTTAAAGCGACAGTTCACGCAAATAATGTGCGCCTGCACGAGGAGCACTGCGGCGGACGGAAGATCCGCAGCACGTGCGCGGCGGTCAGATGTTTACATGATGCAGCTGTTTCACGCGCATGAATGAACAGGTTATTAGTTGTGAGTTGCGCTTTATTTTTAAGGTCATTGTGTGGACTTATATAACCGCTGCTGTTCATGTTATATAATATTGATTTTTGGTAGGTTTTTTTTTTTTTTTTTGGAGGGGGGGGGGGCTTAAATTCCGATCAACGAGAAAGTGATGCGGGTTTTTAAAAGGCGGAACATGGATATTACAAAATAATGCCCATACCAGAGAGAATGTGCGGTGCTGATAAACCTTCCACTCAACAAGGGTTTACGCAATAATGGATTAAAATAGAAATATCACATTAATATTGTATATCAACATGTTTTATTTTTGTTTTCTCTTTAAAAATAATAGTTTATAACATTTCTGAAGAGATTTGGCGACACCAGGCGGTAAGACTACAATAGCACAGAAACGAACGTCTCTCCTCGAGACGCGCACTGTTCCAAGACAGTCAGTCCCTCTATGGTGGCTGTCAGGGGACAAAATTGATTTTTGCAAACTGCTACCGTTTCACACAAGTGTTTTAAGGCTTCAGGTTTGTTCATATAGATCCATCCATCCATTTTTAAACCGCTTTACCCTTAATGGGTCGCGGGCTGTGGTTAATTATAATTATATATAATTATATTCATGTCATGTTATTACAAAGCAAAAGTAATAGATTATAGCTGAGGAGTGATAATACTCAAGTTTAAAATTAATTTCATATTTAAGTCTAAGTTAGGCCTGTGGTGAATATGAGACTTCCAATTTTAAAAAAAGTGCCAATAAAAGAGATTATCAGATAAGGATTTATTTGTGAGAGTTTAGAATGTTCTTCTCGGAGGACTCATGATATGACGAGATGTCTCTTGTTAAAGTCTTCAGGAAATTGACGTTCGACGTTCATTATATTTTTTAAACACAGCAACATTGTTATATTTAAATATGCTGAGACCAAACATGTAAAACCATACCTAATACTTCAATAATTAATTTGTCTCTGAATAAATTATTGAAATATGCGCGTCCCTCACCTGCCACCGTCAACTGTCAGACGATGCTGCGGTCCACCAATGAGAGAGCGCGACCCGGCGCCCCCACAGAGCATCGGCCAATCACAGCCGCGCTTCCTCCATTTCCTGTTGTGGTCTTGAGAGTTGGACAGGGCATTCCTCTGCTCCAGAACACTACGTCTCTGCCCCGGGATGCGGCCAACTTTTCAACCGCAGACGCGTTTGTGATGACGGGGTGTCGTGTGTGAGTAATGCTGATGTTTGCGGCGGTCTGTGACGGTTGGCTGGCGGCTATCAGCACTCTGGAGCCGTAAACCGATTACCGCCTATTTTGCGGCATCCATCCCGTCTCGGTGCATTTTTACGCTGCGCTGCGTTGATGTTGAAGAACATGTTGAATGAGTTGACAGGTATCGGCTGGTGCACCTGATGTCACGCCATTTTCCGTTTGCCAACCGCAGGTAATCAGGTAATCGGCTGTTAGGAAGCTTATTCTAGGAAACTACAGTCAAACACATATATTCAGAATATATTTCGATTTCATTCCCAATATTTTGATCGTAGTTATTTCATTCTGCCGGTTGGTGTCACCTCTTTATAAATGTATTTTGACTTTTATTGAAATACCGACTCTCAGTGTTGAAACGGATTAGTATCAGCCGATGAAGCAAACGCCAAGTTATTCAACCACACACACAATACTACTTCCGGTAATTAAATTAAAGCACCTTGTTGCAGCTTTAATAGTAATCTCTTGATTTTAGGAGGAAAACAAATCAATAAACATAGATTCAGAATTATTAAATTATTTAAATAATTTTTCTCGTAGTAAATCAGTTATTAAACACTTAAAATAATTCAATAATTTACGTATTGTAAATGAGGTAATTTCAACATCATTTCATTGATTTTTTTTTTTTTTTTTTTTTTTTTCCAAAATCACAATGTGGTCTATTGTCCAAAACAAAATACTCCAAACATGCCCTTTTATCCTCAACCATATTACTCTAATTTAAAAATACATCCATTTTACCTGAGCAGGCACCGCAAATACAATACTTTTGACCTGGGAGGGGGTTGACTGACCTGCAGTCTCTGTGCAGGGGTCACCATGTCGATCACGCTGCTGTGGGCCGTGGACGTGTACGGCCGAGTGTACAGCCTGTCTACAGCAGGCCAGCAGTGGGTGCGTGCTGACGACATGCTGCTGGAGCTGAAGCGGGTCTCTGCAGGGAAAGGGCGCTGCTGGGGTATCGGCTGTGACCACCATGTTTACCTCAACATAATGCCCAGCGAGACCTCCATCCGCTACCGAGAGGAGACCTATGAAAACCAGGTGAGGCCTCAGCTGCACGGCTGTTCTGAAGGTGTTTGATGCTGATGTTTGTGGCGCTGAATCTTTGTCCTCAGAGGTGGAACCCTGTTGAAGGCTTCACCGACGCTCTGCTGCCCACCGACCGCTGGCCCTGGAGCGACGTCACCGGGTTGAATCCTCAGCCGCTGCACAGCTTTGAGCTGCCAGCCCGCAGCTGGGAGTGGGAGGGGGACTGGTATGTGGATCAGTGCTGTGGAGGAGAGCCCAGTGAGGGTGGGGTAAGAACCGAAACACGCACGCAGCGCAGCTTTCATTCATCTTTTTTATGCCCTCATTTTTCCTGTAATTCTCCTCAGGGCTGGGAATACGCAGTAGATTTTCCAGCCAACTTCTCTCCAGATAAGAAGTGGAACTCCTGTGTGCGCCGCAGGCGATGGATCCGCTACAGGAGATACATCGCACAGGGCGCCTGGGCCAAGGTTTGCATAGTCTCTGCCCCACTGGTCCGCAGTGATCATCAGTGGAAACATGTGAGCGTCTCCCTGTAGATCCCCCTGGACAACCCCAGGAAACCCCCGCTGCCCCTCTGCGACATAAGCTGTGGTGGTTGGGAGATGAGTGACCAGTCTGGGAGGTATCCCTACCTGTGGGGGGTGTCCCAACAAGGACAGGTCAGTGACCAGCAGTCACGTGGCTCAGAATTTATCAAGCATTTGAAAACAAACGACTTTTATTAACAGTTAATCTAACGTTTACTTCAAATCGCGCCATAACAGCGTTGCCTATTATTTATTCCACCACTAGATGGCAGCAAGAGTCCGTGTAATTTCCTGTTGCGCAGTCACGTTCATTATAATTTTTTCCATTTTTATCTTAAATGATCTGTTGATATTCAGTAACATATGGGATTTTTAACATAAGGATGACACTTTCACCTTTCAGGTGTGGTTCAGGGAGGGCATCCACCCCCGCGTCCCCGAAGGCTCCGGATGGGAAGAAGTGGAGACGCCCAAGGAGGTGGCTCAGTTGTCGGCTGGCCCAGGTGACCTGTTGTGGGCTGTGCTGTGGGACGGGAACCTGCTGGTCCGTACTGGCCTCAGTCTGGACAGTCCAACCGGTGTGTAGACCACCTGCCTTATATTCACTTAACTGCTTCTTTTCTCCCTTTGAGGTCATTTCATCATTCACTCTTGGCCTTTATTTCTTTACTTGTGTTGTTTAAACTGCAACAGTGACAGTCACTACTTCCCTTCTTGTTCCAGGCACATCGTGGGTCGAGGTTGAGTCTCCGGGATCTGAAGTGGAAGCGCTCCACGTGGCGGTCGGCGTTGGTGTGGTCTGGGTGGTCACGAAAGACTGTAAGGTGAGTCCAAAACACCTCGGACCTTCGCCTGAGCGGAGAGTTTAACATGGGACTGTGTGTGTCTTCAGGTGTGGTTCAGACGTGGCGTGAACTCCCACAACCCCTGCGGCTCTGGCTGGATCATCATCGGAGGGGAGATGCTGATGGTGGATGTTGGACTCAACGACCAGGTTCATAGATTCACAGTCACATGATGTTTCTGTCTGGATCAGTAGATATTCATTCTCACGCTTTCAATTCACATTATTATACATTATTTCTCTTCATAGAATCATTTTGATTCAGGCTGATGTAGATGTTTGAAACTGAATTGGGTTCTACTGGCATCTGTTTTGGTTCTAACCTGGTTTCCATGGATACCACGTGTAGGAATACCCCAGATGTTGTCATTCAGAGCCTGGCTGCAGCGCCACACGTGTGTGTTTGAGGCTCTCTCTGAACGTCAGGTGATTGTCGTAGAACCACCTGACCTTTTGGCTCCTCCCACTTTACTGTAGCTCGTTCCACTCGGGCCAGAAGCCTGTGACCAGTCCACGTAACCCTTGGCGACAGTGTTTGTCTCACTGCTCAGGACTTGCATCACCCCCCTCTCAGCACCTCCCTCCATCCTGCCGCGGCGCTGCGCTGTAACACGAGTCCGTCCCGGCAGCAGCGCCCCGGCCAGCCTTATATATCCCAGACTAGACCCCTCCTTGACTGACATATGGGCCATTCCCTAATTAGAAGCTGGCCAAGCCACCGTCACCATATCCCACTGTGTCAGGGTTGTAATTATGGAAATGGCTCGTGTGCGGCGCGACGGTGTTGCCTTATATGACCTTATAGCGCGCCGGTGGGCGGTGGCTAATCCCGTTCGCCAGCGAATGAAAGGTTTTAAGTCAGCTTCTCTGTTTTTCTGCCTCGTCTGCTGCACGACAGTGGAAATAAACATTTTGGACACAATAGCAGGTGCGGCATGAGCGCCTATTCGTTTTGTCTGCGCCGCAGGTGTGGGCTGTAGGTGAGGACCGCGGCCTCTACTTCAGGATGGGCGTGACCCCGTCTGAGCCCAGCGGGAACGGCTGGATTCCCGTCTCTGCCCAGTGGGGATCCAGTAAAGGACCCAACCCGCCCAGGTGGGTGCGAGAGTTCAGGTTATTCCCCCGAGCCAGTGTGGTTGGACTCACGTGTGTCTCTGGAACAGGAGCGAGTGTCCCATCAGCGGTCATGTGACTCAGGCCTCGCCCGCTCCCCTCCTGAGCTGCTCTGACTCGGACTCGGAAGCGGGTCCGCCCGGAACGCAAAGCAGCGCGAATGCCGCCCCCATCCTGGAGGCAGCGTCCCCCTCCGTGGTCCCTTTAGCGGGGCCCGTGGCGCCTGCGCCCGCCCTCGGCTCGTTGGCGCCCAAGCCGTTCATCCCCGCCAGCGACAGCTTCATCAACAGCCTGGTGTCAGACCGCGACAAACCGTCCACGCCGCAGGAAGCCGAGGAGCTGTCGCCTGCTCCGGTGCTGCCCACCCCCGACCCCGTGGGGCACGAGGTCCCGTGGATGAACGTGGACCTGGAGGGAGCGGAAGCAGCTCGCAGCGGGAAGGAGGCGAGCGGCTCTCCGGCCGATGGCGGTGACGCCCTGGGGACGCTGGAGACGTCCCGGGTGGTGGGAGAATCAGACGGGCCGGTGTGGACCTGGATTTCCGGCGGAGGCTGTGAGGTGGACGCGGAGTGGCAGATCAGCTGGCTGAGTCCCACAGGTACAAGCAGAAGCAGCAGGCGGGGATTTGTGACCCCGGTGTGGGACCCGGGGTCATATTCACTTTTCTGTGTGTGTTTGTGTGTTCTGGACGTGGCGTGTCCCTGTGGCGTGTCCCTGTGGCGTGTCCCTGTGGCGTGTCCCTGTGGCGTGTCTGGGCTTTCCCTTTGGGCAGGGCTAATCCTCATCTGTGTCGTTGCGTCTCTTAATGTCCGTCCTCTCCAGCAGGTCCCCTCAGCAGCTCTCTGTCGCTGACGCCAGTCCAGTCGGCCGCCTGGAGCGAGCAGCAGCAGCAGCACCACCACCACCACCACCACCACCACCACCACCACCGCCGAGAGGAGATCAGCCGGAAGCCGCTGGAAAGGAGCAACGTAAGGACGCCTTGTCCTTTAGACATGCCGTCTTCCCTCCCACCTCACACGTCTGTCTCGCCATGCAGTCGGTGTGGGTGCGCAAGGGCGCGCTGCGCTGGTGGAGAGACTGGAGGCCTCAGCGCTGGGTGGACGTGGGCGTCGCCCTCGAACAGTCCACCGGGTCTGACGGCCGCAGGGACAGTATTTTCTTTGTTTACTACACACACTTCGATGAGAAAAAGGTCAGTTCCGGTTACGCTAAGTAGCGCAAAAGCTATTTTGTGCACACGTGCACGTTTATTGTCCGACGCTAATGACTGAGAAGTGTTTTTGGTTTCTTTCAGTATCTTCAGGTGTTTCTAAACGAAGTGACGGCGCTGGTTCCGCTGCTTCGAGAGGGACACTTCGCCTTCGCCGTGTACACGCCAGAACGGACCAAGCAGAGGTGGCCCCTGATCCTGGCAGCGCACGCCGAGCAGGACATGAACGACTGGGTAACAGTTGACAAAACAGGCTCTCAAAGCTAACGCGCCTAGCACAGATCGTAGATCTTGACCGTTTTTTGCTTGTTTGTTTACCAGTGATGTTCCCATGGTTCCCTCTGCTGACGATGTTGTCCTGTGTCTCCAGCTGTCCCTGTTGTCCGACTGCTGCTGTCAGTTTCGAGGGATCGCTGGACCGCCCTCCAGGCAGGCCCTGTGGTCCACAACCTCCAAGGGGGACATCATGGTGCACGAGCCGTCGTTCACCCTGGAGTCCACTGCACACACACATGCCTGTGACCTCATGTAAATATTCAGCTGACCTGTCTGGTTGTGGTTGTTTCCCGCCTGGCTTCCCAACAGTCTGTGCATCACGTCAGTCCACGTGCCAGTAACTCGCTAACACGAATGCTCGGCCTGCTGGAAGCAGCTCGTCCTGCGTTGTGTCTTTGTGTGTGTCAGCAATGCTAACTGTGTGATTAACGAGGCAGCTAACGCTCGGTGCTTCTGCTGTGTGGTGCTGCAGGTTCTGGCGACAGGTCCCGGGTCACCTGCGCTGTGTAGAGTCTAACAGTCTGGGGCTGGTGTGGGGCATTGGGTGGGACTGCACCGCCTGGGTCTACAGCGGGCGCTATGGGCAGCAGCCCGCTCCTGGTAAACTTGCCCCTGCAGCCGTGGAGCCCTTTGATTCACACGTGTTGAGTCCTTTAAAATCCGCCTCCCTAGTCTGATGTCTGTGTAGATTCTCACTCTACTCCCTAGTCTGTTTCTTCAGTTTGTCACGTGTTTTCTGTGCAGCGGTTCGAATCCACGTGCAAACATATACCCAAGTTCCCTCGCTAGCGTTACATTAGTGTCCGTGTGCTCTGCAGTCGAAGCGGCTCCGATGCACCAGCAGACCGATGTGAGGAGCGTTCATGTGTACGAGAACCAAAGATGGAACCCGCTGACGGGTTATACAGACAAGTAGGAACCTTTCACCACAACTTTTGTGTTTTGTTTTTTTTTGTGTGTCTTCTGTCACTGATGGCTTTTGTTTGGGTTTTGTCCCAGAGGGCTTCCCACGGACCGCCCGATGTGGAGTGACGAGAGCGGGCTGAAGGAGTGCACCAAAGGCAGCGCACACCCACCCTCTCCACAGTGGTCCTGGGTAGGCGGGTTGATTCCGACAGAACCTGCTCTGTCTTTATTTTACCAACAAATATTTGACCTGCTCGCCCCCAAACCGTGTTTCAGGTGTCCGAGTGGGCTGTGGACTTCGGCGTCCAGGGAGGGACGGACAAAGAGGGCTGGCAGTACGCTGCAGACTTCCCCGTGTACGTCACCGTCAGCGGTCAGAATCAACAGTCGGACACGAGTGTAACGCCAGTCCTTCTTTTCTCCAACAGCACGTTCCACGGACACAAAACCATGAAGGACTTTGTCAGACGCAGAAGATGGACGAGGTAACCGGACGCACGGTCCTGAGCGTTCTTTGCCCGGGGTCGATAGCAACGGATCATGTGTTCCGCACACAGGAAGTGTAGGATCACGCTGAGAGGCCCGTGGCAGCAGGTGCCACCCCTCCGTCTGACTGACATCTCTCTGATGCCGTGTCTGGCCCAGAGCAAGATGGAGCAGGTCCCCGTCTGGGCCATCAGCGAAAAGGGGGATGTGTTGTGTCGCCTGGGAGTGAGTCCCCAGAACCCCGCGGTGAGGATGAGCGTCGCTCTCGGCCCTTCACAATCTGCAGTCTGTGTTAAACAGTCGAGGCTGCTCTTCCAGGGCGGCTCCTGGCTGCACGTGGGCACAGACCAGCCCTTCAAGTCCATCTCCATCGGCGGAGCCAATCAGGTGTGGGCCATCGCAAAGGACGGAGCGGTGTTCTACAGAGGCTCCGTTTCCCAACAGAACCCTGCAGGTAAGAAAGACCCGAGTGTTTGTGGCCGGGTTCAGCGAAATAAAACTGTGTGTTTGCATCTACGAGGCTGTCATTGACCAGACTGTGTCCCCCTGCAGGAGAATGCTGGTACCACATCCCGTCCCCACCTCGACAGACGCTCAGACAGCTCTCGGTGGGCCGGACTTCGGTCTTTGCTGTGGATGAAAACGGTGAGCAGCAGCCAGCCGTTTTCTGCGCTCTCTCCAGTCAAAAGCTCACGCAGCCATTCTGCGTGTCCGCAGGGAACCTGTGGTACCGCCAGGGCCTCGCCCCCAGCTACCCCCAGGGTTCCTCCTGGGAGCTCATCTCCAACAACGTCGCCAAAGTGTCTGTGGGACCGTTGGACCAGGTCACAGCAGGAGGCCCTCGCGTTGGAGACAGCGTGACGCTGTTGTGTAAGTAGGTGGGATGGGGGCCGGGAATGACGCGCTTGTCGTCCGCAGGTGTGGATGGTAGCAGAGAGCATCGCAGGCTTCCCCTCCGAGACGCCCGGAGCCATCTGCCACAGACTCGGGGTGGGCCCCATGCAGCCCAGGGGCCAGTCCTGGGACTGTGGCATCGGGGTGAGCGTTACACACGTGTTATTTGCAGTCTTTTTTCTTTGCCAGCCTGAGTGTTTCCATCTCTTGCTCAGGGAGGATGGGAGCACATCAGTGTGAGAGGGAACTCTGTGGAGGCTCCTCGCGCGCGCCACCCTCCTCCTGTTGCATCCTCCCGCAGCCCGCTCCCCCCTCAGCGTCAGACACAAGTGAACGGGAACGCCGGCGGGGTGTAAAGCATTTCTCCCTCTCCTCCTCACTCTTTCTCCTCCTCTGCCACGGCGGTGCGTTGAACCGCATCCATCTCCGCAAAGGCCTGGTGGCGTTTATACAGCGTCATTTGGTCGGGTCTGCGCGATCGGGTCAGGGAACATTTCCTGTTGGCCTGAAATGAAGTTATGGATAGAACGGAAGAATATGGCGGCTGTGCATGTGTTTGCTCCTCCTGGATATGGCTGTTTGATGTTTCCGGGTTTAACCACAGCTTTTACACTCACGCGATTAAAGGGCTTAAAGTTCAGGTACCGATCCAACGCCGCAGAACGCCTGTAGTCATCTTCATCCTGGTTTCTGCAACCCTTTGTTGTGATGGTATTTGTTTGTGTATGTCATTATTTGTGTTTTTTGAGCAATTTCTCCAAGTTTTGTCCAGTTTTGTTTGCAAATGTTTGATTTTTGGATTTTTTTTGCCCATAAAACCTTTGCAAAAACACTTGATTTACATGTTTTTTAAGCCTGCAGACAGCGAGCTTGTTTACTTAACAGTCATTCACATAACAGTCCGATCATTGTCCAATTTCTGGAGTTATCCAGAGTACATAGTACTACTAGTACATAGAGTAATGAGTACACATGTGCTCATTAAACCAGCGTTTTTCAGTTATCACGTTTCTGAAGTGCCAAAAAAAAAAAAAAAAAATGACACTGCCAAACTCTAGCACCTCCTGCTGTCCAAATGCGTGACTGCAGTGACCACAGGGAAGTGAAAAGAAAAGAAAAAAAAAAGGTCTTTTCTGACATTAGTTCAAGTCATCAGCTGACTAACTCACCTACATGCTGTCGATGTTCCACCGAGCCAGGGACGCCGATTCTGATACAACCAAAACCTTGAGCTAAAACAAAAATATTACTCACACAGATGCCTCCAGTAATAGTCATTTCACTCTGCCTTTTCATTTCAGACTAATGAACAGAATGAAATCTGATTTTAAATTTTCAGTGAATTTTCATTTGCATTTATTTTCATATTAAACAGTGTAATTATAAACATTTCTTTCAATTACACTAAGCATGATAAATATGAAGTAAAAATATTTTTTTAAAATCTACAAGTTTAAAGGACAGAATGATTTCACATCTGCTCCGCAACTTAATTTAACCTCCTCGCCGGCGGCTGTGATATGTTCCTCTGATCGACTCAGCATTTAAGTTACAAAACCAAACCTCATACCCATAACTCAATTACATCTTTTCCCCATTTACAGACAGAAAAAAAATAAAAAAAATCAACATTTACATACATCAGTACAGTTCAACATTAAATTACATTTCTCAAATGTGCAAGATTAAGCATACTGTAAAAAAAAGATTTTTAAATAATGTTCAAGTTTAACTGAAGCACAGGCTGCTGGTTTTTAACAAAGGTGGAGTTATTGAGCCGTGTGTACGCAGAGCGGGTGTTATTAAATCTAGTTCTACACCACCGATGCTGTACAGTCACAACCTGAAACTCTCAAAGAAGACGAGTTCGTGAAGTGGTTTTAAAACTGAACAGGGAAGGAGGAGAACGCCACAGAGAGAAGCGAGTGCGTTTGTTCTAGTAGTAAAACTTCACGTCCCTGCACGTTGCCGAAGTTCAGAACTCATTGCACATGTTCACAAACGGCTCGTTTAAAAAAAAAAAAAAAAAAAAAAACAAACAATCCCAGGCGTGATTTTGAATGTAGGAGTGACAGTAAATCAAAGAGTGCAGTGTTCTTTTTACAGAGTCACAGGCACGGTGACAAAACCCTACCGAGCGTCAAACCAAGCACAAAAAACATACATTTGTTTTGTTTGTAGATTTAAACACCAACAGTCTCACTGAGACGACTCCAAAATACAAAACTACTGACCGTAACTGCCCCTTTAAATCATAAAGGAACAGTGTTTTTTTTGTTTTTGTTTTTTTTAATCCAGTCATTGATCAATCATCCTATGCACAGATGCTGCTACAGAAGGATGATACAGATTCCTGTAACAAAAAAAGACACTTCAATAAAAGGCAACCACTGACAATCAAACGATACGAAGAAGCTAAATTAAATTAGCAAAAGCTTAAATTTTTATCTTCAAGCTCAAATCAAATCAGAGCTCATTTCTTCTAGACTGCAGTCCTCTTGTACCAGCCCAGTGTCACATCATTTCTTTTTAGATCTTTTTTTTTATAGGTAGGTAAGGACAAAGTCCCAAAAAGAGAGAAGACGTTGACAGAAGCAGTCAAACACCCGGAATGTGCTTGATTAGTGTTTAAAGCAGACGTTTAGAAAAGTAGGATTGTACAGACTTGGAATCACACACCATTGTAGCGACTCAGACTGGAAACTGAGCCTGATGTCGTCTCGTTTGCTGAATTTCAATTTGCAACCATCGATCACGTGACCCCATCGGTCACGCTGAAGTTCTGCCTGAGCAAAATGTCCACAGTTTGTCCCACAAACCGCGTCATCGGTCCTATTCAGCATTTTTTTTTTTCCAAAAAAGTGCAAGAAATAAGTTTATTAGTGTTAAGAACGTCCCTTCATTAGTCCTTCTCTCCGTCTTCACTGCTTCCTGAATTGATAAAAAAAAAGATAACAACAGGAGTTTAAATCAGTGTTAATCTCAGATAAACATGACATCATATGTTTCATCACAAGGTTCAGTGAAAATAGTGAAAATCAAAAGAAGAGCTAAAATAGCCTGTAACAACAAGAAGAATCACTTCAGGCCCACTGGCACGTCCAGGACCCTGAAACGGTTCAACTTGCCTCCTTGTTCGATGTCGGAGTCGGTCAGGTGGGTAAGGGAGAAGCTGGCGATACTGGCCGGTGAGATGGAAAAGCGGGAGTAGTTGGAGGAGCTGCTCCAGCTGGGCTCCAGGACGCGCCCTCCGACTGGGGGTGGAGAGGAAAAGCGAGCCGCCGAAGAAAAGAGCGGAGCCTTCGACGCGGACGCTTTTCCCTTGGGCAGGAAAGCGGGCGCGGGGGAGGAGAAGTCGTCGTCCCACTCAAACCCACCACCTGCACGGAGCCAAAGACAATGTCAGGTCTCTTAAAGATGGCCGCCTGCAGCTGCAGACGCTGTTGGGCCATTACCTTCTTCATCTGTGGAGCTTTCAGAGTTGGTGAAGCGGTTCAGGCAGCCGGCCGGGGGGGCTGCGCCGCTGGACTCTGCTGCTTGACTACTTGAGCCATATGAGTGGTCTCCCAGTTCCTTGGTGGGGGTCTCCTGAACCAGAATAAGTTGAAATTTGAATAACAACGTCACACAAAGTGTCCTGTTATTTAGATTTACACAGATTTGACCTGGTCGAACAAGAAGACGGTGACGTCATCAAAGAAAGACACAGCTTTTCTGGAGCTGTCGGCACCGCTCCTGGCAGGAACCTCTGGAGACGACCCGTCCATGGGCAGTGTGCTGGCTTTCAACAGGCTCTTCAGGTTCTTGGTGCTGCTGTCATCGGAGACAATGATGGGCACCGCGTGAGCGGTCTCGTCCTCGCTTTCTGAGCTCGAGCTGTGGAGCTGGTAAGCGTGGACGTCATCCTCGGAGTCCTCGCTGTTCTCGTCTTCCTCATCTGCGTCCATGCCATCTTCGTGTCCTTCCAAGGCCGAATCCTCCCGCCTGGCCAGGAAACGCCCCTCCATGTCTGGTTCTTTTCTCGCCTGGGTCCTGGTGAGTTTAGGATGCGAGGCCTGTTCTGACAATGGCCTGAAAGGAGCAGCAGCAGGAAGCAGGTCCAGATCCATCAAACTCTCTTCATGCTGAGGGCCGTACGACTCTGTTGGCTCTTTCTCAGAGAAATCCGCTTCTAGGAAACTCTCTCCAACAAGCTGCTCAGTTTCCCTCTGGGCTTCAGCAGCTATTAAAGACTGTTGTCCAAATAATAAAGAATCTAGATGAACAGCCTTCTCACCACCTCCAGCAGCCCCACCCGCTGCATCATCAGAGTTCTTCAGCCAACCAACTTCACCAGAACCTCCTGCGACCGTTTCCTCAGGTTTCTTCTCGGGTTCTGACTCATTGTCTGAGAAGTAAGCAGAATCTCTGTAATGGCCCCCCATGAGTGGCTCTTCAACCGGAGCAGGAACGGCTGGCTGCACAAGCTCACTGTGGGAGCTCAGAACTCCCTCGGCTTTAGAGATGATGATCTCTGGTGGAACCACATTTGCGTTAGCTGTAGAATCTTCCGCCTCCTCTTTTTTGGCAGTGCTGGAGCCATTCTTGACAGGAGAGTGGTCTCTGATGTTTAGCTGGGAGTTCCACTCAGGAGACTCCAGGTTCTCCGTCTCATATCCGCTGTCTGATATTTTATACGGAGGCTGAAGTTTGTGTGGGATGGTCTGAGCGCTTAACTCCTCCGCCTGCTCAGCGAGTCTGTGAATGTCCAGAGAGTCAAAAGAGTCTGGGGTCTCCACTGAATTATCTACGGTTGCCAAATTAGTGGACATGCTGTCTTCTAGTAAACTGTCCTGGCTGATCTGGTCTAAAGAAGGCCCCGAGACCAGCAGAGAAGATCTTCCGTTGGTATCCATCGAGGATTCTTCGTGGTCAGACAGATCTGCATCCTCTATCAGTTCACTCACCAGGATGTTGCTCGTGAGGTCTTCACCGTGCCCCTCGTCTGAGGACAGCGTTTCGGGCACTTTATTCACACCAAGCTGAAAGTTGGTCAAGGTTCCCAGGTCGTCTTCAAGGCCAGAAGGTTCGGCATCAGTACGCAGCAAATCAGGTGGAGCGCTTTCAGATAGTGCATCTGGGTGGCCGTCTTGACAGACGATGATCTCAAACCTCTCTGAGGTAGAGTCAAATCCAGAGTCTGTGCCTCTGTCTGAGGAGGGCGCTAGACCAAGGTCTTCAGAGGAAGAACTGTGTGTGACCGGTAACTGGATGCTCAAGTCGTCTTCTGTGACCACTCTAATAAAAGGCACCAGCGTTTCATGTCCTACTGCCGATGGATGGAACTCTCCCAAACTGGCACTTGGAGAGTCTGAACATTCCTGTCTCGCAGATGTGCTACTTGCAGAAGGTTTCAAATAACTGTCTGCGGTCGTGAAGCTGCCTAAAGCGTTCAGGTTGTCCCAAGAGCCCATTCTGAATGCATCCTCTGGTTCATGAGCGACACCTGGGGAAAGGAAGTTCTCCTGCGGACTTGATAGCATAGCTCTGTCTTTCATCAGATTCTGGTTTTTGAGGAACATGAAGTTCTCGGCTAGTTTTTCAGTGTTCAGAAGCCTCGTCACATCTGTGTTCTCCTCCTTCCACGTCAAAGAGTCCACCAGATGAGGGGCTTCTGAATCCTCCCCTAAAAAAGAACCCCCGTATCTTGTGTCCGTGTCCTGGACTTCTCCGTCCTTGCGGAAGGAGTCGCCGTTGCGTTCTGAAAATTCCATGAAGCTGGTCCTCCAGGATGGCGATTCCTCTTGTTTGGTTCCACCATCAGTGAAAATGTTGGTGTGGTACGGACTGTCGTTCTCAAGAGAGGACCAGATGTGGCTGTCCGGCAAGTAGGAATCCTTGGAGTCAATGCTTTGGTGGAAAAAATCGGCCTCTGTACTAGACTCATCCAAACGGACATCTTGGAGATGGACAAAGTCTTGCTGGTCTAATAACAAGTCCCGTCGGTTCCCATCTTCCTCCACAATGCTCTCACCCTGTTCTTCTAGCTGTATGTAGTAATCACGGAATTCAGACGGCTTCTGGGCGTCAAAGACTTGGAGCATTCCCGGAATTCCAGAGGGAGTGTTGTGGCCATCTTTGCCTGTTGTCCTGACTTCGGGATCAGGGAAATGGGCCTGAATATCTTCGCTGGAAACAGGAAAAAACATGCTGTGGTAGTTCAAGCTTGTATCCATGCCTGAACGCCCGTGGCTGCCATCGTAGTGGTCGTGTTTGGCTGCCTCCCACACGTACTCAAAACTGAGACCTTTACTTGTTTCGGTGACGGTCAGAACTTCATCGATCTCTTGCCGCATGGCGTCATCGGCAAACTGTTCCAGGATCGGGAAAGATGTGTGGCTGATGGTGTTTTGTCGGCCGGAAGGGTTCGGCTTTAGCGCATCCCAGCGTTGCTCAAAGTCTTCTTCCATGTCCTTCTGACCCTGCATGCGCAGGTAGACAAGTAAACGATGCACTTCCTCCGCGGTGGCCCGCTGGTCTGGAGACAGCCAGCAGAACTGCAGAACCTCGTACCTGCATTTACACAAAATACAGTCGCATTCAGGCAAGAAGATACCTAAGAGCTTAAGGACAATGCTGAACACACAGATGTGGTCTACAGAAATCTCTAAAAAAGACCTACCATCTTTCAGAATAAGGAAGCTCCAAGTGTGGTTTAAACAGTTTGATTTGCTGATCCTTGATAACATGATTGAGAACTTCCCGGTCAGAAAGATGAGGATACGGCTGAGCGGCACTCTCAAAGAGCTCCCACAGTGTGATGCCTAAAGCCCTGCAGACAAAGACAACAGAAACTCTAACTCACCGCAGACCTGAAGCTGCTTCGTGCCAGCTAAATTCAGGAACAGACCATGACCTCCTCTTGACCCAGAACCATAAATCAGATACATTTTTTAGAAGTACAAGAAGGCTGTTAATCATTTTCATCCCAACTTGGTTGTTGGCAATTGTATACTTAGCAACAGGCTTAACGCATAACATTTACAGTCGTCTCTGAACTTCCACAGACATACTGTATATTCATATTTAGAGGTGACTTTACTACAATATCTGGTACTTTCATGATAACATTCACTCGTGATGATTGCGTGCCCTCCAGTGTCAGTGAAGATCTATTTTCTGGTACCTACCACACATTGCCAGACTTAGTCTGCTCCAGAGCAATCACACCCCCATGGCGCTCGCCCACCAGCTCAGGAGCCAACCAGCGAAGGGGCGCGTATACGTCATCCTCCGTGATTATGTAATCCTCCTGGATTTATAATTATATCAGATGGCATTTGTTACTTACGTTTCATAAAGAAAATTTCTACAAAACTCGAGAAAAAGGAACAGAAAATTTCCTTTGAAGGACAAATCTCAGTTGTGACTTTGTTCTGAATGAGAACCCGACTTTGCCTCTGGATTTCTTTACAAAAATAGATTTAGCTGGTGACCTTATTTAAGGAGTATTAAATTCAGACATCCAAACTGTCAGATCAGCAGTATTTAAAGAATCCAGATGAGGCCACTGCCTTAGGACACTCGCCATGGGTCAAGTTTCAAGAGGAGGCCTTCGCCATACTTCAGAGAAATACACCATTAACACCAAGTCAAACACCAGCACAACCTATGATGGAGATTTTTCTTCCCATCTGAAGAGACTTTATTGTTAGTGAGGTAATCAGACCAGTAATTAGAAGAAATACTGCGAACATCCTTACTCTGTATCTGTAAGGCCCAATTCCATAATCCCCTACTTTGACGGTGAGGTCTCCAGTCAGGTAGCAGTTCCTCAGAGCCAAATCACTGTGAGCATGAAAAAGAAAACCCAACACGTGTGGATCGGTTAACACAGCCACAAAATGATTAATAATGAATAGATGGCTCAGAGCTCAGCTTTGTGATTAAGACTACATTACCGTATTCATATCATTTGTGTCGATAAAAACAGGCTGAAGATGAGCGTCCCAGTCTAAAGAAACCTACTGCTGCACTCAACCCTACAGGCCTCAGCAGAATCAAGGGCAAAGGACTCTGGAAGGGATCGCAAATAACTCTGGCAACTGTAGGGAATTCTTTCACCGGCCATTGGCCTTGAACCTTGCAGGCACAGAGGGGCTATTCCTGACTCGTGCATGCGGTGGCAGGATACGTTAGGAAGGAAACCGAGGCTCTGCGAGCTTTTTAGGGAGGTTCCAGAAGATGGCGTAACAACTTCTAAATCTCTAAATGTCAAGCTGCTGTGTGGCAACCCCCCCGCCCGCGCGCGCACACACACACACACACACACACACACACACACACACTTACTTTAGGCCTGCAGTAATTCCTAGCCCACATAACGGCAAACACAGGTGTCAGCGTTTAAGATGTACAGTGCATCTAAACCCGACAGCAGATAGACGGAGATTTATTTTAAACCCAAGCACAAGCTTTTGGCTTTAATCCTACATAGACAAATAAAGGCAGCGAGGGGTCTGACAACTTAATCCTCCAATAATAAAATGTGGCACGCTACTGGCAAACTGCAGCACACCATTTGGCAACACCTATTTAGGTTAGTTATAGCACAGCTACAAAATGACAATGAATGGCACCTCGAATAGTATTTAGTCTCTAAGAATCCATGATAAATGTATTAGTGACATGATTTTCCTTTTGTAGAATCGTTCTCACAAATTAAATGCAAAGCTGAGGTTTGACGCAACAGGCATAGGCTAAATTTTTAAATGATTCTGTGGTAGCTTCAATTTAAAAAAAAGCACCATTAAACATAGTTGACTTTACACGGAAGGAACCTTGGAGAATCACTGATTTGTAACAAGGCTAAATCCTGGGCTATCCTTTTACGTGCAAAAAGCAACATCATCATATCCTTCTGGCAGGGGACAGCTGACACTAAGGCACTGCATGGGAGTCGTGTAACTGGAACTCGTTGAGCTTATTCTGAGCATGCAAAATAGAAGTGATGAGTTGAGCATCATATGTTGCCCACTGGCCATACGCTCCCAACAGTCCCTGTATCAGCTCATACTCAATTATTAACACACATGAGACGTAAAAATGAAGACAAAATCCAGCATTTTAACTGTACTCGTACTTTTTGTGAGTACTGGTACTCCGGGAAGTGGCTAAACAAAATCAATTAAACAAAAAGCTACCAGTTGGTCTAACTATGTATTCTTAACAGCTGATACACGAGGGACACATGACAACATTGGCTAAACTCCAGAATGTCCAGAAAAATCATTATCTAAATGTTGCTCCCTGCTCGTGTGGTATCTGCATACTGAGCGAAGTTGTGCATCTCAGGATAACTCACATATGGCACTAGATTAGGGTTTATTTACACAGGAGAATAGATTCATCTGTCTTATGTGGCATTTTGCCTTCTGATTTCTGGCATATGTCCATTGTTCCAATTAAAACTGACCAGTCAATCAGACAGTTATCTCTTATAAACTATATTGCTGTTGAACTGGTGCCAGACAGGTAATCAACAGTAAACACCACTATGACTAAGTATTCTATATAATCACCTGAAATTAATGCTAAATGGGCATCTAAATATTATGAGTTTGAAAGACAACAGAGCAGGTACTGTATGTATTGACATTTTGTTTTATCTAAACAGAGGCTGTTTAACAGCTGAATGCGTGTTAGTAGGTTTGACCGCGTTGTAGCACAGATGTCGTACCTGTGCAGGAAGTTGTGTTTGTGAAGGTGGGTGACGCCGGCAGCGATTTCACAGGCCATCCTCTGCAGCTCCAGCAAATCAGCGTTTCTAAACTTCCAGTCTTGCTGAGCTAGATAACCACGTAGATCCCCCTGGAAACAGATATACACACACCTCTAAGACTTACACTGTACATTATCAACAACAATAATCGTTGAACATGTTCCAATAAGCAATTTAACAATGATTCCGAATCAATAAGCAATAAGCAATGATTCCAAATACTGGCGGTGCTAAACAGGGACAGCCATTTGGGGGCAGTAGACTATAAGTGTCTCCTTCCTCCCAAAGTGTGAGAGGACCAAATAAGGGTAGAGCTGTTGATTGGAGCCCTGAGCTGTATCACAGACATTAAAAAAAGAGGACAGAGCAGGTCAGGTGAAATAACCTGCAACAGTCACGAGCCAGAGTTCAGAGCTCAGAAGTTGAGGAGGGAAAAGCAGGAAATGTCTCACTGGGTAACTGATTAACTTAATTACATTATGAGCAAGCATGTAGACCACTGTATTATCACTGAGAGGGGTTGTTAGAATCCAAATCAAAGAGCAAATGTGACCACAGCATATTTGAAATTGGCCTTCAGCACCTGACAGGTCATTCATTACCAGTGAGAATTAGGTCCGACCAGTCAAACCACTGGGTAGCTGCTAACTGACGTATGCCATTCGACTCAGTACATTTCTATATCAGGAAATTAAACACACTGCTTTTGCAGAATTTAAACAAAATCCCCCAAAGAAATACTTGATTTGACAGGGGAACAGAGGCCAGTTCAGTTCCCTGTAAGCAGATCTGCCTTTGATAGCCAAAGCCAGGAACACACGTACACAAATCACAAGTCTCATGATATATGACGGGTGCCTGTTAAAAAGGTCTCATCACATGAAGGAAGTGCATCAACATGTTAAAAATGAGTTATTTTCCCTGTGCTAGCTTTCTTAGTCATGTTACAATGAGCAGCACATCTGGAAAAATAAAAATAAATTAAATCTCTGACAACAAACACTTAATGGCACGCCGGGGGCTCCAAGGAGTCTTCAAGGAAGAGCTATATTAAACGTATGGTAAATGACACCCTCTGCCTGTTTGTATCTGTGATGGTTGTGAAACAGGTGATTGGGTCTGAGTATCAGACACAGAGCTGACAAAGAAACAACATTAACTGTAGAACAATTGGGCATTTTGTCTGTTTCTGAAAAAAACAAGAATGTAGAAAGCTCTTTAATTTAATTAATGCCTAGCTCAGCCACCACATGAGAAAGTTATGCAAGTATAAAAGTAAAGTGAACCCATACACAGGAAAAAATGTAATCTGTGTCCGGACACAGGAAACACAAAAATCAGGCGGCTAAGTAAACAATCCAAAAGGTAGAAAAACTGCAATATTAGGACATAACCTCACTTCTTCAATGCAGGTGTGCAGGATCATAGCCAATCCCTGTGTTAAAAGTATCAGATTACACTGTGTGCAGGTCACCAGATCATCACGTACACACACACACGGCGACTATCTGTCCTCTCATTCTGACAAGGAGAGGCAAGAATAAGCAGGAAGGTCCTCCAGTGGTAACCACAGCGCCCAAAGACCACGTAATCTGTCCTTGCATCTTTGAGACAATCTTAAAAATAACCTCTACACATGAATGAACGTTGGTTTCAGTTCCTGCCACTGGACACAGACAGTCATAAAACGTTGCTTTGTAAGGCTTGACTTTAATGTTGCCTCATTTTAGGATTTTGGCCAGCGTGATGGCTCAGAGGTAGGTAATGTATCTGCGGTATCTGTGGTAACTGAAGTTCTGACCCATCGCACTTCACACAGCTGAAAATTAAACATTGTACTTTACATGCAGCAAATCATAATTAATCCCAGGAGTGTAATGTGAGGAACAAGTTCACAACACAACCAGAATGAATGGATTAAAGACAGCAATAAACAGTCAGGGACCCTGAACCAAAGACGGGGGACAGACATCTGTGCATTAGAGGCTGCCCTTCGCAATATGTATGTGACATTCTTGCAACACTAGCTTGATGTTTTCTGTCTAAAATTGTTTGCGTCAGGGTTACCCTGCATGGGTGATACGGGTAGGAATAACCACCATCAATCACCAGGCTGTCTGAGGGGACGTCACAGCTCGCTGGCCTTAAGGAGTCCGTCTTGTTCGCCGTGTGGCTGCAGTGTCCCATTTCGTGTTTCAAAATCTCGAGGATGATTGACAGCACCTGAACAGCTGCCATTAAACTGTGGAGTTTCATATAAATTTAACCTGGTGAGGGGTTTTTTGCACACTTATTTTTAAGCATGTAGGGGGAACCTGGATATGCTGAAAGACAATCAAATGTGTTCTGAAGGACAATACATTTGAGGTTTTGGATGAAGTCCTCCAAACACTTTATCCAGCTGGGGATGGTCAGCATAGGCATCAATCAGTTGCTCAACCTCACACATTATCGCTTTCAACAGACAGGATGCGGTCTTCATCACATTATCGTCCCTAATGGCTCACACACTTGTGATAAGCTATTCACCTTGACTTATTCCCATCTCCTGTCAGACCCTGTAGTGCGGACCTCTAGTGGAGACCACAATACCGGGACATAAAACACACAAGTTTTATTGCTTCCTCAATGATGAAAATTCACACATCACATTTGTGGTGTCTCATTTCTGAAAGGCCAATTTTATGAATGCAAGCACAGAAAATGAGAAACAACAGCTACCTCGGCCACAAATACTGACTAATGCTCCTTAAATTGTAATTATCTAAGAAAGAACCAATTCATAATGTTTTCTAATAAAAAGCTAACAATTTACACGGCCGCGTCCATCGATGGACACCCACAGGGTTATTTAAGAACAACCTTGTTTACTTTATGAACTCAAAAGTCTCCAATATACATAAGGTGCCACCTATAAAAATGCACAAACACAGCAACTGCTAGAGCTGACACCAGAGGTAAATGGAGCCTGTTGCTTTACTGGGTAGAGTGGGAATGTGAGAAGTCCTGGGCTTTATCTTGCTATGCAACTTCTGCGGAAAGGAGGGGTCCAGAGGAAATGGGGCAGCTCCCGTCAGTTGAAACCCACCCAAGCACATAGAGAAAGTAAATAAATCAGATGCCAGGATGAAGCCTGGGTCACTTTAAAATGTGAAGGGCTAATTTGGGATTAATCTGGGTCAGCTGTGACTTCTGGCTGGTCAGTATTTAAATAAAAGGGACCCGCCCTCTGAAACTTTGAGCTTAATGGCGCGCCAGGGGCTAATTCTCAAATGTCGTATTTAATGAATGCAGCTAAATGAAGGACTGACTCAAACGGTAAGGAGATTACGGTATCTATCAGTCTCTCCACATTTGTTCACAAAGGAACATTTCACAAGAGTGATACACAACCTGTAGACACAATTTCATCCCAGTTAATAAAGCACCATAAAAGAAAAAACAAGTGCACTGCAGCCAGTCCAGATTCTGAACCACCTTCATGGTTCAGTCCAGACTTTTTAATCTGTTAACGCAAATGGAGGCTGGACACTTACCATTTCACAGTACTCAAAGACCAGCAGGATGGGGATGGCCTCCACACACTGTCCCAGGCACTGGAGGATGTTTGGGTGCTGCAAGATTCTGAAAAAAAAAAAAAAACAAACAAAAAACAGAAAACCATGAAGCTTCTTTGACAACAAAACAAAGCACCATCTGGCCTGCGAGACATTTACCTGTATGGGTCACCCTGCTGTAAGAAATCATTCTGCTCCTTGGAGCTTGCATTAGCTTTTAACTCCTTCACCACTGTTCTGGTTCCCCCCGAATCTGTATAGAGTTCACTCAAAATAACCTGTTATAACACAGACAGAAAAGACATGACCATATGTTACTAGAGGACCATGAAGAAAAATTAATCAAAATCGGGGAAGAGAACATGTATTATATAGAAATGTATTGATACCTGCCCAAACCAGCCGTTGCCAATCTCTTGAATGTAGCTCAGGTTGCGGCGTGCGACCTGAAAGCCGGGAGATCCCTCTGTCAAATTAACCAAAAAGCAACATTAACATAGTTTCCATATCAGGACCCTGAAAATATCACTGTTGTTTGTTATTATTAAAAAGTGTGACCAATTCATAAATTGATACAATCTGCATCCTTAAAAGCAACAAATATTAAATTGGTTAATTTCAGCATCTGCAGGGACGCAGTTATCCAGGCGTCTCCAGGGAGGCTCAGGGACAGCTTTTACCCAGCTGCCATCAGACTGTTAAACCCTGGCAAAAAAACTCAGTTCTTAAACTGTTTGTGCATACTTTTTGCACACTCATTGCACTGATATTGCACAGACATTGCACTGATCTATTTATATAGTTATATTGCAGTTTTTCTTCTTTTTTTTTTATTCCTGGTGTTTATCCTACTGTTGTTGTGGACAAATGCATCGTAATTTCGTTTGGAAAGACAAGCATGTGTCCTACCTGTCATGTGGCCAGGTGGTTGGAGGTGCAGTGGTCCAGGAAGGGCTACGGGGGACACTGCAAGGGTGTACACTTCAGCTGGGGACTGCATAGAAGGTGTGTCCTCTGCTGGTGGAGTGAAGTCGATCTCATCGTCAAAGTGGTCCTCAAACTCCTGTCATCCACAAAAATCAAGATAGAAGAACAGCTTGATGCAACTGCCATTTATCAGAAGTGGCCTCCTCCGAGTGCTGTGCAGGGACTCCCACCTTAAAGTTTATCTCCCTCTCTTTGCAGCAGGTCACACAATTCACTAGCAACACCACTAAGGCCACAAGAGCCGTCAGTGACACCACCAGGGACACACCAAGGGACAGGGGCAGTGTGTCCCCGGTGCCTCCACCTGAAATTAGGAAAACAGACACAAAATATGCTGAACAATATGTAGTTTTATGATAATGACGCAAAAAGGTGGGAGCCTGGCATAAGGGAGTTTAACAATATTAGTAGTGAGTGAGAATCAACTCATACTGGTCCAATGAGTTTGAGAGGTCTGACTATCTAACCTGGCAGCATTGGCGGGATTCTCAAGAAATTCGTCTACAGTGGAAAGTCAGTTACAACAAAACAATTAAACAAGATATTTGTATTATCTATTAAAGATGATCCCGACAAAATCTGCCATCCATGAAAAATCACTAGCAATCCCAACATGGAGCTTCTCTCCTCTCATCAGGACTTGATCAACAGGTTTGATTAACTTTGAATGAAGACCCCACCCCCCACCCCCAGAGTTGATACACAAGCTCATTCAGAAGGAATTTTTGTTCTTCAGCAAGGAAAGCACGGCTCATAATACAAGCATGGATGGCTCCCTGCTCTATATCACCGTCACAGTCAGGAGGAAAAGGAACTTCCTTAAATCCACTTCTCAATCATACGTATGCAAAGATCAATAGGTCAAATCAACAGGATCAGAAATGACGCAACCAAAGAAACAATCCCATAAAATGCACAAATCACATTCGTTTTCTGATTTAAGATGGTTTTGATTATGCAATCAGATTATATACATTTACGTTTCCATTTACTTTTTTCACAGGGAATTCAAATGAGCCTGAAAAAAAGAGCTGAACTGAACTTGAAAGGTTCTGCTCAGTCTTTTGAAAAAGACCTGGCAGTGGTGCCAGGGAGTTATTTTAATTCCACCACCGGTCTGGAGAGCAGAGGGGGTTCCAGGCAGTGACAGACTCCGGGAGAAGCTGCAGCACCAGTCAGACAGAAAAACCAGGAGATGGCTCATGTTAACTCGACGTGGGATGGCTTCACTCGGCTCATGCTTTATGACTCAAAGCAACACAAAATGGTTATTAGGAGCAATGTGTCAGGGAGATGCGAGGCCCTGTTTTAGTTCTGCTGCATATTTCACAAAAAAGGGGAGCTGACCCATTTTGCAGATCCATCTTACCACAACAGACAACACCAAAAGAGAAATTAACATTTTAACATGCGGGATGCAGAGTTGCATCGTCAATAGTGTTTTTTCCACTAAAAATTAAGCAAAAAGACTGGGTGACAGAGAGGGTAGTTACATATTGTCTAGGCTTGTTTAGGCAGCATCTCCAGAAGAACTTTACCTGGAATGTCAACGATTTCCAGCTTCTGTTATTACATGATGGATTTGTCAAGGAGTTTTTGCTTCTGCAGCTTTATCTGACTTTCTTTTCCAAGGTGTTCTCAATCTGGCATTGCATGTAGAGGCAAGCACTTTTAATCAGTTTACTACTACCTTCATTGATGTCTAACTTCTACAATGTGTTGTAAACTGGAGCACAATCAATCAAATAAATCACAATGGTAAAAACAATTAAGCAAGCGAGTAAGATGAAAATATAAAGAACAGGTCAGAGAACAGTATACAGGTTGCAATAAAACTATAAAGATATCGCTCAGACTAAAACACTACCTTTATGCTACATAACACTGGAGCAAATATAACTATTGATAATCATTGACTAAAACAATAAACTCGGAAAGTCTTACGATTATACATTACTGACCCTGGGCACATCATCTTTATGTAATCATCCATTACAATCACTCATGCACACAAGATAGATTGGACCTTGTCTCAAGTACGAGTCACTGCAAAACTAAGGGGAAAACGTGTGAACGTGTGAAACCCTTCCAATAACATAATGTGGGGTGGGGAAAAAAACTCTGGGGGGATGTGGTAAACTTAAACAACTTAAAACATTTCTATTCTAAAATACTAACTCAAATAACCTGTTATGCGAGGACACTATAACCAGGGTGTTATTGGAGCTCTACTTCAAAACAAGAAACAGTTTCTATGCTGGTTGGTCAACACCTGTGGTATTGTCCCATAAAGTGTTAAATGTCAAGACTGGACCAAGCCCAGTGAAATATTTCTAAAACTCTTTACTAGCAGTTAAATAGGCTACATGTTAAATTAACTTGCACAAAGGGTACTGACAGCATTTTAACTGCTGAAAGTCAATCAGGACTAAACTGGACTAGTTAATAATTATCCGTTTTACATCACGTTGAAATGAAATCGTGCTGTTACATTATTTAAAAATATTATTTCAACAAGAGAAATGGGTAAAAGTATATACTGTCATTCAAGACAAGGAAAGTTGAGCAAAAAGAAGAGATGGAGTGAGAACATAGTTTCACCAGACAGCAGGAAATGCAGGTTGTATTGTTGTTAGCTTTAAGGTGCTAAAACAAGAAGCTAAGCTGGTGGATAGTTAAGAGTAGCAGCAATTACCTAATTGTAAAATAAATCAGATTCACTTCATATATCTCACCTGTTACGTAATGTTGAAACAAAGGAGCACCTGTAGACAGGCAGAATACCGAAATAAATATCCCATTAGCCAGCAACAAAACATATCCATGGCGGCTCTTCATCCTCCTAGCTTAGCTAACAAAATATTAGCTAAACAGAATCGTCGTCCTTAAAAGTAAACGGCTGGTTTTATCCTATTTAAGCTTTGTATTGACAGTCCATTTAAAGTCTTTATTTCCTACACAAACGAGCATATTTTCAGTCTATTTAATATTAGCGGCTTGCTATTAGCCTTAGTGTCAGCCTTAGTTAGCACTTCAATGCTAACAATTTCGCCATACAAAACCGAATGCCGCTATTAATTATAGCGATCCAGCGTCCATATAGACGGAAGATACGACCACGCTGCACGACCACCCGTCATTTTGGTACATGGATATGAACGCTATTTTGGTAAACACGTCTAAGGTAAGTTAATCAATAAGCCCTAACAGCAAGGAAACACCTCTCCACCAATGCGCCATGTTCCTGCTCAACGTCACATCACGGAATGGGGCAAAAAAAAGTTGAATAACAGACAGGTTCTCAAACCAATCACAGCAAAGAATAAACATACCGTCAACGCAAGACGCCAATCAGCGTTAAGTGTGACTGTCATTGCTTCTCACTTGTCAACCATGACGCATCTGGTACTCATTAGTAAAGACCTGCCTATTACATATTACACACATATACATAATTCTTGTCTGTGTACACGGAAACAGTGTATAATCCATCCATCCATCCATTTTCTGTGCCTGCTTTATCCACACTTTGGGTCGCAGGGGTCTGCTGGAGCCTATCCCAGCTGTCAAGGGGCAGTGTATAATTTACTGGCTAAAAACAAACACTAGGTTTTCAAGCTTTGTCAATGATGTAAGAATTTTACTGTTATTTGGTGCATTTTTAAAGCAGAGTGGCGCAGCGGAAGCGTGCTGGGCCCATAACCCAGAGGTCGATGGATCGAAACCATCCTCTGCTAGGATTTTTACATAACTTCCCAAAAATCATCAACTCTTGAAACAGTCTCAGGCAGTAGTGTGCGTCTCTTTATCAACGCGATCAAAAGAGATTTCATATGCGTTCCCAGGCATCCCAGGTCAGCAACTGTGGGTTCGGATACCCATATTGCACATGTAAGCAGAGTGGCGCAGCGGAAGCGTGCTGGGCCCATAACCCAGAGGTCGATGGATCGAAACCATCCTCTGCTAGAATTTTTTATATAACTTCCCAAAAATCGTCAACTCTTGAAACAGTCTCAGGCAGTAGTGTGTATCTCTTTATAAAATCGATCAAAAGAGAGTTCATATGCGTTCCCAGGCATTCCAGGTCAGCGACTGTGGGTTCGGATACCTGTGTCGCACACATAAGCAGAGTGGCGCAGCGGAAGCGTGCTGGGCCCATAACCCAGAGGTCGATGGATCGAAACCATCCTCTGCTATCTTTATTCAGCTTCCCTGTTAGGAATCAGTAACACTTGTATCCAGTTCATAAAACTCAGACTTTAACAAGAAAATGTGATGTCCTTTGCTTTGGATGATGTCATTGTTACATCAGCAGTTGATAATGATAACCATATATGTTAAGATTCCTTACAACATCTGTATTTTTGGGTTGTAAAAGTCTTTATATTATTTATTAGATCAGCATTATGTGACTTTTTTACATGTGTTTGCAAAACATAATGAACGAAAAAAATATGTGCTCTGATTAACTGATGGAGGAGGAGGCGGGGTGAGGCATGGGAGAAATCTCTCCCACGGGTTTGAAGACAGATACATCGGGTGGCTCTGTGCACTTCAGATCAGGAAGCAGCAAGAGAGGAGGAGATCTTTGCATCACAGAGAGCTAATCGGGGTGAGTACTGAACTTCTCTGCAAATTTGGGGGCAAATTTGAGATGACTGCTGACAGATCAGTGATAGGCTCAGCTATAGGCAGAACTGAAAGATTTTTAGTACCTGGGGCGGCATTAACACACAGAGGACCGATTCTCTTAGATCTATGTTATGTGACAGCGGCTACTACCTGACAGCTTCAAACACCTGCAACCGTCACTTTGCATTCAGTCTTTGCATGTGTTTGGGTCCCCAGGCAACTACAGGACAACCATGGCATTTGCAGAGATGCTGAGTGACGATGACATCAAGGCTGCGGTCCAGGCTTGTAACGGTGAGTCAAACTGCACACACAGGCACACACTTGTACTTCCACTGTTAAACACATGGAGTTATTAACTGTATTTAAAATTTAACGTATGCTATCTGTGCTTTCCTTGGGAATTCCAATCACTTTGTTTTCCACTTTGATGGTTGCTTTTTCCTTTCAAGTGTTATAGCTGATTTAATGCTGTGAGCCCCTCTCTGTTATTGTGTTTCATGCTCGAGTAACAGAACTGCAGGTGCTTGGTCGAGACCCATTCACACACCCACTCCCACCAGGGAACGCTGTGTTGTTCCCGGAGGTGATGGGGAGACTGCAGGTTACTAGGCAGCACTCGGCAGGACAGTGTGTACCACCAGATTCTCGCGTGTTTATGTTCAGCAGCACACAATCTATGCTGCCCACAAATCCAAAAGGGATAAATAATTTATCCTGAGTAATTACATCCACATGATAAAGCAAACACAGCTGAAACGGCTCCAACGGATTTTAAATGTCTCTCTTTTTTTAAAGTCATGATTTATGTCACGGAGAAAGAGGATAAGGAAAGAAAGGACTCCCACCCAGACCCATTTCAGATGCTTTAGGTTTCTATAAGTAACATTTGATGTGCTTTTAACTGTCACAGTGATAAAAATCTGTATGGTATATACCATAGAGTGCTGCAGGGGGAATCAGTAAATGTCACCACTTGAAAAACGGAAAAGATGACTTTTTCCTGATCATTTACACACACATTTCTTCTTTTTTGCTGTTTCACACTCACTCTGCAGCTCCTGGAACTTTAGACTTCAAATCGTTCTTTGCACAAGTCGGGCTGATTGGTTCGTCCCAGGATGTTGGGAAAAATGTGTTTGCGGTCCTGGACCAAGACAAGAGTGGCTACATCGAGGAGGAAGAGCTCAAGTACGGACGAAGTGTGTGTGTGTGTGTGTGTGTGTCCTTTAGTGTGAGCTTGAACTTATCCCTGATCTCGATTTTCCCATCAGACGGTTCCTTCAGAACTTCTCGCCAGGGGCAAGGGAGCTGACAGTGGCGGAGACCAAGGCCCTGATGGTGGCACTGGATAAAGATGGAGATGGAAAGATCGGGATGGAAGGTTAGTGCGTGCGTGCGTGCGTGCGTGGAGAAAAAGGGTAGCAACAGATGAGAGGAGTCAGTGGTCTGCAGCCGGGAGCTGTCCACTCTTCAGTGCTGAAATGCCTGAGAGGAGCTCACACGAAACCGTCTCAGAGGCACAAAACAAAATAAAGATCATTCACATCAGTTTAAATGTCATGATGCTGTCATCCTACTTGACGGAAACCCTCCTCTCATCCCTGACTGTATCCCTCCTCCTCAGAGTTCTGCGACATCCTGAAATGAAGACCTCACACAGAAGGACCACAGCTCTTTTCCTCAGTAAGGACGATGGAATTTCGAAGACATCCTGACTTTCCAGACTGTTCAGTACCAAACCCAGACTCATCAGACCATTCCTCCCTACCTGCTGCTCTCCTTGGTGATGTGGCACAAAACGATGAGAAGCATTTGGAGGGAAGATGAACATAAGAAAAATGCTAATAAATGTGTTTAAATTGGCGTCTAACTGCTGTCTGTGTTTGTAAAAGACATTTCATTCTGATTAGTGACATTTGTGGCATCAACTCAAAGTCAAACAAAGTAGAATAAAGAGACAAAGCATTGCTCAGACCACCTAAATTGGAAAAGTGTGATGCAGAATGACTAAGTCATAATAAGTCATAATAATAGATAAAACTAGTTTTATTATCATTTAATTATAATTAAACATTTAATTATAATAATTATATCATTATAATCACATCACTCCTAATACATTTTAGAATGTTTAATGTCAGCTGTGCATTTTCATTATTTAATCATCAAATTATTCAATGACACCATGGTTTTACGCGCAGACGTGAAATATTCTCACTTATCAGATGTTTCAGATATGTTGCTGCAAATTCAGCCCAAACTGGTTTGCGGAGCTTGGATCTGGTGCCTATGGCAGGGTCCTGGCGCCCTTGGTCCACAACTATGGGTGCCGTAAAGTGGGGAAAAGTTAGGACGATTCTAAGGGCCCATGACCGACAGGGGGCCCTCCCAATTAAAAATCATTCATATTTGATTAAAAATACGGTTGAGGCTGAGTTGAGTCAGCTGTGCCATTCCTGCTACAGTCCGAGTTGCACACAGAGTGCAGAGAGGCTACCGCGATGTATGGTAAAGCAAAGTCTGGGTTCCAAAAGAAGAGAGAGAGGAAAGAAAGAGGAAAGAGACTGGGTGACAATATGTCACCCAGTCTCTTCTCAAGGAAAGGTTGGTATAGTCTTTGAGTGGTTGAAATCAAGCTGTTTGCTAGTTTGATGTCCACAATGAGATGTTTAGCTAATTAGATGTTTAGCTATTTAAACTAAATGGGTCCCCCCCCCAACCAGACTCAGCAACTATGTCACCAGGTGCAATGTCTCCCGACCTCCAACCACATGAACCCCCACCAGAAGCTGAGCACCATGGAATGTTAGTTTTATTGAAGGGGGTCTGTGTGAATGATGTTTTTGAATCTTTTTTTCTCTCTTTATCTGTACTAATTCAAGATAACTAGGCTATTTCTTTCCTGTCAAACACTTTTTTCTTTTTTCATATAGTGGTAATTATCTGAATCAAAAACGGGATACAGCCTAGTCTTTTTGGGATGCTGGGCATGTTGAAGCACTGGGTGATTTAGTCTGTGTTAACAGAAATTTCTCAGATAATACCTTGAAATCAGATATTTTGTTGCTTACTGAATTTTGGCGGTGCTACAAAACACTTCGTGCATGCATGGACTGCAACTGCAGAGCATATTTGGCGATTGCTTTTACATTGCATTGCTGTACTTATTTTTTGCACATTGCCTGTTACTGTTTCTGGAGCTGAGAGAGCTTTCAGTAAGCTAAAACTAGTAAAAAAAAACAAAAAAAAACAAGAAACTATTTGAGGTCCAGGGTCGACTTTGCAGTCTTGCCATGTTATCCACTGAAAGCCAGTTGGCTAGAAAGTTGGACTTCAAAGACTTGATCAATGACTTTGTTAAGGTTTGATTGGGTTGATTGGATCCTGTGGTTACAGCATTTGTACAGGGTTCTTGTGGTCTTCGGTGATGGGGCCCATCGTCAATTTGTTTCATGGGGCCTGAAATCCCTGGCAGCACCCCTGATCAAAACTATGACGTCTGTGAAGCTGTGAGGTGTAACCATTCTGACACCTCCATCCATTTCGATGAAACTCCGGCGAGGAGGAGGCCAGGACGTCGATATCAGCATCTTGAATGTTGAGCGTAAATCATTTGAGAGGTTTGAGAGGAACATGTCGTGGGGTCCGCTCGGGTTACACCCGGTCTCGCTATAGGCCGCCTCGCACTCACACATCCCTGTTTGTTCGCCTAAAAATAGGTCCAGACCACTTGACACATTTTTTCGAAACCCGCGCATCTTGGTACCTGATACTGAGACCCCAAAGCTCTGTAAATGGTGTTGCTGGAGGCTATATAAGAGCCGGGAACGGCGGCTTGGCGCATTCACACGCCTTGGTTTTCACTCGCCTCAACGCAGCGCAAAAGGTGAGTGGGCAGCGCGCCCGGCCCCGCGCACTGACACGCAAGCTAAAACCAGGAGGAAATCCATCCGGACACGTCAATCCCCGTGGACTATTACTTTAGAGGGGAGGGGAAATGAGCCAGAACACACCCGGGACCGCAGGACGATTCAATCGGTGCGACAGGAATCCAAATGGGGCCGGATGCAAACTGAGGATCGACGCTGATGGATGACTAACGCGCTGTTTTGCATGTTCGCTTAACTGGATCTTTAAAATAATAACACAAAATCATCTTTCTGTTTAAGTGATAATTTCGATCCCTCACGGGACTGTGGTTTATTAAGGCGGGGTCAGGGATCTTTCTGTCAGGGAGCGGATTATTGATCAGATTACTGATAAAAGCAGTGTCTTTTTCCTGTCTGTATTGCTCTGAGCCATACTTTCGCTTACAGCCTGCTCGATACTTGGCTGTGGTTCTGAAAAAAAGATGATGCAGGATAAGCTAATGATATTCTAAAATTAGCTGTATAATCACCTGGTGGACAGTCAACATTTAATGACTTTGGCTTGCACCGCTGCGGTGGATTTGCGATGGCTTTTGCTAATCTACAGTCTTCTCTCCTCTTCAGGATTAAAAAATGGCCTTTGGTGGTATTCTGAGTGAAGCTGATGTGAAAGCAGCTCTCGACAGCTGCTCAGGTGAGATTTTTATTGTGCCAGATTGCTCGTTGTATGTGTGTTACAAAAAAATGGCACACATTTATTTGCCTGTGTGCGTGTGTTCCAGCTGCTGACTCCTTCGAGTACAAGGCTTTCTTCAAGAAATGCGGTCTGGCCAGCAAGAGTGCTGAAGAAGTGAAGAAGGCCTTCTCCATCATCGACCAGGACAACAGCGGCTTCATTGAGGAGGACGAGCTGAAGTGAGACGCTCCACACTTAGAGAAGATAAAGTGAGAGTGGAAAAAAAGCAAGATTTCTACTTGAAATGACTCTCGTTTCCTGCGTCCAGGCTGTTCCTGCAGAACTTCTCTGCCTCTGCCAGAGCGCTCAGTGACAAGGAGACCAAGGCTTTCCTCGCTGCCGGTGACAGCGACGGCGATGGCAAGATCGGAGTGGAAGGTGAGACCTGACGTTATCTCTGACACTTTTCTGACCTGTTTGCATCTTGTCTTTGATAACTAATGGCCCTTTTATTCCACTCCCACAGAGTTTGCCACCCTCGTGAAGGCATAAGCTTCCATTGACCAAGCTGTCCTGCTTTTCGTGGAACTGCAAACATCTTGCATTCAATAACCACCAGCTGAAAGAATATTTTTTATACCTTATTTATGAGTTGCCTGTGGACTGTTATTTCTCACATACATTACCGTGAACCTTCTTCAGATGTGTTAAATGTTGTGGGGGAAAAAAATGCCTTGTGCAAACAATACAACACTGTCTGCACGTTTGAGGAAGAGTGAAAAACCAGGAATAAATACTCTTGTGGTGTAAAGTCATCTCCCTCAGGGCAGTCGTCTTTTGCTTGTTGCTTTGCAACACAAAGGGGAGTTTTCAGAACCACCTGGCAACGAATTAAACGTTCAGGGCGTGCAGAGAGGCAATTAAAGTGAGCTGCACGGTACTTGTTTTGAGAAGCGTTGATGGGGTGGGGGTGGGGGGCAGTTGGACCCAGGCTATAAGCCTGCAGACACAGGGGAAGGCCCTGGGGCTTTGCTAACACGCTGCCCAGAGAGCTGTCATGCACAGCCTAATTAGCCGCCATCTTTCAAAGTCCTTTTCTTCACCAACTGCTTCTCAGTCAATTATGTGACATGTTGTGGCAACGGGGGTCTAATAACAGTTGCCCTGACATCAGTGAGCTTTCAGCAAGTGGAATCTGACGCAGAGAAGCAGATCTTTAGCGGCGCCAGGCTCTTAACACGTGTCTTGATGAAACGCAATCTGTTTCTTCAGAAAACGTTGGGTTTCTTTACACATGCATCGACACGAGAAGTGGGGGGTGGGGGGACTGCAAGTCAGCTGTCTGTAAAGCCCCAGCACTATCAGGTGGCACCACCGTGGACCACTGGTCACACCAGGGCAGAGACTGCAGGGTTCCTGTAGACGGTGCTACCACCTACAGGACAAAATCACACCCTGGACAATTTTATGGATTTAAAAAATCTCCAAAAAGTTAGTAATAAATAAAAATAATATTTGTATCCATGCTGCATACTTCTAACTCTCCATTACCTAAAAGCCTATATTTAGTGCATGTTCCCCTACTTCGTTCTACAGTAAATCACAGACCTATTCTTAGCGTAATGCGCATACTAAAGACTTCTTCAAACGCACCTTTTAAGCGTCTTCATGTATGAAACTTAAAATAGACCCCGGCCCGGCCCGATTGTCGCCCTCTTCACACACACACCCCACCTCTGCTGGTGTCGGTTATCTTAACCCTGTGGCTGCCGGCAGCACGGACTTATAAAAGGTCAGCGGGAGCACCGGGAAAATCACTGCGGTCGACCGGAGTCTTGTCAGTGTCATCCGTACCCAACAAATCAAAGGCGTCCAAGGTGAGACTGCGTGAGCAGAAGAGAGGACCCGGCCACAGCACCGAGCCTGGCGGCATGAGCGGGTTGTTTTTTTTTTTTTTTTGTTTTTTTGTTTGTTTGGTTTTTTTTTGTTTGTTTGTTTTTTTGTTTGTTTTTTAATGGACGTGCAAAAGCGCCTGATGCGTGATGTTATGGATTTACTTGGGCAGAGCCCCACCCCCGCCGGGTTTTGGAAATAAGTCGTGCAAACCAGAAATTTAATATATATTTCATTGCATTCTGGAATGTTTTCGTCTTTTTTTTTTGTGCAAATATGAATTGAATATTCTAAAATCTAAGCATTGAAGAGTGCGTATGAAACGCTGGCTCTGTGTGAATTTTCTGCTTAAAAAATAACAAAAGAAAAGAAAATTAAAACATAAAACTAATTTCTTTGCTATTATTTTGTAGATCAAAATGTCTTTCTCAGGTACCCTGAAAGATGCTGACGTCACTGCAGCCCTGGAAGGGTGCAAAGGTGACATTATTATTATTATTAGTATTATTATTATTATTATTTGTTTTTTTGTTTTTTTAATTATCTATTTATTTAACCTTCCGCACTGATTGTAGCCGATGGCACATTCGACTACAAGAGGTTCTTCGCCACCTGTGGGCTGACTGGTAAGTCCTCGGAGGAGCTGAAGAAGGCCTTCGACATCATCGACCAGGACAAGAGCGGGTTCATCGAGGAGGGAGAGCTGCAGTGAGTGACTCTGCACATAGGCGCGTCAAAGCTAACAGTATAGATATGTTGATTGTATCTATTTTTTCCCCTGCAGGCTTTTCCTACAGAATTTCAATCCCACTGCCCGCGCACTGACCGACGCCGAGACGTCCGCTTTTCTGAAGGCCGGTGACACCGACGGTGACGGAAAGATCGGCGCTCAGGGTATCCGCGATGTTCATTTCGTCTCATTTCTGATGCACGCAGTGTTGATTAATCATTTATGTGTGTGCTCCTGCAGAGTTTGCAGACTTGGTTAAGGCATAAATGGCAGCTGACCAACAACACTCGCTCTGATGGAACAACTCCGCCTCCTCCTCCTCCTCCTCCTCCTCCTCCTCCTCACCCTTTCATCTGAATATACTGTAGATCATTTTTATACATATGCTGAAGAGACTTCTATGCAACACACTGTTCTTGTGAATGTCGCTCGGTTGTGTTCGTGTCTTAAATATGAATTTTGCTTATTGTAAAATCTACGATGCACTTTCCAGGAACGAACGTTAAAGACAAAAAAAAGAATAAAGATTCTTTTGCTACGGTGTGAGTTTTTCTACAGGCACTGCGTAATTTATATGGATATCAGTGTAAAGAGTCTCTATATAATGAAGTAATTTTGGATAACTATGACCTGGATGAGTGAGAATCTACACAGACATCGAAGTCATCCAACGTTTTTATTATAGTATACGTATATTTATATATGTATAAAAATAATCAATTTTAAGCCCAGTGGATATATATAATTTATCAGTTTGAATACTTTCATAAATAAGCAATACAATAGCTGTATTACAGTGCATTTATAGAAAAGGAAATAATGTATGTTTTTTTCAAGTGCATTGATATAAACTCGAAACAAACTAATTAAAATTAATTACAGTACAGAGTTCCACAATAGGGCCACTAGATGGCAGTGCATTCATTAAGATTAAGTCTAGGAACCAAAAAGACAACTGAATTGAGGAAAGCGTGGGGATCTATTGGTCCAGAGGTGTAAAGTAAAGAACATTAACAAATGAAAATGAATACATGATCGCAGTAACTGTATAGTCTGTGAGGGATCACCGTGGCGCATGACACCATGCTCCAGGTAAAGGTAAAACCTAACCTCTGCCCTCCATTCGGTGACCTTTCTGTTCCTTCCTGAGATGATTGGGTTTCTCTTTAATAATAAAGCTCGTGTAGACACGGAGAAACATCATAGCTGAGCTGACACTTAATTTGGGTTTAAAAGTTGATAATGGCAGATGGAAGCGCGAAATTCGGGCCAAAAACGCAGGTTCGAGTGTCATGTTTTCCACAAAAAAAAAAAAAAAAAAAATAGTAAAACTAGAAACGACATATGATGCAACTTCAATAAGAGTGGCGACACCTCGCCGGGCCATTACCTGCAGCCTGCGGTCGAAAGCCGACGCGTAAAAGCGCACAGCGCTCGCCAAAAGCGCACTCATCCCTGGCCGGCGGCTGCCGCGCTCTTGCCTTTGGTTGGGCTGGAGGATATCCCCGAGCGTCAGGTTGCAGGAGGCAGGACTCCTGTCAGAACAAATGATCAAACACCCGACCTTTCACACGCAATTTTAACACCAGACCAATTCTCGCTGCACACACGAATCCAAGGGAGATAAACCTCATTCCATTCATTAGCATTTAACACAGTCAGAAGTCAAGAAAGGATGAAATGGATCGATATGATCGGTGTGAGAGTGGGAAAACTGGAAGCACAAATGTGAACGGTGACCTCTGTGAGAATTATCTCTGCGTGGAGGTGGTGTGGTGTGACTGACACTGTGCATAATGCATCATCATCACCATCAAGGCGGGATAGGACACTGACAGCACTGGGTGACCTCGATCCCTTAATCAGCACAGTTGACAAGGTGATTCAGCGCGACTGTCCCCTGTGGGACAATATTGAGCATGCCAGAGTTCCACTGATGACCGTTCATGTAATTGTGGTCATAAAATCTGAATTCAGATCAATTCCGGACAGAAACGACGTGAGCTTGAACGCTGTGTTAAGTGTTATTATTTAATGGCGCCCTTACTCTGTCTGTTACGGTATTGTGTTGTGTAGCGTCTTATAATGTTTATGGCACGCACAGGATGTTACGTTATTACGATCAGCAGAGCGCGCAGGTATATCCCGAATAGGTTTGCGGCAAACAATGTGACTATTTTGTTCCTGCAATAAAATATGCCAATAATCTGAAGATACCAAAAGGACTACTTTGCTTATTCTCTCCATTACGCATGGACACTGTGCAGTAAAACTTTAGCTTGACACGCTGTTTTAAAATCAGGGACAACTTCAGGTTCCAAAGAGCAAATCTTGCACGTTAATGTGTCTTAAAGGCCTTTTGTATACTCCCATAATTCCGTTTAACTACAGATTTGGAATATTTGTTGCGCGCATACCTGCACGATGGGGGCAGGATGCAGAGACAGGTTGCAGCCTCAGACTCGCTGTGTGAGCGGGAGGAGGAAGAGGAGGATGGGTGAGGGATGACAGGGAGAAACGCGGGGCGGGCAGGGGCGGAGAACGCGCTTTTTTCTAACTTAATTTGCTATTTACAAAGTCGTTACAGCTGTCCAGGGTCGCTGCCTTCGGTCCCGGGGCGTTATAAATAGTAAAGGTTAATTAGTTAGGCGGGAAACTGGATCAGGGGCAGGCGGTGAGAATTTGATCTACCGACAGGTAACTCAAGCGATCCCCATTGTCGCTGCATTCAGACCTATATAAATCCGCCCTGACAGACAGCAGTCACCACAGAACCTTACCTCACAGCTGGATCGCAGACCGGGCGAGAACTCCCTTTACCACGGTAAGCATTCCCGATTCACATGTTTATTTTTTTCATTTAATGCATCTGGTCTCTCCGAAAGATGCTTTCCGGATCCTGTCCAGTGCGCTCGAACGCGCAGACTTACTTTATGTCAGGCAAAACGTGCGCGTAAAAGGAGAAGCGTTTGCGTCGGAGAAGAAACTACATCATTTATCTTTTACTTTCCGTAACTTTCGAACTTTGGATGGTTTGTTGCTGAATCCTCCCGCACGTGTTAATGTCTGTTTCTCCCACAGAAATAAAATGTCTCTGTCATCCATCCTCTCCGCCGAAGCCATCGACAGCGCTATCAAGGCCTGTCAAGGTAAATCTCTTTGCGTTGTTAATATTTGGCTCTAAATCGATTATATTTGCAGGTTTTCAGTGAAAGGAGAGCCTTGTTGGATTCCTGTAACTCGCGGACGGACAAAAACCTTGTTCTCTAAAAACGTGGAGTAAAAGAGAAAGTTTATGGGAGGTTGTGAGAAATGGAGATCAAGAAAACACCCCCAGGCAAGGAAGGAAACCTTTCAGTCCAGTTGCACACAGAGAGATCTAACTTTGGACCCCCAGGCATACCTTTGTATTAAAATGTCTTCTCATCTCCACAAAGAAGCTCATATAAATTGTCTGGTGATGACTTAAAAAAGACATGTGATGGAGTTCCTGTTGTTTCCATCAGTACCAGACACCTTCTGCCCCAAGAAGTTCTTCCAGATGTGTGGCCTCTCCAAGAAGAGCTCCCAAGACATCAAGAAGGTCTTCGTCATCCTGGACAACGACGACAGTGGCTACATCGAGGAGGAGGAGCTCAAGTGAGTCATCATCATCATCATCACCATCATTACTTTGCCCCAATTTTTTTATTTTTTTTCATTTAGCACCATTTGCAATGCAACGAAGGATCGGCCTTCATATTGACATTTGTCTATTTTATTCTCAGCATCGACGGGACGTTCGTTCTCGCCACGCTTACTTTGACTCATCTTTTCCAACAGATTTTTCCTCCAAAGGTTTTGTCCTAGCGCTCGCCTCCTGACAGACAAGGAGACCAAGAGCTTCCTGAACGCCGCCGATGATGACAGCGACGGGCGAATTGGAGCAGATGGTGAGAGTTAAACCCCATATACAAAGACAAATCTCCTGTCTGATGCTGTTTCTCGTCTCTGCAGAGTTCCAGGCCATGGTTTTATCCTAGGCAGTTGGACAGTTCCACCTCCAGAGCTGTATTACTTCTGGTTCAGTCTTTTCCAATCGGTTGTGATGAAAAACCTTTAAACTTTGAGCTCCTGCTGGTCCACGGACAGCTTTTTTTTCGTTGACA
The DNA here is from genome assembly GCA_015343265.1 of Pao palembangensis. Classification (NCBI taxonomy): domain Eukaryota; kingdom Metazoa; phylum Chordata; class Actinopteri; order Tetraodontiformes; family Tetraodontidae; genus Pao; species Pao palembangensis. The sequence goes on along the minus strand of CM027085.1, from coordinate 15,030,508 downwards.
GATGTCTTAATCAGACCGAAACGCTGAATAATGCACAATTTACCAAATGTTGTAGAAAATAACACAATAAAATCCAAAACACGGAGCAATTTGTGTCCCTTTTTTCCCACTTATAAAGTTTTCATTGAATGTTTCTCTAACTTCAGAGGTCTTAGAAAAGAACACTACCTTAATTCATCTTACAGTGTCAGAGGTGTGAGAAAACAAGTCTGTGTGTGTGTGTGTGTGTTTATAGAGTTATAGCTCAGGAAAAAGCAGGAGAGACGACCTTGATGATCACCTGAGTGTCATTGTGGGGCAGTATCAAGTAACACCTGACCTCAGCTTTGTAAATAAACCCAACTAAAACCTAGGCAACACACACACACAGAAAGACAGAAAGAAAACAAAAATTTGCAAAAATAAAATATGAAATTAGACAGACATGATCTTTCATGCACACGTAAGAACCTGAGCATGACACACATGCTTGAGAGTGTTTGGTTTGATAGTCCATGTGTTTGCATGTGTGTGCGCGCACGCACGTGCGTGTGTGCAGCAGGACAGCAGGACATGCGAACGCTGCAGAATGCTATAGCTCAGGATGCTAACATTTCATGTATTCCTCCCCCGCCAGGAGGATGCTGGGGGTAAAAGAGGAGTCATTTTCATCGGGCTCACCCTCTTTCTCAGACAGGAAATCCGCAACTTTGCCTGTCACAACCCAGAGACTTTAAATAACACACAGCATTTTCATCCTCCACGTCTGCAGGATCCACGGGATTATAATTAATAACCACTTCACCCTTAACCCACCCACTGGAGGCTCCAAAATACTACACCTTCTCTCAGCGTCTCCACCCTTCTGTGGCTGTAATGGCATAAACACCACAGGTAGAAGCTGCCTATTACAGCCACCACCTGCCACTCGGGGTGATGAGGCAGACCCTGGAATTAGCATGAGGCAATACTCAGCAGCGCACTCGCACCTGATTCAAATGAGATTCAATTATCTTCTTCTGATTTGATTCGGATTAAAGTTGAGCTAATGGGATCCATCCACGGGGGAAATATCGAGGGCTGGGGAGATGGTGGGGGTGGAACAAGGATGAACAAGACTGGGGAAGCCAGTCGGTAACAGAAAAACCAGGGGAGGCACGCTGGGCTGACCCCACGGGTCAGGAGGAGCGAGTGAGATACAGGAAGGAAACGTGAGCCAGCTGGTTGATGCTGACCGCTGGATCATGCTGCTCTGTGACGAGCTGCAGTGCGAGATAATGTGACCAGCAGGGTTATCAGACCCAAGGTAATACAGACTTCACCTCTCCAGAAGACCAGCAAAGTGCAGCAGTGTGTGTGTGCGTGTGTGTGTGCGTGTGTGTGTCCTAATTCTGTGGGTGTGTCAAAACTTGATACGAAGGTAAAGGATTGTGAACTGATAGTGGTTTGGGTTTTAGTTAGATTATAAAAATAAATGAAAAGGGTTATATAAAGCTGGACTGGTTATTGGTGAAAATGGTTTTTACCAGATGGGACAACTTTGTCCTTCAATTCGGTGTCCATCCATCCATCCATCCATCCATCCATCCATCCATCCATCCATCCATCCATCCATCCATCCATCCATCCATCCACAATAGACACCATAGTTACCTTTCAAGAGGACAAAAAACATTAGATTACAAATATTACCCATTAATCAAAGTATGTAATGCATGTAAGCATGTAATTTTTATAGTGTATTCAATGCGACTGGTTGTTTATAGGATGTTCTGGATGGACACGCAGCCTGCTGGTCTACTTAGAATGTCAATAATTGATGGGCTTGCTTCATTGTCACCAAAAACTCATATCAAGAAAGTGTCAGGCTCACCTTACTGATTAAGTCCGTGTGAAACTTTAATGTACGCACCATCTTTAAGGGCTAATAACCCCTCCTCCAAGAATCAAGGTCGACGGGACGCAGACTGGACTGGACTGGACCAGACTCGGATCATTTACAAGAAACATAATTCTGGGTGTTTTTAGAGGTTTAGAAGTATTAACGATGTTGCTACCTGATAGTCTGAACAAAGAGGAACATCGTAAAAGATTTAACTGGCGTGTTAGGATGACTGAATAGGCTTTGTGAGCTCAGAGCAGGAACTCTATCCATAATGCAGGGGATGACAGCACCGCCACTGTTCCTCAACAAGCATTAGTCCAAAGCCTCTACTTATGATGTCTGCATGTAGCTTCCCCTCATTAATGAATGATGGGGCCGTGTGTCAATCAATGCTTCTGCTGCACACCGGCTGCTTTTATTTTCACAAAATGTACTTTCCCGTCTGGTCGTAGATTCAGCGTTTACAAATCTGATGACTGGCGGCTTTTGAAATTTCATAGTGAGTCTCTTTCTATGTACAGTAATGCATGATTGCAGGACACACCCATGCAGGACACATGCATGATTGCTGGGTGTGAGTCAGTCGGGGCTGACTCGCACCCAGACACATTACTGGCTGCCATGGTGAACAGGTACTCCGAGGACATTTCTCTTCTGTAGAAGGGGGATTTTCCCAATTTACTTTCAAGTACATGTTTGCATACAAATAAGAAACAGTAACATAGTACTTTGAAAAGTTTGAAATATGCCTTCCTGTGCTTAACCGCATGTTTACTTTTTTTCCACTATCACACTCAGAGACAACTTAAGCTTTATAATTATTAGGTGCACTGTATGTTGCTGGAAACTTTTCTACTTTCTAATTATCAGAAACTGGTGCTTCACACACACACACACACACACACACACACACACACACACACACACACACACACACACACACACACACACACACAGGCACAGGCACATGCACGCACAAACACACAAACAAAATATTGCTTTCAGCTCGTATTTTTTAGTGGTGTAGCGTGTGCTGCCCTCTAGTGGCACATTACCAACATCGTCAGGTTCAGCTCATGATGCTGCCACACTTGTTTCTGAGCAGCTGCCGATCTGCTGAATGAATAAACAATTCACTATAAAGGTTTTCAGATATAAGTTGAACGTGTGTATGAGAATGTCTGTATATATTTTCATTATTTATTTTTATTATTTATTATATTAGCTGAGAGCAATCTAAATTGACCATATGTGTGAGTGCTTGTCTGTCTCTGTGTTAGCCCTGCGATAGGCTGGCGACCTATCCAGGGTGTACCCTGCCTCTCGCCCCTTGACAGCTGGGATAGGCTCCAGCAGACCCCTGCAACCCAAAAAGTTGGATAACGCAGGTATAGAAAATGGATGGATGGATATATTAGCTGACAGCTAATATAATTCATAATATTTAGTAATTATAAGAAGATGACTGGTTAATTAATCCTAATGTGTTTTTTCTCCACTACCACACACACACACACACACACACACACACACATACAGTGCCTATCCTATTGCATCTGATTTACGATACCAGCTTGGTACTGATTAATGTGGAGTAAAATTTTAAATTAAAATTGTTATAATTCATCTATTTCAGATGAGACATATCATCTTACTGCTCCAATCAAGTGCCATGACTGTAATAAACAGAAATTATTAGTGCATTCATGGAACCGGTCAACAGGAAGTCAGTATTTTAAAATGGTATTGAATGTTGTAGATATTAATGGATTCTTTCTACATGAAAGTTCCAGAGACTGTAATTATTGTTGAATCTCATCACCAGGCTGGTGAATATGTTACATGTCTTAGTTATGAGTTAGTTTCATCTGATGTCCACTGTCTCAATCTCATGCGTTGCACTTATAAGTAAAGTATTCACAGTTCAGGTGCAGTTTATCCCTGTTAGTGACCGTGTACGCCTGTATCAGACTTCAGCAGCACCTGCAGTCTAGCTCTGTGTCACACCGATCCTGTAGTCATGCTGCCTGCAGCCTGGTGGACTCCAGGTAGTTGTTCAGGTTTCAGCTCTATACACAGTGTCAGTTTCCTGTTCCTGTACTGGCCATCAGATCTTACTATTGCCTCAGCTGGACTGGCCAGGTTGACACGGCTACACCTCCTACTCGCTTCCCCTCTCTAGTGGACTTCAGCAAACTGTGAATAATTCAGCATTAACAAGCTGTTGGACTGACAAACTCAGTTCATTAAATCTCTCTTGCTCCATCTCTTGTACCTGCAGAAAGGATGAGGCTCCACTGTGAATAAATAATGGTGCAATTTCTTTGAGAGTGACGTGATGTTGCGAGTATCCAGTAGCATTCAGAATTTCACTGGCAGAATATAAATGTATTGTTATTATTAGTGTATTATTATAATGATGTTAATGTGTGTTAATTCATTAATTTGTTTTTCAAATGTCACATTAATCTCGAGTGTATTAGGTAAAACAAGAAAATAATTGAGTAAGGGCCAACAAATACCTGGTGATAACGCTGTAATCCCTTTACTTAGGGTTCATGTTTGAAGCATACAGAAAACTATCCTTGGATTATATCAAATATGGTGGGGGGAGGAAAAAGAGAGAAATGACAACTTTTATCATAAATTCAAACAAAAATGTAATTGTTTCAACGCCTGAGCAGCAGTTGGCGTAATTTTAACTGAGCCAGTTTTTCTAATCGTTCGAAATTTTCTGCTGAGAACCATCATGCGGCACCTTACTTTAAGACTCATGTATAGATATACAGGTGCAACAACTAAAATAATGTTTAATTATCTGTTTTTTTTCTTATTAAATCTGCTGCGTTTAATAGATAATCCAATTGAGAATGCAATAGACGAGTGAGTAATAACTACGTGTTTATATTTAAAATATAATGCAAAATGATAGCCATCTAATTTAGTTGCTGTAAAAGTTCGCGTGATTAACCTGTTCGTTACGGCATCTAGTGGTCCTATTATATACCAGCAGTGATAAATAGGAATGGGAGTAAATTTCTTTCCTTTTGCATATTAAAAAACATATCTAAGTGAATATTAAAGCCACAAAAGTAGCCGAATACATGTACTGATAATATATCTCGTATATCTATGTACGATCTCGTACATAGAATTAAGATTACTTTTGCCGGATGTGACGTCAGGCCGAGCTCAGCTGCAGCGAGAGGTAGCGTTTGCTGCTGCCAGTCAACGTAACGTAGGCCTCCCATTATAACGGGGTTTTTGCCTTTAACGTTATTTTTTTTTGACAGTCAGTCCCCTAAGTGTTCTCCAGTATGCCTATGTACCAGGTAAAGCCCATCGTTGACAGTCACATTGAGATTGACTTGCCAACTTGCATGTATAGTTACCAAATCCACGCGCAGCATGGGAACAGTTGCGCAGCTGAACACGCGCTTCAGGTAACTGTGAACCGGTTTAATCTCGACAGGGACACATTTAACTGCATTTCTGTGCCAGCTTTTGGCTCCTGATGTTTTTATATAGGTTTTCATGGCTCTGAGAAACCCATATTGAACGCCTTTCGTCTGCGCATTAGGATTAGCTTCCTAGTAGCCATTCTAGCAGGTTAACTTAGCTTGTCAGTGCGTCTGGCTGATGCAACAACGTTTCTCCGTATTTCCATTGACATGTAAACGACAATAAACTCTAAAAATAAGAAGTGACACGACGAGTTATATGTCTTTAACACAGCTATAGTAGTATTTGTGGATGTGGATTTATGTTCAACTTGATCTGATATCCGTCTGAAAACTCAGTGGTCATGCTGTACTTCCAGCTGCTGGCCCTGTTATCCCTTGAAACCTCTTAATGATGTGACAAGTTTTTTTGTTTTTGGTGCTTTTAAACTGGGGATTATATTTTAATTGTTGTATATAAAGTCTTATAAGCTGCTCCAGTTTGCTAACAGTCCAACTATTTCTCCTCTCCTCAGAATGGTGAGTTGGACCCAGCAGTTAAAACCCTGGAGGCTCGACAGGATGAGATTATGAGAAAACTTTATGAGTTGAAAGCAACCGTGGACGGCCTGGCCAAAATTGTGACCACGCCAGACGCTGACCTGGATGTGACCGTCACCAGCAGCCTCTCGACCCAGAGCTTTAGCTCTACGGTGTTAAAAAGTTCCACAGACCTGGACGCAGTGCTAGGAAAGGTGAGAATCTGGGACTGTGATTTCCTTTATCACTCCCATCATAAATACCTGCCAGTCCATCTTCTACTGGTCTAACACGCACAACCTGTTTAGTCCACTCCATTTCTTTGTTGGTTAAATTTTATAATAATCATGTTGATTTCTTTTGGCTCATGCAGTTGTTCATTATGTTCTTTCTATCTCAAAGAATCTGGGTGCCCTCCGTGACATTGTAGTGAATGCCAACCCGGCACACCCACCTCTGACCCTGCTTGTGCTGCATGGCCTGCTGTGTAAGCGCTACCGGGTGCTTTCCACTGTCCACGTCCACTCTTCTGTCCCCAGCGTCCCACCAAAGCTTGTGTCCTGCCTCGGTCCACGCCACCCAGACAGCTATGCACGCCACATGTTCCAGCTGGGCTTTACCCTCATTTGGAAAGATGGTAAGGCCAAGAAGCTGCATTTCAAACACGATTGTTTAATTTTGGCATTTTTTAAATAATATAGTCAGTATGAGCGCAATATAGGCAGTGACTGTTCTGAATAGTCAGTCAACAGTTGTCAATAGAAATAGTTTTTTCTCTTGTCTGAGGTGTGCCCACTGCTCTGAGGCTTTTGAACCAGTTTTGCAGCCGTTTGTGTAACTGTGTGAAGGGGTGTTTTGTTTTGGCTGTTTGTTAAATTGACGTGTTGGTATTCATGACTGAAAGCATCCTCTTCTCAGTCCCTAAAGTGCAGATGAAGTTCAGCATCCAGAACATGTGTCCCATTGAGGGTGAGGCCAATGTAGCGCGGTTCCTCTACAAGCTTCTGGCGCCATACCCGAGCGACCCTGCTGCTGCCACACTGGTGGACAGTTGGGTGGACACGGCTTTCTTCCAGCTGGCAGAGGGAAGCTTCAAGGAGCAGTCGGCTGTCCTGCGGGCCCTCAACTCAGCTCTGGGTCGAACTTCCTGGGTGGCCGGATCGGAGTTCTCACTGGCCGACGTGGCGTGCTACTGCTGCGTGCTGCAGAGCGGCTCAGCCTCCGCAGCCACCACCAACGTCCTGCGCTGGATCAAATCCTGTGAGAACCTGGGCCACTTCAAGCCAGCCAAGCTGCTACAGTGATTAGGTGTGAAAAGGGAATTAAAATATGATGCTAGCTGTGTCTGGAGGAACTCGATGCTTCCCTCCTTACTAAGTCTTTGAACTGACAGACTCGGTTGAAGCATGAGGACTGTAAAGACATGGATGCGGATCACAGTACTGACACAAGCTCACCCTCCAACCACTTTGTGCCTATCATGAAGTATTGGTCATATTTCTGGGTGTTTTCAAAAATAATACTTTGTACCATCTGTTTTTCTGACATTAAAACTTTGAACTGGGACCTGGTTTGTTAAATATTGCAGTGCACCCATCTGTCCATCAGGTGGTAGACTCGTCATGTTGACTCGTCTTTCGGGGGAAGCGCTTAAAAGAAGTGATGTAAGCATTTCATCATTAAGCCCCTGATTTCTTTATACACCATGAAATCTTGTTTAAAAAGCCATTTAGAAGCTAGACACCTAAATCTTCTAAAATGATTTACAAGTTAGTGCTGGTTTTATCCATTTGACCACAGCTCCAAACACACTACTTTGAAATGCAAATGCTTTAAGATGTCAGATTATTCTATGCCGCGATCCTTAAATCAGTCTGTGTGTGGAGAATTCTGACCTCAGCCTGTGGCGTTATATGTCGCCTCTGGCTTTTCCTGCAGAAGCCACCAGGGATGAAGTATATACATACTGAATTATACATACGCTGATCCCACAAGTGTCTGTTCTCCTTTGAGATTGGTTTTGCCTCTTTTGATGTGTCATATTTTTCTAGCTCCACTCCAGACATGGCTCATACGAGTGTGTGTGTGTATTCTGACATCTTCCTGTTCTCCAGGCAGCAGCCTGAAGAGATAAGCTCTCCGATGACATCTGGGTAAAACACTCGGGACCTTGCTGCTGTAGGAATGTGCCATTTTTGTGTTCCTGGCTGCAAACGGATTTCTTTGAAACGGTAATCAGCATCAGTCGACCTGGTCTGAGCCGCATGCAAATGAGGCTGCCTCTCTGTGCAAATCTAATTAACAGTTTCTTTCTTTTATGCAAAACGGTGAGACGTGCAGGAGAGGGGGTTTCTTTGTCTCTTTATGCATCATAAAAAACACAGATGGGAGGTGATCGCTGCGTTGCTGTAGAAAAAGAAAATTACATAAAAGAACAGGAATGTAACCCTGCAGCTACCTCAAATCATAGAACTCAAACAAGGCGATTCAGTCCATGATTATCAGTTTGATGACACATCTGGATCTACAGATCACTGAGATGGTTTACTGAAATGATTGCGCTTTGATTCTGTGATCAAAAGGCCAAAAAAGTCACCGGAAATGTGTTCACTGAGACGCTACAGCGCACAGGTTTCTGTTGTACCGCAACAGCTGGATGCGCTCGAAGTAGTCGTCGGTCAGAAAGTTCCTCTGAGAGGTCACCAGGTTGCCTTTCTGGCTGAAGAGGCGCTGTACCGGCGCCGCCGACGGCAGGGTGGTGTTGTACTTTAAGAAAAGCTGCTTCACTCTGGGGAAGTCCTGCAGGCAATCTAGACTCTTCCCCGAGCCTTCCACATACTTGCGGACCTCCTCCATCACGCCGCACTGCTGGATCTGCACGGCCGGCTTCACGGACCCGTAGCTGAAGAAGTCGTCCTCGGATTCAATGGTGGACAACCTGCGGCTGGTGTTGGCCTCCACCATGTTGGTCGGGTCCACCTGGGACGCCTCCGTGGCCAGAAGGGTGCACATGTCCTCCCTTTCAGGGGCGCCCATCCACCACAGTCGGAACTGGGGCGTGGTGGCGGTCGCGATCCTCGCCTCTGTGCTGCAGAACAGCTCCTGGAACCGCACGTCGATGGCCACCACGACGGCGTTGATCACGTCTCCTAAATAATTCGCCGAATCCTTCTGTTCGCTCAGCTTGTTCTTCAGGCTGAGGAGAGTCGGGATGACCAGGCCCAGGTAGCACTTCTGCTCGGCCTGGAAAAGTTCCAGCGCGAAGGCGAGCGGGTGGAACACCGTCACGTATTCCTTCAGGAAGGCCATCTCCTCCGGCTGCAGGCGCGGGACCTCCAGGCGGGCGCACAGCTCCGTCAGCTCCCGCTCTGTGAGGGTCATGACCTTCTGCACGACGCAGTACTCCACGTTCCAGCATATGACTGCCGGGACAACCAGCGCCATCTTTCCGATCTCCTCCGCTGCGTCCAGGCGGATGTTAAGATGGTGGCACTTGCTCCATATGGCGCACACCTTGGCCATGGCGCTGTAGTGCAGCTGGCACATGGGCCCCTGCGACATGGCCTGCCAGAAGTCCTCGGTGACGATGAGCTGCAGGGTGTGTGAGGCGCAGCGCTGCACGGAGGGCAGGAACAGCAGAACGTCCTGCTCCGACTCGCCCTCCAGGACGGCGCTCACGTTCTCGTAGACGCCGATGTCGTCCTCGCTCTCCGAGGCGTCCAGCGCAAACTCTTTAAACACGCTCACGAAGGGGCTGCCGTTGTCCGTGACGGTGGTTTGCACTTTGCTCTCAATGTTGTGCGCCACGTGGATTTCGTGGATCCGCCCCGCGATGGTGTCGTACGTGACGCGGCCCTGCAGCCGCGCGAACCCCAGAGCGGCCGACTTCCTCTCCAGGGACACTGGGTCGATCCAGTGGCAGGTCATCCCGAAGAAGCTTCTGCCGTGGGCCGTCCAGATGTCGGCCGTGGTGCACACGTACTGGATGCCCGCGAGCGTCTCCATCAGCTCGTCCCGCATGGCGGAAAAGCCCTGGTCCACCTTGGTGAACAGCGTCACCCTGTCCATGGACTTTAAGCCCTCAGTCAGGCCCGTGATCAGCTTCCTGAAGCCAGGCTGCTCCAGCAAGTAGAACGACTGGCAGTCCTCCACGATGAAGTTGAAAATGAGGTCATCAGTCTTTGCTTGAGTCATGCATTTGGAGATGATCTCCGCTTTGAGTTTTTTGAGCTGGCAGTGGCTGCTCTCCTCACCGTTGTGCTCTTCTCTCCTCCTCCCTCTCCTGGCATCGGGCCTGGCGTCACAACCCAAATGTGTTCTCTAAAAGGCGAAAAAGAAAAAAAAAAAAAAAAAAAAAAAAAAAAAAGCTGAACTTTAGGTGTGCCATCTGTAAGAAGCGATTTTGGAATACTGCAAAGCTTCAACTACAATCAGAACAACCAAAGCAGCACTTTGATCTCGCAGGTGGAGCGCGGCAAGGATGTTTTTTGCAGACCTTGGCTGATCCTGGCAGCGCTCTGAGTTGGTAATCTGCACAGTTATAATGTAACGTCTCCAATCACAAGGACAGACAATCTTATTCATTAATTGCTTTAACCGTTAAACTGGCGCGATCGTGACCGACAAACCTCTTCATTAAACTTACGTCTAAGTGCTTCTTTAGGTTCGATGTCGATGTTTTCGACGTGGACAGCAGATTAACCCTCGGCAGGCACAGATTACACTGGACGATGATATTTTTCCCTTGATCTGCCTTGTATGTAAAATGGTGGCGGTAACGCCAAGTGTGCATGGCCGACTTGGGCTCGTTGCCGCTTTCACTTTGCTCCACATCCATTTCGGACGCTGTCGTTGGTGTCAGCGATGTGCCAGTTTGAGACAAAAGTATCGTAATCCGATTTAGTAATGGTGATTACACGTAAAGTAACGATGGCACCAGACAGAAACCCTCGTGAAAAGGGGCAGGCTTTTGTTTCGAAAGCTGCGCAAGCGTCAGCGCACGCATGTGCCGCATGCGCACAGGCGGAAGTCGAACTCTGGAGCGAGAAGGACCAGCGACGTCTCAATATTATTATTAATAATACTTAAAAAAAAGAACTACGCTACAGAAAAAAATGTAAATCTCCCCTCTAGTACTATCACGTGATTTTCAAAGTCGCGTCTTTACTGAAGAGCACACAAGCCCTAGAAGAACCTGGGGCCACTTCAAGCCACCCAAGCTGCTACAGTGACTTGGGCGCAATCTGTGTGTGGAAAGGGCATTAGAATATTTTTCAAATACTTTGTACCGTCAGATTTTCTGACATCACTGAAACTTTGAACCGGTATCTGGTTTGTTAAATGTTGCAGTGCGCCACTCTGTCCAACAGGTGGCAGACTCGTCACCTTGAAGTTATTGCCTCTTTCGGGGGCCAACAGTGCTTTAAGACCAGTGATGTAAACGTTCCATCATTTAGCGAATGATTTCTTCTTTATACAAAATGAATACTTAAGATAAAAACAGATAAGAAGATATATGGCTAGATGCCTGTTTAATCTTGATGATAAAATTATTTAAAATCAATGCTGGTTTTACCCATTTGACCACAGTTACAAACATTTTCCCTAAACTTGTCAATATAACTTTAAAATTCTTTATCTGGGGTCATTTTGAAATGCAAATGCTTTCAAATGTTAGATTATTCGCAGCGATCCTTCTTAAGTCAGTCTGTGTGTTGAGAATTCTGATCTCAGTCTGTGAAGTCTGTGGAGTTTTATGTCACCTCTGGCTTTTCCTGCAGAAGCCACCAGGGAGTAAAGTATATACATACTAAATTATACATAAGCTGATGCTGATCCCACAAGTGTCTGTTCTCCATTGAGATTGATTTTGCCACTTTTGATGTGTCATATTTTGTCTAGGTCCTTACCAGACATGGCTCATACGCATGTGTGTGTGTGTGTGTGTGTGTGTGTGTGTGTGTGTGTGTGTGTGTGTGTGTATTCTGACAGCTTCCTGTTCTCCAGGCAGCAGCCCAAAGAGATAAGCTCTCCGATGACATCTGGGTAAAACACTCGGGACCTTGCTGCTGTAGGAATGTGCCATTTCTTTGAAACGCTAATCAGTATCAGTCGACCTGGTCTGAGCTGCATGTAAATGAGGCTGCCTCTGTGCAAATCCAATTACTGTTTCTTTCTTTTATGCAAAAAGGGGAGACATGCAGGAGAGGGGGTTTCTTTGTCTCTTTATGCATCATATAAAACACACAGACGGGAGGTGATCGCTGCGTTGCTGTAGAAAAAGAATCAAAATTAAGTGAAAGACAGAACAGGAATGTAACCCTGCAGCTACCTCACATCAGAACTCAAACAAGGCGATTCAGTCCATGATTATCAATTTGATGACACATCTGGATCTACAGATCACTGAGGTGGTTTACTGAAATCACATTAACGGGACCTGGTCACGATTTTGAGGTCAAAAGGCCAAAAGAGCAGCAAAGGTCTCTGGAAATTAGTCACAGTTTTTTGTTTGTTTTTGGTATTTTTGCTGTCTCCATTCAAAAGCACTGGATAAATCTGCTCAGCCTCTGCCTGCAGACAGAAAACGCTCCTCCTCTCTCAGACTCTACCTTTGACCTCCAGCTGCTGCTCCCGTCGTCACTGGCAGCAGCTGGACTGTTTCTTCTTTGATGACCTGCGCAGGTTACTAAAGTCTCCGCTGATTCTGACCACCTCGCCGATTTGCGAGGTCGACCCACTGTCCCCCAACTCAGCCAGGACGCTGTTCTCGAACGCCAGCGAGGCGACTCGAAAGAAGAACTCGTTCACGTTTTCCCCCGTCAGTGACGACACAGCCCAGTACTCTGCACCGATCTCTCGCGCTAGCTTCAGAGCATCGCGTTCCATCTGAGAATACTGAGCAGGAGAGCTCAGGTCTTTCTTTGTGCCCACGAGGAACAGCTGGACAGCTGTGGGGTCATTGTCCTCCAATGAGTCTTCCAGCCACTGCCTCACGTGGGAAAAGGAGCCGATATTATTGACATCAAAGGCGATGATCACGACCTGGGCTCCTCTGTAGTATGTGGAAGCGATACATTTGTACCTCTCTTGTCCGGAGGTGTCCCATAGCTGCAGAGTGAAGGGAACACCCAACACCTGGAACCGCTCCATCTCAAAGTCCACACCGATCGTCCCTTTGTAGTTCTTATCAAAAACATCATTACAGAACCTGTTAATCAGACAGGTCTTGCCCACAGCCAGGTCCCCCACAACGATCACTTTAGAGAGTTTAAACTCCTCACTCCTGGCGCGCTGCTTCTGACAGGCCTGCTTGACTTTGCTGTTAAAATCATCCGTTCTGTGCAGAACCGCCTCCCTCTTAAAAGCCCGAGGAAGCCGGGTGATGACGCGGTCCTTTTGGATGGGAGGAAGGACGCTCATGGCTGACACTCGGACAGACACGAAGCTTCAGGAGAGGCAATCAGCTCGACGGGACAGATGGTTCTGCTCTCCTCCTCCTCTGTGATATGTAGGGCTGTCACAATCATAACATTGGTATTGACAGTTAATCGTCTCTAGATACATGTTAAATTACTGATTTAATTGTTGTTTTCCCCCATTATTTATTTCTCCCAAAGCAAAACTATAAACTGGATGCGGAGTACAATGAATACATTTACATTTAAAATTAAAGAAAAAAAAATTGCCTAATATAACACAAAAGATCTGAAAAGAGTAAGACGACATAATCAGTAAGACAGATCATAATTCATATTTATGACACAAAGTAGAGAAGTTGTATGAAACCCGGCAGCTTTCAGCAATATTGAGAAAGTTGTTTGTCTCACCTGAATTAAAAAAATCTGCTTTGTTACAGTAAAGTTTAATAATGCACATCAACAGAATGAGGATATAAAACAATACTGAAAGAACAGTGTGCAGCGTTAGCGCCATCCACAGACGGGTGCTTCTGGTCGTCTGTGCGCCTGGATGCATTCATTGTGAGCTGTTGCCTCTGCTGTTCTTGCCCATAAATATATTTGCCTACTGGCTCATATTTATGGCAACAATGGCTTTCAGAGCACTGAGCAGACATTCCTGCTCCGCACTGGCTACCCGGGTGGCATAGCCTTCCCATGCTGCTGTCGCCATGTCCCCCACGGGCTCAGTCACCTTCAGCCCACCGTCCTCTGGGCTGTGTGGAGCAGCAGCCGGAGAGAGATGAATGGTCCCAGTCCGAACATGATGTGGTCGAGGTGTTCAACCTCGGCCCTTAAACCAACGGTGCCATGTGGCAGGAGTAAACTGGGGCAAAGTGGGGCAAAGTGGGCCTCCGGGTTTTGTTTTGTGGATGAGTTTTGCCGCGTGACTTTTGTCTTTTTCCTGCTTAGTTCACAGTCCTCCCCAACCCAGTGATCCAACAAACGGAAGTCTTTACTGTCAATGACAGGCCTGAACAAGGACACCATGTGACAAACCTAGCTCTCCCAAGATGCTCCGTCTGGTAAATTTGATACTATCATCGCATGCGTTGTGTGTGCGTATGTGTTATTGTTTATGTTTGTGTGTAAAAGGTGTGAGAAGTGGGACCAACCAGAAGTCATTGCAGGCGGACCAGTTAAACACCAAATGGTGGAAAACTAAATAGTGCTGGAAATTTCATATCTTACCTTGTTGTTTTTGTGTTTCTGTAGTTGCTCACTGTGGTTGAATGTGATCAACACCAGTTCCATAGAGGGCAGATGCGACACAATGTAACGTTGTTGATATATGTTGCTTTGAATCAAAGCTCATTTGTCCTTTGATCAATGAAAGATTCTTAAATCGCCTAATCTTCAGGGTTGTTGTTTGATCCTATTGATGAGTTTAGGTAGGGCGAACGATGTGCGCATGCGTACTGACGGGAGGCAAACACGCTTTGACGTGTTTTACTCATATTAACTGTGCTCTTTTTGCCCACAGGTGGCGTTTCCTTCTAATACAGCAACCAGGCGTTACCATCAGGTGAAAAAGAGTAAAATTTTAACTCTTTAAAATTTTCTAGGCTGCATATAAAAAAGTCTATCTATCTATCTATCTATCTATCTATCTATCTATCTATCTATCTATCTATCTATCTATCTATCTATCTATCTATCTATCTATCTATCTATCATGACACTCTTGGGAAATTTGATAACTCTGGGTGACTTACGGTGCGCTTTTATTAACTCGCGCTCTGGACTCCTAATTGCTTTTTGTCTGCTTCAGTGGGGAATTCGCCTTGTGTCGTCGGTGCATCGCACGGAAGGGCCCCTTGTGTCATTCTGTCACAGTACTTATCTGTTCCACACCCCATCATCCTCCCGATGCTGGGTTTGGTTAATAATCAGTGGGCTGGAGAGGTTAATGGTCGCATAAAATCAAGATATTTTAAGAGCGACACGTGATGCGCACAGGTCTAAATGCAAGTTAGAAATGTAAAGTCACGTCTTTCTTCAACAGCACACCCTGTCTATTGGCTCAGATGTGATGAGGGTGGGGTCTCACTTAACATCACCGACGCCAGCAGCCCGCTCTTCTTTGGCAACGGATTCTAACAGTCGCAGTGTGTGTACAAACACGGAAAAGTGTTTTCAGACACGGGAGCAACCTCCCAAAGTGTCCACCATGGCCGGAGTGCTGTGATGATTAGCTACAACATATCCCGTTGTCTCACACTCTTCGAACCTGTGCGCCACTGCGTCCACAGCTGCGTCTCCATCCTGTTATCCGGAGCAAACAGTTGCTTTTAAGCATCAGGTGAGCATCTTCAGACGCTGTTTCCACTTCTTCTCCTTCGGTCGGCTGGGTGACAGGCTTGCGGTGGAGCAGGAGAAGCGGGGGGGAAAAGGCGGACCTAGACAAATATGAGCAAATCATCCGCTCCGTGACGCGCGCCGGTGAGTGCATGCTGGACCGCTGACTGTGGACTAGTATGAAGCGCAATGGCTTGGTGTGACCGCGGAGTTCAAACGCTGTTAGCCACCGTGGGGGCTTTCGCCGCCTTCAGCCTGATGACTATCGCCATTGGCACGGACTACTGGCTCTATTCGCGAGCGTACATCTGCAACACCACCAATGCCACCACGGACGAAACCCAAACTCAACCCAAGACCAAGAAGGGCGACCTCACCCACTCCGGGCTCTGGAGAATCTGCTGTATTGAAGGTGAGCCCGTACGAGAGCTGTGTGTGTTACAGATGAACACAGAATAAACAGTTTTTATACATGTATTCATGCAGCACATTTTTGCGATCCTTAATTTTTAGTGCGTAAAGACGCACGAAGGATGCGCTCACTTAACGTTTCAACTGTAGTTAGAGACATTAACTGGGTTATTATTAAAGGGGTAACTTTCTGTGCTGTGTACATATATGCTCCTTGTTTATCAGCTGAATCTGCAGCTGATCAAAGCGCCGAACTCCAGATCCAGCGTGTTTTTCTCTGACATGGTCGATGCGGCTGCGCCTCAGACAAGCCGGCAATCGGAGTCCATTCACTCAGAGCCGGCCACTGTCAGCAAATGTGCGCGCTGAGAGTCTACTTTCATTCATGTCTTCTTTGTATCCGATGCTGTTGCTTGGCAACATTGAAATCGCTATGGAAACATGTCCAGTGATTTAAAAATAGATGACTCTTAGTTCATCACCCTCGGGATAAAAGTAAAAACCGTTTTTATGTGAGGATGGAAATAAGCCAGTTTTACTTCATGGTAACGTTTTTAACATTTTTATTTATTTTTTTAAATTATGACATCTTCCTGTTTGAAAATGAGGTGCGCTGCAGTGACGTCTTACTTCAGAGGCAGACAGACGCTCATTCACTCACCAATCCCCCCTCTGGCCTCCCCTTTGCCTCTGCCTCAGCTATGAATGGATGAACCTGTGGCATTAAAGACAGAAAGAAATGGACGTTTTGAAAATATGTTTGATGCTTCTGCAACAAAACTGAACTAATCAAATGCACAGCCCATAAAATATAAAAGCCCATTGCTTTAATGAACATTTGCATGTTCGTTAATTTGTTAAAACTGCATCAAACAGTTATTTGACTTTAACAGTCTGCTAAATGTTGAAGTTATGCAGGCAGTTGTGCACAACATTCTGTTTCCTTTAAATGGCCACGATCAGAACTGATGTTAACTCGCCAGCATGTCTCTGTAGGAGGAAAGAAGACAGCACGCTGTGTTGCAGGAAAAGAGATCAAAAAAGTGTGTCACCTCCTAAATGTAATACCAAAAATCGGAGTTTTTTTCCTTCCCGTGTCTCCCAGAGCAGCTGGGAGATGTTCTCACAGTTCCCCATCTAGGTTAAACCGTCCCCGTCTTCTGTGCTGTGATGATCAACACCATCTTGGTGTTTTGTGGCTGCTGATATTGACACCTGGCTGTTACCTCTTTAAGGTGTAGAGACTTCACCGTATCCTCTGAGAACCAAAGAAAATGATACAATTACAGGCTTCATTTTTTCCACCAGTGCTTTAAAGGAAAAAAGGATCAGTGCTGTCAGAAGTTGATCAAGACCTCTCCTTCTTTGAGTTGTAAAGGGTAGAGAACAAAAACAAGCTATGATATCATCCTCTGCAGAGCTAACAGTTTCACTTCTGAGCCTCTGCTGAAAACTACAAGATGCTGGACGGTGGCTGTGTTGTCATGGAGACTCATAAGTACAGAGGAGAAGACAAGAAAAGATGAAACCCCAACACCCCACCCCTTCTCTCTGTCTCTCTCTCTCTCTCTCACACACACACACACGCACACACACAGACACACATGCAAGCAGACACACACGCACACTGCTCTGGCTGTACGGCACACTGCTTTACTGATGGCGAGGATTTGGCGACTCGAACAGATTGCAGCGACAACACTTTGCTGTAACAAGTATTGCGCCCCCCCCCCCCACCCACCGGTGAATAGTGTTTGCACTCAAATGTCTGGCAGGAAAGGTGAAGCGACTTTAACTCCAGTCCTCGTTTGCCGGAGTTTCTCCATTTTAATGTCTCTCTCTCGTTTATGTGTTTTTCCCACACAAAAGCTCGGAGGCCGTCGATGAGTACACCTGATTTGCATCATCATCAGAGGCATCAGAGGCTTTCTATTTTTTTGTACGTGCTGCCGGTAATAAACAGGACCGGCCCTGACGGAGAGGAGTGACCTAATGATTAATCCAACAGGCTGATCCATATTTACATTGAGCATCCCCAGCCGAAGGAGGCTGCTGTTCTTTGGGGGGACGGTGGGAGCAGCTGCGAGGAGGAAGAGTTCGTGAAGGGGGTGGCGGGGTTACCGCATGGTTTCCACAAAGTTTTACAAGCTGGTAATTAAACCACATCCAGTGAGAAACTGTGTGGGGGCAGTAATTAGCCAGCAGGCCTCAGCATCCTCCCCAGCCACTCAGGCCTCCTCCTCCTCCTCCTCCTCCTCCTCCTCCTCCTCTCATCTGATCTGCTTCCTCTTTATTTAAACCACCTCTCCACGTGGACAAAGGCATTTGGCACCTTTTGCAGTTCTTCTGAAAGCGTCTGCATTTAGGTCTACATTTTGGAAGATACTTTCTTTTCATTCAATTTGCTTGGCACAGAAATGACGGTGGGATTTGCCTTCTCACTTTTCTAACAGATACTATAGTTGCTGGCTAACAAAGCATTTTCAGTCAGGACTTCGCTCATATTCAAGATGATTTATCCCTTTTTATGCCATTAAAAACAGCTAAACCTGGACCAGCAGCCTTGACACTTTGCAGGTTTAAAAAAACTAAACTAAACAAATATTGCACTGACAACTCAGTCTAGATACTGCAATTTTTTAAAACGTTACATTGAACAAGAGCCTTCAAAGATCCAACAGATCTCATTTTTCTCCCAACAATGAGGATTCGCGTTCTCAGTCTTCCTCTCCAGAGCCGCGTTTGAGGGAAGCCGCCTGCCTGGTGACAATTTAATTAACCAACTGCCAGTCATATCAACACCAAATCACTCATGTCGGCACCAAATTGCTTTTCCTTCATCCTCACTTGGCCCGTGTGAAGACAAATCAGAGGGGGTTTGTTTGATTACACAGATGCCTCCGTGCTCCGCGCCCGACTCTTCCCTGCTTAACGAGTTAATAAATGTGTGTGTCAGTGAGTGTGTGCGTGCCTGCGTTGGATACGGAGCCTCACTAATGCTGCTTTATGTGTTTACAGCTTCATAAAGCCTAATCATCCTCCCTGCTGTACGCCCTATGCCCCCCCCCACCCCTTGCAGCAGAGGACTTGTTCTCATCTGTGTTATTGTTTTGTTTTCTCTTTTTTTTTGTACATCTCCACTAAAAATATATTTCCTGCCGGAGGCATCCATCGGAACCCAGTATTAACGCCACTTCTGATCGGTTTAATCATCCATCAATGGCAGAGCTGCTGATGTGTGAAAGTGGGGGTGTAGGGAGGGGAAACCGCGGCGCTCGTTGTCATGATACACCTCACCCCCGGAGAGTGACGACTCAATCAGACAGTGCTATTGGCTTATTCCTCCGGGGTCGCTCCCCCATCGGCCACAGCGGAGTTGCTTCAGAGTAATGGCAGCGTGCATCATCCTGTTGCTACTGGTGCCACAGCTGTGACAGCTGCTCGGCTTGTACGTACACGTCCGTGCACAAAGACTGGAAAATAGTGACAGACCTGTGAAGGGTAGCGTGGCTTGTGTGGGTTTTGGGTTTGTTTTTTTTCTCCATGAAAACGCTGTCAGTCATTCAGCAGGTGTCAGTGTGGACGTCAAAAGCATCCTCAGAGATTGTTTATGTAAATGAGCTTATTAAAGAATTACTGTAGTTGCTATAGAGAAGAGGAGGACATGCTCAGCATGTGGTTCTGCGGCTCCAACGAGGCCTTGAGGAGGTGTTATCTCCGGTGGTATCGGCCACACTCCAGCACCCCTGAAGCCCAGGATACAGACTTTATTTCATAATGTTCTTTACTGCATGGGTCAACATCATTTATTTTTAATGTGCTGCTTATCTATTATTTTCCTCATCATCATCCTTCTGCTGCTGTGCTTTTGTTGTTTTCATTTCCTTTTCCCTTCATCTCCTGGTCCATCTTTGCTGCCCCCCCCCGCCCCAGTCTCATCGCAGGTAGGATCCAACACAAACACACACACACATCAACTACTGAACATGAGATTCACACATGCTTTGATGTTGACGCGATTTAGCAAAGGTGTGCATAGTTTTGTATTTAAATGGCTGAAAATAGTTCACAGCCTCTTTTTTACCCAACAGTGACTAGAGACAGGAACCCACGCTCCATTTGTGCCATCTGATTTTATACTAATTAATTTGATGTCCCTTATTAAGCAGGAGACCTATTTAAGGGAAATGAGCTGTGGTTCAGACAGTGATGGCTGCTGACACTCGTTTGTCTGTCTGGACCGTTTGTTCCAAGGTAAAATTGGCAGGGCGCTCTGCATTTGTCTGTGGCTTTTGCACAGACAAATATAATAATGTCGCAGAATCATCCCGCAAAATCATCCCAAAGAAATTTACATCTTTTTACGATGGAAAAAGACATAAATAGTAACGCACGGTGACTCAGATAAGTAACTTTAATCTCACTACTGGTTTGGAAAAAGTAATGCATTCGATTACTCACTACTGGAGAAAAGTAGTCAGATTAGAGTAGCATATTACTTAGTAATGCGTTACCGGCATCGCTGGTTGTGTCTGATGTGCAGTCCTTGAGGGGGATAAGAGTCTTGAAACAAAATGATCTGCTCTTCAGATATTGTAGTGCACTATGAGAACAAAGGTACTCTCTGCTTATTGTGTTTTCCAATGTTAGAAATGACCTGTTTCTAAAAAATCGTGATTGAAAAAGAGCCAAAATAGGCCAAAAGAACCAACACTGCACCCGCTCAGCTCCCTAAATTCCCTCTTGTTGGGTGCAGGCTTATGCAAAGCATAAACCTCTTGTTTCAGGGTGCAGCTGCAGCTTCTGCACAGGGTGGGGTTTTGCAGTGTAACTAAAGTGTTGAGGGTTGTCACGGTCCAAACCATGAATTAAAAGGTCAAGGAGCACCAGGCATTACCACTACGCCATTGAACGCATCCATTACAATGCCCCAGCCCCAACTCAGTTATAGCTACTCTCTCTCTCCCCTCACACTCTCTCGCTCACCTCGGTATTAAAAACAGTACACGCGTGCTCGCTCGCTCAAGAAGGCCCCTCATTCCCCCCAGCACTCAGCCGTTCACCTGACATGCGTCACATCCCCTCAAATCCCTCGGGGCAATGCAAACTTAATCCCAGCATTGTGTAGCATACGCGCTGATTCTTCCTCACAAAATGTGTGCACTGAGCTGTGCACGAAGCAGAAATTACTGTGGCTTGTTATTATTCTCACCGTTTATGATACTTTACTAGAAGTACATGTGGTGGTGAACTGTTCTGTTACTTTAGAGCAAATATGTGACCTATGTGTTGTGTTTTTAGTGT
Organism: Pao palembangensis; assembly: GCA_015343265.1. Classification (NCBI taxonomy): domain Eukaryota; kingdom Metazoa; phylum Chordata; class Actinopteri; order Tetraodontiformes; family Tetraodontidae; genus Pao; species Pao palembangensis. The sequence goes on along the minus strand of CM027085.1, from coordinate 15,009,191 downwards.
ATTCTAGTCAATAAAACCTGTAAGACAACATTGACGTTAACTATATTATACAACCACTTATATTTTTATCTGAGACACACGTGTGTTTTGTCACAGGCTAATTTATGGTCGTGTGGGTGTCATATGAGACAGTTCATCAACTGGCTGCTCTTTCCTCTTTTGGCCATTAACCTCTGAATAATGACTGTTGTACTCGTGGGGATAAAGTTAGGACTATCAAACGAATCAACTTTGGAAGATCAACAGCTAAAAGTCCAACATATGTTTTTTTTTTCTTCTTCTTGCAGGCATCAATCAAGGCAGCTGCTACAGAATCAACCACTTTCCCGACGACAACGACTACGATACGGACAGCTCTGAATACCTGCTGCGTGAGTGCTGGCCTTTATCACCTGGTTTATTTATTTGGCCGTGATGGCAGACACAAAGAATTACTGTTCCAATCGTTGGTTTACATGTCTTTAAAGAAACGATGTTTAACATTTGTAGCTTTCTTTTTTTTTTAATTAATAATTTTAATCCTTTCATGACTGGGGTCTCCCTAAATGGGTTTTCTTAATTTGACTTGGTCTTTTTGTTAATAACCTGTCATATCTGCACCTTTGTTGTTGTCCTGTTACTTGTTATCTAATGGGTTATAGGTAAAAGAGTTATAATTGATTCTCACATTTTAAATGACTTGTTAATTGATCAACTTGAGGCTACAAATGTCAAACTCATTCATAACTGCGCGGACATTACTCAACTGCTTCCATCTTCAACATTTTTCTTGCATTTGCAATAAAATGGGTATGAGTCTTCTGTGCAATGTATAATATATAAATGAAGAATATTCTTCAACTGTGCCACAGTCAGTATGGAACAAGAAAGACTCATTGGGATGGACCCATTTCAGACTCAGTCCATTAGTCAGTAGTAGGGCTCTTTCAACTTCAGAATTGAATAGTCTCATCTATCCTTGATAAAATGGGACAATGATTCATTACTGGGGAGGGGAATGGTGGGGGCTCCTGCTACATGCAGCAGCCGATTAGCATAACTTTGTCACAACAAGGCTGGAAAAACACAGAAGATAATGGAGTTTTTCAAAAATAGGTGGGAGGAAAGGTGGAGAGCTGGATAAAAGTGGGCTCAGCACGGTGATGTGGTGCTAAGCTTGCGCTCGTCATGACGGTGAATCCACAAGGCAAACCACAACTAAGAAGGCTTTTCTAAGAAAAGGATTTACTGGCCAGACGAACAGTTATCAGGTTGTGCAGGGTTGACCATGGTCAGTAACAGGAGCTGGCAAACAGACAAAGTATCTAAGAACCATGTAACAAAAATCCCAAAAACAGGAATCGGTACAAAAATAAGCCGGTCTTTTAAGCAGTGCAGGAGGGTGAGTTGATTGCCAGGACTAAGCTGCAGGTGTGTGAAGGTTTGAGTAGGAGCCAGTGGTTCAGCCCCGCCCAGCAGGAATATAAAAGAAAATAGACAAAGCGAGTACATGTAAACGTGTGTGTGTGGGGCAGGGGGCACTCAATGTGCCCCTGATTATTCTGGTTTTAGAACAGAATCCATTTTCTCCAGGAGTTCTGAGCTGTCGATTATTTCTGCGCAGGTATCGTCCGCGCCTCCAGCGTGTTTCCCATCCTCAGCACCTGCCTGTTGATGCTGGGTGGGCTCTGTGTCGGGATGGGCCGAGTTTACAACAAGACCAACAACGTCCTCCTGAGCGCTGGCATTCTCTTTGTCGCCGCAGGTGAGCAATCAAAATGGGGAAGCTCGATGTGGCTCCGGTGGTCACATATTGTGTTTCATCAATGGCACAATCATAAAATGGGCCAGGACCTTTTTTCACCACATTCCCCAAGTGATGAGGACACGTTGAGGGTGCTGATGAGGGACCTGTAATCAGTGCTTAATGAGTAACTTTACACTGTGGGAGTTTTTAGGTTTCATCAACGCAGCAGTGACTGATCAGTCACTCGACTCCCATCCTCCGTCTCTTCATCCTTTCCTTCCTTTCCGTCTTGTTAGGTCTGAGCAACATCATTGGCATCATTGTTTACATCTCCAGCAACGCAGGAGACCCCAATGACAAACGCGACGATGATAAAAAGTACACCTACTCCTACGGCTGGTCTTTCTACTTTGGCGCCCTCTCCTTCATTGTGGCCGAGACGGTGGCTGTCCTCGCCATCAACATATACATTGAGAAAAACAAAGAAGTCCGCTGGAAGGCGCGACGCGAGTTCATCCGCTCACTCTCATCGTCCTCTCCGTACTCACGGATACCCAGTTTCCGCTACCGCCGGCGGACGTCAAACGCCAGCTCTCATTCCACAGAAGCGTCGCGGGAAAATTCGCCAGTGGGCGGCCTGAAGGGGGCACCTTCTTCCAGCGGGGCCCTGGATGAGTTGTCCATGTACGCCCTGGCGAGGGACAGTGCGACGGAGAATACGTACAGTCCCGAACACGAGGCAGCTGCCGAATTCCTCCAGGTCCATAACTGTTTTCCCAACGATCTGAAGGATGGGGTGAATCGTAGGACCACACCGGTGTGAGCGTTTCTTTTTAAAGCAGATTTAAGATCAGTCGCCAACTGAATGGCACCAATGGCCACACTTTTCAGAGGAAGACACCCAAGAGCAGGGGAGAAGACGTCCTGGTCAGAATGAGCCAATCAACCAATCATTAACTGCATTCTGACATCATCCAAGCAGAGTAAAGCTATATTCTTTGTGCTGTAGCCATTGCAAAACTAGTCCTATCTTTCAGCTCTTGAAATGCTTTGCAACGTGTGGCTCAACCTCCCATCTGTGTGCTGATCATGAACCATTGTGAACAAAATGAGACGAAAGCAAACACTTGTGCCATTTTAGAATTGTTCTACCTGTAATATATTTAACATGGTGCTAAACTAAATGTACTCTTCAACTCAGAAGTGTTCCATTTTTTGCGTGCAATCAAGATAAAAATGTAATTTCCTTTTCAAAGATTGTGTTGTTCTCCTTAACCAGTTTGGTCTTGCCTTATACTCCTGTCATATGTATAAAATTCATGATCTGGACTGTTTGGGAGGATGTGTGGCCTTTAAAAAAAAGCAGCAGTGTCTTTTATACGCCTTGAAACTTTGCTTGAGTTGTTGAAGCAAAGTTCCACTGACAGAGACATTGTGTGTGTGCCACTATAACACTTCACAGCTGTGAAACTGGAACAAGTCAGGGATCTCTTTTGCCCCAAATGAAGCCATAGAGTTTAGAGTTAGCAGATAAGGATCCGAGTCCGTTGGAGAATATTTGTCTGTCTGTCTGTCTGTCTGTCTGTCTGTTTGTCTGTCTGTCTGTCGGACTCCCTCTGAGTCCATCTGGCTCTTTTTTCAAGAAAGCCCAGACAGATGATAGATTAAAGAGTTGAATCTATTAACCCGTTTGTGTGTGAGTGCACGAGTGTTTTATATACGCTATTGATACCTGTTGGGGACCTCAAGTTCTTATCGGGACCAAAGATATGTCCTAATAAGGTAAAAAGTCATTTTTGAGGTCCAAATCAAAAATGTGATGTGTTTGCATGTCATCGTCCTTCCATCCTTACCCCCTCTTTTTTCAGTCTCAGGTAAAACCATGCTGTCGTGGCACTTCGAACCCTTTGGGGTCCTCTCTACACGTTGTGACTGTGCTGGAAAATAGATTAATGATAAGCATGGATAAAATACATAAAGGGATCAAAAAAGCAAAAATGTTAATTGTATTTACTAAGTGCTGTGAGTATTTTGCTTGAGCTTCGTTTTCGGTGTCAATCGCGATTTCACTCCAGCACAAAATACTATCTGATTATATTTAGTGTGTGTGATCTGCCAGTAGAGATACATCTGTAAATACCAGGCTGCGCTTGTGTAAGTGGAAGCCATGAGTATGATCCAGTCCAAGTGTTCATCTTTTACTCCGTATACTAGTTTGTAGAGAATAAAAAAGTGCTTGTTTGTAATGTAAAGATGTAAAATTGTATAAATATACAGTAAATAAAAAAAACTGAAAGGACCAAAAAAAAAAAAAAAAAGATATGAACAGAACAACAATGCCTTCATATACTCCGGCATTAGTCATCAGCTCCATTCTCCCATTTTATATTCAGGTAAACACTTGCCGGTTTTGCCGTTGTGTTAATCAACATTCTGTTTTGTAAGGGGCATGTGGTCAGGAGGCCATCTGCTAATGTCTATTAAGAGCTTTTTAGTGTGAGTTTAGCAGTTTCTCAGCGTCTTTCAAATCATCTGTAAAAACTGGACTAGCGGGAAGATGTTGGCTGAATGAATCTGTATAATAAAAATCTGAGGGAAATAAAAACCAAGCCTTTGTTGTGTTGTATGATATAACACCCTTGTATACTAGTAAGAATCAAAAGCGCATATTTCATTTATCCAACATTAATCTTTTTTTCTCTTATTTTCACTTTACAACCTGAAATGTACTGAAAAATAAGCTCAATCAGGGTTGTTGCGCTTTAGTAGTAATTTTTGTCTCCCGTTTATTTGCTTGCAAATTCTGTGATAATCAAATGAACTGAATGCAAAGATGATGCTGACAAGCTGAAATTATTTAATTGTTTCCAAATTTAAACAGTGGGGAGCCACTGTTACATCCAGCTAAAAATCCATTCTATTTATGTTGAATGCACACATCCAAATGACTGTGTTCATGTCAGAAAGGTGTTATTATCACATGATTGCAGTTCTTCATTCAGCTTCTTTGATTGACCTATACTCTAAGTCCCGAGTGTCACTTCACAAGCCTGATTCACCGCCGTCTGAGCATAAGCTGCGAGCCGTCGCGCCTCAAGAGCCTGTTTGCTGTTTGCCAAAGGAATAAATCAGCCGGTACCATGCGGATGGCAGCGGTCTTAGATCAAAATGCTCAGGAGACGTCGCCCTTTCTAAGATGAGAGATGAATCTACCCTTTTTATTTTTCACATTTCAATTCAGTTTCTTAAAGGTGAATTCCATGTGTCCAACCTGGTCCAACTCACACACATACAGTGCATGAAAAGCATGTGTTTAAAAATGGCGACGACTAAGTTGCATCTAAATCAGGGCTTCATCAGAGCTGCCATCTTCGGCAGCTGTAAAACAGACAGCAAAGCCATTTATACAGCTTTAGGGGACGACCCTTCTAACTCTTATTTAATTTCATTTGTTTTTAATGTGTGTCCCCATCCCACATCACCTCGCCTTGAGTTTCAAGCAAATTGATGGCTGCTGCTGCGACAGGTCGAACGAGCGCTTTCAGCAGCACCTGCGTGGTAACTGTTCCCCTTCCTCTTTCAGAAGAATACTAATGTGCTCCTTGCTAAAATTCCCTCAGGCAATCATTTTTTAATTAAATTGCCTGACATTAGCAAATGAATGCATTTGGGTCCCTTTTGAAGGCTATAGGCGATCCATCATGCCATGTGTGCCACAGTTAAGTTGTTTTTTTTTTTTTATCCTGGAATTTATTTTATTTTATTTTTTTATTTTATTTTAGCTACTAATTAAGCTCAGGAAGTGCTCTTGGTTTTGAGACATGGTGATTTGACATGTTCCAGTGCTGTTTTTTAGACGCCTACAGTGAGGCAAAAACCCAAACTGCCTTGAAAACTGATGTTAAAACAGACATAAAAATAACAACACAATAAGCTCAATTGGAATATTTACTAGCTGAAGCAGATGTAAACTTCACAGATGTGACACGTGTCAACAGGAGAACATGGAAGAATGGCCCAGGGGGGTGGGAATGCACCCCACGCAGCTGGCCGCGGTTCGAAGACCCTGCAACCGGGAGGTGTTTCATCTCGCCACAGTCACAAAGGGACTGTCGGCAAATGAGTCAGGTCCAGGGGTCACTCAGCAAGACAGGCGGCACCAAAAGAGCCTGTTATTAGACACTGATGGAGGAACGCTGGCCGTCTCACGTGCTCGTCCTTCGCCGAGCACGAAAGGCGGTTCGGCCACAAACACACCCAGGTGGAGCGCCATAATGAGCACAACTGTCTCTTGTCTCCTCTCAGCCTTGACTGTGTGGTCTCTTTATATTTTTTAAGCTGGTGGGTGAAATGATTTATCTGTAACAATCAATTTCATGGTTCAGTTAGCTACTGATGGTGTTTACAGAAAGCACTTAGGTTCACATTACGCTCGTTTTCTGAGGGTGTCAGACATCAGACTCTCTGTCTCTGCAATTCTTGCTTCGTACATACAGTAAACATATCGCCACCTCTGCACACACACACACACACACACACACACATTAAAGTGTGGTGCATTTTACTTTCCCTCCTTTCATCATTTGCTGATTAAGACTTGCCATTAATACGTTAAGAACCCAGAGCTGTAGGATGCTGAAAATGGGCCAGAGTCCTGTCCAAACTAGGGCACACTGGTTTATAAAAAGCAAGCCCATTTTTCCAAGTATTTCACAGCGATAGGGTTGATTGTGCCTTTGAGATGTATCAGCTTTTCACGGGCTTTTTTTTTTTTTTTTAACTTGGCAATGACTTTTTTTTGTCAAAGTATTTGTGCACTGCTCTCAGGTCATCATCGAGATCTATCATTAAAAGTCAGGAAGAGGACCTGCAGTATCTTTAGTCTCCTTTTCTAAATTGGGATCAGCCGCTGGCATCAGGTGGGACGTGGGACATGTGTGTCTCATGCAAGCATTGATTGCTGATTGGCTGAAGAGATCAGCTCGTTCAGGAGCAACTAATAAAGGAAATATTGCTCCGTCCCAATCCACCAAGGTGTCTCCTGGCACAACCCCCCAGAGACGGACAGTGCTGAACCAGAATATAAAGAGCGGTGGCTATGCTTCAGACAATTCAAGGTTTTTGATATTCAACAACCGAGAAACCTTTCGCTAGTTTTCCTTTTTAGATGTTTTGGTTGGAAGTGCATGCCTGAAAGAGTCACAGACATCCTCTTTTTACCTCTTCCCTGAATGGCCCAAGCTCACCGAAGGCAACCAGGGAGGGAGAGAAAGAGAGGCAGAATCTAGGGCACTGTTATCTGGCCCCCTTTTCACTAACCAGCAGGCACAAGGCGGAGAGCGAAAGAGCTGCGAGGAGGAGATCGGAGAGGACATCTAAAGCGTAGGGAAGCTCCGGAACCTCCAAGCGCCTGACATCAGGGACAAACTTAACGGCCTTCGGCAGCATAAGGCCACGGACGCAGGCAAACACGCACATCAACATGTTCGAGGAGCAAGCCACAAAGGTGAAGATCACATCTGGCGTGATTCTGGTGGGAATGTCAGCCATGCTGGCAGCTGTCGTGACGGACCACTGGGCTGTGCTCAGCCCCCGGGTGGAGAAACTCAACGCCACCTGTGAGGCGGCCCATTTCGGCCTCTGGAGGCTCTGCAAGAAGAGCATCTTCATCGTGAAGGAGGACCCTCAGGGCAAAGGCTGCGGCCCCATCAGCTTACCTGGAGGTACGGAGCCTCTCCTTACCGCTCACTCATTTTTGTGTTTCTGTTCTCACCTCAAATGCATTTGCTAGAAAGGCCAGCGAGTCAGTGCAGCAGTTTTCTGGTTTCTCTGAAGAAAGAAAAGCAAAATAAAACCTTTGAGCATGCAGAAATAGCGTGCAGGTGGAAAGCATATCAAGTAAAAACAAAAAACAATGATCTCAAAGACAGAGTTTGGAGACGTTACAGGCCTGTGGAAAACACTGCTGTTCATCCTTCTGCTTCTCCAGTGCACACAAACGCACACAGTTTGAGCAGCTTCTGGCTGAGATGCTGTCATTATCTCCGACAGAGGAAGTCTCTGAACACAGACCACCAATTCAGTCAAACAGCTGAAGTCAAGAGTGCCAGAGAAGAGTATGGCTGCTACGCTTCACCGTTAACATGGCAACAAGAGCAATCTGTTCTGTCTGGCCCTATGGTCTTTAAATACAAATTACCACAGCTCTTGTTCAGATTTGTCAGAATATATCAGGGAGTTGAATTTTCTGAGGGTTTATACAATCCAGAAAAAGACATGGACTGAGGGAGATTGTGTTTATTCATTAAGATTATAGTGAATCATAATGTGCCTCAAAAGGTGTTTTAACACTTACGTCATTACGTCTCGCTCTGTGTCAAACAATCCAGACAGATTTATTGCCCCCTAGTTTATTCTGCCTCCACAAATTTATGAAGCAAATTTATGAAGCACTGAGATTCCTCAGGTTCTGATCCCTGACAAGAACAGCCAGGCAACAAAACCCAACCCCAGTCCGACACTTCAGGACCCCCCACAGTGAACACAGCACTCCAAAAACCAAAGTGGAGCGGCAAGTCTGATCATGATGTGTGGGTGGCCAAGATGGCGGCCCGTTTACTGTAAGGTAAAACAGTGACACACGTCGCTCAACTGACTCAAATTAGTCCATGTTTACTTTACAGTCTTTGTGACTGACATGGCCTTGGACTCGTCATGCAGCACGATCTAGATTTAAGTCCAGTTTCCCTTCTAGAGGTGTTCTGGGTAAAACACCCTTATTTCAATCGACAGATGCTGAGCCCACGTGAAAAGGCTTTTATTAGCCATTATTAATCACCAAAGTGAATCAGCTCACACATTTTGATGAGCTTCAGAGGGAGGACAGAGCAGTTTGCTGGACTCAGCCTTGAACTGTCCTGGTGATTTTGCTGCAAAAAAACAAAATCAAAGGGAAACGCAACAAATCAACAAAGGACATACAGAAATGAATCACAGGCCAGCGTTTTTCCCTGATTCAAGCAGACAATGTTTGAATAAAACTTCTGTGTTGTTGGTGAACCGTTTGAGCCCACTCTCCTTCTTTGTAACGTGGCATAAAATGCCACCAAAAGGAAGTCAGAGCTTTCTGTCTTGTATTCAGAAGTCTGCTTCTCCAAAGCAGCTTTTCAGGCCCCGGTTGGCCCCGGGGTATCTCACTGTCCTCCGGCAGTGTGTGCGTGCCACGCAGCATAATGGGGAAATTTCCCCCCGGCTCTGTCATTGACTCTATCCTCTGGCTGCGGCACCTCAGGATCTGTGCAGGCCTTAATGAAGTGTGGCTTCCCACCACAACTCAGGAGTTTAAGCACACCTGGGACACTCGGAATGGATGAAGGCAAGGTGGAACAGGAGCACACGTGGGTGGATTAGGACGTGGGATGCCTCGGGTGATGGGGGACGCTCCAAAGCAAGAGGAGAACATGACGGAGATGATACGGTGACATTTATGTGAACTGAAAAGCTGAGAGAGGAGAGCCCTGACAGATGGACATCATAAGAACCGTAAAAACAGTGATGACAACAAATCTGTGGCGCAGGATAACATGACCGGCGCTGAAGAACAGCTCAGGAAATAACTTCCACAGCTGGACAGTAACAAGGTTGAATTAAAGGGACCCACCTGAAAACCAGGAGCCACCTGCATGGAGGGTGCTTCAGCTGTTCTGGCTTCATTCCTGCAAACACATTAGCATAATCACAATTGGCATACACACACAAAATAAGTCATTTCATAATAAGTCTTTTTAAAGATAAAAAATAAGTCGTCATAATGCAGAAAAGGTCTAGTGATTTGCCGCCATGTTCTCCAGCGTCAGGGTCCGAACTGGACCACTGGCTCAATGCTTTTTCTCTTTTACCTGAGACAGATTGAACGACTTCTGAAGCCTTTAATTCACCTCTGATTGGAGTCGGTTCATTCTTGTAGTAATACTTAGTTGATGTGTGTTGCAGCATTTCTTACTTGAACAAAAACAAACCCAGAGGTGATGAGTGGACGGGATAAGCACATCCACGATGAACCACATACCCAGGCGAACAGCGGTGATTGTACTTAGTAACACGCATTTGCATTTTTCCCCAAACAGAGAGGGAGCCGGCTGTCGAGAGGCGCATACACGCAATACCTTTTCATATGGGCACGATTACACCACTTTTGAGAGGAGAGGAGCTGCCTGACAATGGTAGCAGAGCGGTGAACCCAAATGGCTTCTGGAAATTGGCTTCCCACAAATGATGCATGCTAGCTTGAGTGCTGTAAAAATCATGCAAGAGCTTTATGGATCGGGCCCAGTGCTCGGCTGGGAAATAAGACGCTGCCCCTGTGTTTGGTGCTGCACGTGTGCACGCGAGGCAGCTGGGGAGAGGAAGTTATTACGAGGAATATTTCAGAGATTCCATGTGGTCTGACTGATGCTGGTGTAATTGTCCAAGCAATATCTTCCTGCTATGCTGCAACGCTGCCTGACTTCTTAAGGTGACACAGTCACCTTGAGCCCTGTATTCCTTCTAACTTGGGTCTTTCTTTAGTCTGACAGACTCCTGCTTTGCCCGAAAGCATTGGCGTTAATCTGTAGCTGAGATTGTTCATTTGTAGCTGAATTTAAAGTTAAAGCTCATACAGGAACAGGACCGGTGTGGAGTGGAAGGACTCTCCTGTGCTGCTGTGGCCCAGTTACCAAAGCTCCTGATGGAATAGCCAAATAACACCACCGCACCATCCGATTCACATTGACCCAGAATTAGTCGGTCATTCTGCACAGCCAGAAAAAGAAACAGCGCCCCACCACCCCATTACCTTAAAAAAAATCATCCCTAACACGACTACAAAGGAGACAAAATTAAAACGAAACAAAAAAAAAAAGGACAAATACGACATATACTGTGCATTAAATAACAAGCTTACCAAACACGTCAGCATCAGATGTGGACTGTATAGAGCGGGAAGAGACAGTTTAACGGGAGGAGAAAAAATGGAAATGACAGGCGATACCTCATAGTAATCATTCTCCATCCTGGAACCAAATCTCCTAATTAACTAGACTTCAAGGTCAATTATATGCACCCAGATGTTGACTTTCCCTCAGCATACAAGTCAGATAAGGTTTTAACTATTTAATATCAATGCATATGCTCACTTCTGGTTGACACTCACTTGTAAACACCATGTCAGATCACAGATTTTTCCCTGCTGGCTTGGTTAATGTTTGGCACACCTCAGGGTGCAATCCTTGACCCTGTTGTTTTCACCCTTTTGGGTGTCAATTTGTGTTATGTGACACTGACAGGTTCTGAACACTTACATACACACCTACATAAAGGAAACAGATATCCTTCCTTTAGTTAAGAAAAAAAAGCTGTATCTCTTCTAAAATATGGAGATACTGTTCAAATTTGTGTTCTCCTTGTCGCTGTTACCAAAATTCAATGCTTTGAATTGCTTAAAATCCAGCCAGCAGCCTTTAGCCAACACAGGATGTAGGTGTAAGCATGACACAGGCCCACGCATGGCTAAATTTGAGAATTGTTGCCATCCTTCTGCCCATTTAACTGTAATGCTGTATGCTAGCAGGTCTGTCATATCAGTAGTAATCTGGTTATATAGATCTGCTCAAATCTGATAAACCAGTGTTCAAAGAATTTTAATATCAAACCTAATACAAATTATTGATTAACCTAAAATTTTGTAGGTCTTCCTGATTTCTTGAAATAAATCAGCTGTTTTTGTCATTTCCACTGATGCTTCTTCAGCTACACCCGAACACCTACAAGTCTAGCTGAGATTAACTTTGCCCAGAGGTGAAGACCCCCTGTGAGATCAGACTAATGAAAATAATATATTTCCAGGTCCTAGTCCTACCCTCCCCAACACAACACACACACACACACACAAACACACACGCTCTAGTATGCACACACACCTCTTTGTATGCCTCCACATGGGTAACCAGAGAGGACTAGGCAAGACCTACAGCAGCCTGTTGCTAGGTTACCCTTTTAGTGATTCTTTCTTAACAAACAGCTCCTCTGTTGCCTGGTAGTCACACACAAATGCAAGAACGCACCAACACTGACAGAGAAAGCACCTGTCTGCTTTATGAGTTTAATCTCAGCAAGAGAGGACGGCGAGTGGAGGGAAGAAGGGCCGCGCACTCGGCCTTTATGTCCTCTTCGCTCTTTTCCTTTCAGCCCTGCTGCCCTCAGAGACACCAGATAAATAGGTGCATGTGCAGCTCCACCTGGGAATCCTTTAGCTCCACGGGGCTGGACGGGAAAGTGAAATGCTGCCAACGTGCAGAAACACATCATTAAAGCGTAGGCGCAATCTGTCGAGGTGTAAACAAGGAGGACGGTGAAGGGCCTGACGGTTTATCTAATAATGAATTAGCTGCATGAAACCAGGCGATTTGGGGGCGGCGTTGAACCCGCATTCGACCTGAGAGGCCAACGAGGAAGCAAACTTATTAGTCAAGCAGGAGAGGGTTGACTTTAAAAGGGTGCTTCGTGTGTTTTTCTCTTTTAGAAGTAATGCTTTTGTAGCTCTGCCAGCTAGGAAAGAAACATTTAAAAAGACGTGTCACAGTTCATGAGGCTGAATTAGTTTCTCCTCTGACTGAACTGAGGGAGATTTGACACATCTGATGCAGCTTTATGAGTTTCAGTAGCTCAGAGTTAACTTGAGCTGTCGTCTCTCTGTCTCACTCTGCAGCGAAGAACTGCTCCTACTTCAAACACTTCACCTCGGGGGAGGAAGCAGAAGTTTTTGAAGTCAAGACCCAGAAAGGTGGGTTCGCGCTAATATGCCGCTGCTCGTTCGGCATATTAGGGAAACGCATTATGATAAGTGTGTACAGACCATGAGTTGCAGAAGTTAAGAAGGAAAGATTTCCATCTCTTAAATCGTTCTCTCGGGTAGCAAGATAAAGTTATGGCTCCGCTGTTAGCGCTTTAGCATCTGCGCTAACACACAACTCACAATGCAGCTGCCTGGCAGAGAGAAATACACCAGAAATGACAAAATTGAGGATCATTCCTGTCCCGGCTGGAGGGTTAGCACGAAGGAAAGGCTGGATTATGTAAAAGGAGATGAGAAAAGTGGTATGAGAGAGATGGAAATGTTTGTTTAAGTCTCATCTGTCACACAAATGGTTTGGCTGTCAGTTTAAACCAAGGACTGTTTTTAAATTTGAGCTAATTTGAAGACTAAATCGTCTCTCATAACTTGTCCCAGTGCAGAGCTGAGATGATCATTATGTAAATGGTACCTGTTCCCAACTCGCTGCGACAGGTTTTAATCATTTGTCGCCTCCCATCACCGTCTGTCCCTCTTTCCATCCTCCATCCCTTCCTTAGAGTACAACATCTCTGCAGCGGCCATCGCCATCTTCAGCCTGTTCTTCATGATCCTGGGCACCCTCTGCGTGGTCTTCTCTTTCGGAAAGGGCCGGGACTACCTGCTCCGTCCCGCTGGGATGTTCTTCGCCTTTGCAGGTCAGATTTGTGCTACTCCTGTCTCTGCAGCAGAAACTGGACTTTCCCCCCTCTGTGTCAGGGGAAGAATCTTCAGCTCATTTAACAGATGACTGAGCTGATTTTTTTGCCTGCAGAGAGGCGAGGTGCAGACACGGGAAACGATGGGCGAAAGCTTACATGTTTTGTTGCAACCTGTGGAGCAGTGCCGCGACTGTGTGTGTTCTCAGGTCTCTGCATCATCATTTCTGTGGAAGTGATGCGCCAGTCGGTCAAGCGCATGATCGCCAGCGACGAGACCATCTGGATCGAATACCACTACTCCTGGTCCTTCACCTGCGCCTGCGCCGCCTTCACCCTGCTCATCCTGAGCGGCGTGGCCCTGCTCCTCATCTCCATGCCCCACATGCCGCGCAACCCCTGGGAGACCTGCATGGACGCTGAGCCCGATACCTTGGATTGAGGCCACCCTGGCCCTGCTTCTTTGAAACCTTTAACTGGTAATCCTTGTCTGGTTTCAGCTGTCTGTGTGGTTAGATTACTGCTTGTGTCAATTCTTATTCAATATGAGGGTCCTGAGGCTTCCACCAGCACCAGAACACACACAAGCACATTTGAACGTATAAATGAATTTGAACACGGTACTCAAATAAAGCACGAATGAGGCAACAGAGAAACATGCAGAAGAGATCAAACTGCACCTTTAAGAGCTTTAAAGTGTAAAGAATAAAACAAGTAATTCAAATAAATATTTAATTCATCATCATCATGCACCCAAAGTGAGAATATCTCCATCACTTTATGATGCAGGTAAAATCCACAGAAATAATAGAAAATGAGACCGATCATGCACGTGGCTCAGTAAAACAGTTTATAACAAGGTGCAATAAAAGACCAAACATGACTGTATGAATCAGAAGAGGTGAGGACATTGAGTAAATAATGGAGCCATCCGCAGTTTAAAGTGAAGCTGTGAATCATCACAATGAGCTTCTGTAAGTGGACTCTTTTCTTTCCTCCAAGGACTTTCAGCAATCGATTGGTGCCATCGATTGTATAGACAACTGGCCCCATACTCCCTTGCTGCTGTTCACTCATTTATTTTGGGTGAATGTTCAAGACCCCTACAACTTAAAACCTGGAACATTGATCTCTTTCCTGAGCCTCTTATTTCAGTGCATAAAAGTGCCAATGCACATCTTGGAAAATGTAAAAAAGTTCACCAAAACTGACTAAAGTACAGGTAAAAAAAAATAAATAAATAAACGCTCATAACAAGGTTTTCATATCAGTGTCTTTTGTAAAGAGTAAATGGGCCTCGAGCTTCTAGAGAAATGTCATGAACGTCGACACAAACGGCACATTTAAGGGGTATTTAATGAAAATAAAATCAGCTCTAGTATCAGACTACTGCTTACTTAGCCAGCTAAGCACCCATAAGAGATGTGGTGTTTGTTATTTCTGTGCATTTATAAATAAGTTGTTAAAAAACTTTTTGGGGTGATTATTCCAAATGTTTTATTCACATACATGTCAATGTTTTTGGGGGCCACACCAGTTAAATAATATTTAGTGGAGTCAAAGCTGGACTGTGCTTCTCCCCTGGATTACAAAAAGACTTTTTTTTAATCTAGTAACACAGTCCTTCAGCTATTTCTGATGCACCAAAACTCAATAAATGATGCTTTTCATGTAATAGACTCATATTTCTTGTGCTCAGTAGGCTTCATTTAACTGCTCTGGGATCTTTTCTTTCCCCGATTATACCTAAATAAAGAATGATAATTCTCTTCCATGTTGGTGCTTCCTGGATGTTCCTCCCTTTTTTAGAGTTTAAGAGTTTTAAAAACTGTGAATTTGACAATGTTTTGAACATTTTCTGCCCATTATTGATCATCAAACTAAAGCACCAAACCCAAAATGGAGCCGAAGTGGAAACCAGTGCTGCAGGAACAACTCAGGTCTGGGCTTTTTAACACCACCTTACAGTATAATTAAAGAAATGATGAAATAAAATGAGGAGGTCCGTCTGAACAACCCATCTGGCTCCAATATCATGTCCCCAGGAGTGTTTCCGGACGTGTCAGCCGGCCTGAGAAACGCCACCAGCCCGCATCACCTCTGTGTCAGTCTGTCGGTGAGGACAGCTGACGTTTGGAGTCCCCCCAACCTCTCGAGTCGCCGCCATGAATGTAAGAGTGCCAGTTCTTCCGCTAACCTCTGACCGAGCGCTGTCAAAGCTGTTACTATTCTGCAGGCAGCTGTACAGTACAAGCGTTTTCCATTCAGTCCTGCCCCCGGGAGAGCGCACGAGCCGGCAAAAAAAAAGGCTTATGAAGAAGATCAGAGGCTCGGGGTTCGTTTCTGAGGGCTGGTGGACGGAGAGGAAAAACAGGATGAGATGGAACTGACAGGAGTGAAGCTCTGCAGCATGGTGGAAAAGAGGATTTGAATAAAAATGCCAGCAACACTGTTACTTATTTAGAATTAAGCTCAGAGTGTCAGACCAAAGTCTTTCTTCTGAGGTTTCCAATAGTGAGCTATTGGTTTGTCTCTACCTTCTTTATCTACCTTTTCCTCCCTTTTCTTCACCTCCACCCAGCTTCTTCTGTCTATCTATCCGCTCCAGTGCTCCCTCGCTCAGCCACTCCGCTGCCTAATGACTCGGATCAGTAGTGACTGCTGGGAGAAGATAGACCTGTAATAAGGCAATACAGCGCGGCGCAGGAGTGCAAGGCGCTACTGGTGCCACCATCTGCGCGGGACCGTCTGATGCACTCCCCGTTGAGGATGGGGGAGTCGATGGAGCGTGGCTCTGGATATCCAGGGTTAATAATGGAAGGATGGGAAAGCGAATGGCTGGTATTCTCTGAAATGGGGAAGTTTTAGGTAACGACGCATCGTTTCTGGAATATCCCGGTCAGCTTCAACATCTTCCTCCCCCTCTGAAAATGACAACCCCTCCCCTTCCCCGTCCACCCGTGGTCATGGCCCTCACACACCCAGCTAGAAGCTCCCCTCGGATGTCTAAACTCCAGGGTTTCTCTTAATCCGGTTGACAGCTCATCAATGCCTAGCTCAACACTCCTAGCGGGATTATTCTTTATTTGTGG
This sequence comes from Pao palembangensis, assembly GCA_015343265.1. NCBI lineage: Eukaryota > Metazoa > Chordata > Actinopteri > Tetraodontiformes > Tetraodontidae > Pao > Pao palembangensis. Next base: position 14,992,844 of record CM027085.1, on the reverse strand, counting down.
CACAGAGTGTCTGGGAAAATCCCTCCACTTCCTCAGCGCTTTAAATATGATAGTTAGCAATGCTGTGGCTAGCTTTAGTAGCAACCAAACCACTTTAGGGTTGGTTTGATTCTGTTCTCAGGTCAGCTCTGTTGGAACACAGGTGAAACCTGGGAAAGCGTTAACGTTAACAGACAAACGCTAGCAGATACAGGCGCCACCAGACTTTCAACGAACCAGAAAATGGGCCCGCACGCATGCGGTTCCGGGCAACAGTCAAAAATCCAAATGTTTTTCTTTTTCTATTAATTCAAGTCTGTTTTCACAATCAATATGTAGGAGAGGCGGAAGAAAAGGTCAGATGGTAATTGCCCAAAACACACACATACAGGCGCGTGCGCACACATACATACACGCAGAGGAAACAATAGCTAAGAATGATGGGCACGGAGGCGTGATTTAGTGCGGCTCTCGTGGAATAATAGATTTCAGCTGTGAAATAATGTGTTTTTTCATTACATAAGAGAAAAGCGGAGATGGGGAGAGAAGAAGTGAATAGTGCTCAGGCTGGCAAACAGCAATCAATCAAGGAGAAAAATGGTATTTGAAAAGTTTTTCTTTTACCTTTAAGAAAACAGCAGTCATTAATTTGCTTCCAGTGGTGGAAGTTTGTGGTATTAGATTTATCATTTACTGTATTCTATTTTTACCACTGGCAGAAACAGGCAGATTTTATTTCTTTTTTAAAAATAATTCTGCATTAGGTGAATTTATGAAAGAGAATAATATTAAATGAGTGGCAGCAGTGCTACAGCTTTAAGTAGGAACCTAATGTGGACAGAAAGTTTCTTCTGCCACCAAATTCAGTTTAGGAGAGTCTGCAGTCGTGTATACACCATTTGTATCAACCTCCATTATAATCACACCAGCATTTCCTGTTAAATCAGGACAAATGCTTCCAAAAGTGCAGCAAGTTGGTGCCCATTTGTGTCTGCATGCCTCCTGTTTTCCTCCCTGACTCAGTAAAAGCTCTCCTCTCCTTGAATGTGACTCATTCGCTGGCAAAGTGGGAGGAGAGCTGATGTTTCATTTCACTTGCATTTATTTCTGTTCCCAACACAGCTGCTGGTAGCTGTGGGTTTTTCATTTGCATGGAGGAGAGAGGAGCTGGAACACACGCAGATGTTCTTGTTTGGGGAATGTTGGCGCAAACTTTTTCTGCTTCCATTTGGGAAAAGTTAATAAAATTGTGTTGAATTTGAAAAATGAGGCCAGTTTTTAGCCATTTCTCACATCCACTTTGACACGGCCTCTCCACTGTTTTCACTGATTCAGCTCCTTCTCTCGCATCCATCACATGTCCAACAGCCTCCTTGTGGCAAGCGTGTCTAAAGGTCACTTCCTGACTGATGGAGCCGTTTCAAGCTTGACAAACATTGTTAGCCGCCGAGCGCCAATAGATAAAAAGTGATTTGGTAACTGGCGCTGACTCACTGTCTTCCAACGCCAACTTGGTTTTATTTTTACCTTTGCCATCATTTGTGTCGCGCGTCATTCTTGAGGATCCTGTGTCCAGCTCTTTGTTTCTTGTGTTTGTGTGTGTGATTTTCTGTTTGTGTCATTTTCTGTCCATTTTCTTTTTTTAGGTTGCCATTCTGATTCTGTCTCTGCACATCCAGTTCTCTTTTGTTCTTTATTTATTTGCCTCTCAATCTCAGTCTGCCCCCTCCGGCTCCAACAATAAAACTTTCAATTTCTGGTGAAAAAAAAATAACAAGCTGGGAAATAATGTGTGTCTAACTCCGCCAGGACAGACACAGTTACACAACGATGACACAGAGAATCATTTGAATTTTAAATGAATGCGTCAGCAGCTGTTTGTTACTTCACCTGGAACACGCAGATCACAACCACGTCCAAACCACTTTAAATTTACCTTTTATATTCAGTGCCTTCGTCTCCGGGGGCTCTGCAGAAACCGACTCCTGAACAAGCATCAGTGGCAGGAAACAGGAAGAAACCCTGAACTGGACCAGGCTCATATAGGGGGGCCTGCTGCTGATGGCTGAAGGAGGAGAAGGGGAGACAGGCTGAGGGCAAGGGTGTGGCAGGTCAGATCACTGCACTTTTGTGTACATTCACCTGGAGCTCAAACACTATCTAAATGCAAACCTCCCAGAATGAGCATCTGAGACACCGGTGTAGCTGTATGAGCAGCATCAGGTTGTGCCACCCTGGAATCAGCACTTTCTATTGGGATTAACGTCATTTCCCACACGCGGGTCTCAGGAAAAGCCCACAGCCTCGTCGCATGGCTCCCTAACAGCGGCTTTCTTCTGAAACAGAGGACTTACAAGATGCTGTTCCGGCGAGAGAAACGTGTAAACCGTACCAGACTCTCACTCTGACACCTCCCTCAGCTGCTGGACGCGGCCTCACGTGTGAAATGGCACCGCAGGGAGCAGATTTGGCACCTTTGTGCTGTTGTTTGTGAGTAAAAGATGCCAAGGAGGCGTAACAACCACCTCTTTACAGACTGAGCAGTGTGTAATTACCCTTATTACCCGTTAGCCTGAACGCTCTGGGGCTGTCAGTGCCAGCATCATCTTCAGCTGGAACATCAATCATTTTTCTTCAAAGGTCATAACTGATACTCTGTGATACTCTGACCCCCTACGGTCTGGTGCATGACCTCAAATCTGTTTACATGACATGAACATGCGGATGCACAATCAGTCACTGGTGGGTTAGCGTGTCCGCTGCGTTGTGACTGTGTGGATTGGGGATAGAGATGTGAAACTGTCCTCATATGTCAACGTGTGTCTCCAGCTTCGCCAAGCCTGTTTTGATTATTATGCTCGTGCGTGCGCGTGCATACAATCTGATTACTGAGCGAGACAGGGCATGCAGAGCAACAGCCACATTTCCATCCAATTACTGCCGTTGCTGGGGGAATTGAGGTGCCTACATTATTAATCTGCCCTGATTGGGGCCGACGCAGGTGAGTGAGCGCCGCGATCAAAGTCAGCGTGGCGATGAGACGCAGGAGAAGGCTGCAGAAATGCACGCTGACCTCCGTGCCTTTCAGAGACGATTCAGAAGCCTGGGGGGAAATCAGCAACAAAAGGCCTGAAGCAAGGGGAAAGGGGGAGGGGATGTATTTGGATTTCCAGACTGAGAGAGATCTCATCAGCGGGAGCTACAGTAACGCTGTTCCTGCTCCACAGGTTAGATGGAAAAAGAGTGAGGGAGGCGTGTGTGCCTAACATTTATCACTGTCTAGACGGCAACAAAGACCCCTCGTGAACTCATTACCCTCAGTCTGAGCACTCATTAACTCTACTTACACACCTCTTCCCTTCCTGGTATTGCTGCCTGAGCTTTAATCCCCTTCACAGATCCAAAGGACGGACGGGTTTTGGTCTTTTTTGTGATCTTTTGTATGTTTGAGCCTAAACACGTGCACACTGGGGGGACTAGGAAATCTAACCTAAGATTTCAAGCACCCAGACTCAACAGAAGGTGCTGTAATTACGATGGGCCAGTTGCGTGCTGGAAGGACCCAGCACGCAATTTTCCACCCTGCACTCGCGGCTCATGACAGCTGCACCCGGGGAACCAGAGCCGTTCGGGTTCGAAGCAGAGAATTCTCTCTGCTCTCTCTCTTTGGTGACTGAGGCTGCGTTGACTGATGGAGGTGCAGAGATCAGAGTCAAAAGGGAACATTCTTTTTTTTACTGTAACATTTGAGTCAGGCAGGAACTGAAGGCAGAGATAACTTATAGGTCACAGTTTTGGTCAAACAAAAGACAAATTCCCCCGACTCGTCATCTCACACTAACACGTTTCAGTGAACGCAGCATGAAGTTGTTCTTAAAATAGGAGCAGACAGAAACAAAGGGAAGATTTTCTGAATAATAAACTCGGATGTAGAAAAAAAAATGGGATTTATAACACACTGAATCTTTACCCTGTCAACTTTTTTAACACCTTCTGCTGTATTGTGATTGGCTGATGTATAGCAACCGATGTCTCCATAGTTACATGAAGGCGGCGCACCCGCCCGGTGATTAGGAAATGCTCTGCAGCTCTGTGGCAAAGCAAAATCCCTCATCTCTGAAATACTAGCACACGCTGCCATGCAAGCAGACATGTATGTGCACACGTGCTCCTCTCCTAACACCCCCCAACACACTCACACACACACACACGCCTCCCTTTGAGACCACGGCCTAATAGCTGTAATATTGAGCAGCCCGTCGTTTAATCTTCAAGGAGAAATGCAAGCTGAGCCCCGAAAATGAAATAAGATGGCACATCTCTCACAGCAATATCTCTTGGCTGGCAATAAGTTGGGATTCCATTATACATTATGCAGGAGACAATTTTCGGCTCTAAATGAAATGTGCATGACACCTAGATAGCCGTCTGGAAAACAGGAGCCTAAAATGGCCTGGAAGAGACACAAGCGGAGTCCTTGGCTTCCTGAAAATGACCTGCCTGGACCTAGGTTTTCAGACCGGCATTAGGAGGCAGGGAAAGCTGGATCGGATCTCGTCGTATCCGTGGAAACAGGTTGACATCTAGGTGTCAGTCATGGCTTGGAAAGGTTGCATGTGCATGATTGATAAGGGCGAGCCACTGTGGCCCACCTGTTGCTGGGCTCTCACCGCCATCTCTCACCCGCCATTGTGTCCAGGCTGGAGGGCGACCCGTCTGCCTTTAGATTTAGATTTACGGCGCCATTAGACCCGATAGATCAAGGAGCGGGAAACAGCTGGAAAATGTTGTTTTGACAGGCCCGCTGTTGCCGTGGAGACAGACAGACAGGCATTTATCTGCAGAAAAAGCTTGTCACATAACCTCATAAACCGCGTCAGACGTGTCGCTTCCTTCAAGTTGCCGTCACTGTCATCATTAATCTCTTAACTCGTGCCTGCCGCCTTGCTCTCACTGCGCCTCGCAGGAAGAGGAAAACAGGAGTAAGTTGACTTAAAGGTAAAGTTCAGTCAAACATGAAAAGTTAATCACTTTCTTCTCGCTTAAGTCCTGGAACCCTTTCTTTAAGGACAAAGGAATAGCTTCAGCCTGGAACACTTCCGTCTCCAACAAGAGATCTTTCATCTCTGTGGGACTAATAAGGTTAAATAAAGGTCAGACAGAGCCAAGATGCTGAATGTGACAATCATGGATGAAACTCTTCTGTCCTCATGGGATCCAAAATGTAAAATATAAATATGTTACTGTTGCTGAGAAATGAGAGGGCAGCAGTGCTGACTGTAATTGGAAGCAAATTTTGTGAAGCTGCAAAGAAACAATATGTTTAATAGATGTAAACATTAGCATGTTAAACATCCAAAGACTCGAGGAAGCAATGCGAGATAAGAAAAAAGGTTTTATTTGAGTGGCAGGGCCCTGAGAACTGTGCTGAGGCAGACTCCTCGTGCATCCGCATCGCTGTTTCTCTCCTCTTTTATGTGCTTGTGTTTTGTCCCCCATAGTTCCAGCAGTCTGTTTGCCATCGCTGGCATCAGGATGAGTGTTATCACACCTCTCTATCAGCCGGTGCATCATTCAAATTATTTTTCTGCAACATTTCCAGAGGTGTGTGTGTGTGTGTGTGTGTGTTTAAAACAAGTCGTGTCTGGAGCTGACGCTGCTGCTGATGTGCCATTCTGTCACCGTCACCATGGGAAGTTTTGTCACGAGAATAAAAAGGTGCACGGTCAGATCCAGGCTGCACACAATCCTGCATTTAAAAGCTTTTATTCAGCTGCTTGTCTGCTAGCTGTTTGCATTTTAGGGTGTTTTTTAATGTACTTTTAGCATAAAGGAAGGAAGGACGTAAATAACAAACAGATGAAATATTAATGCAAATAGGTGCAATGGAAATACATTCAGAATGATATTTAAAAAAACAGTGAAAAATCACTCCAGCCTCTACTGGAGAAACAGCGGAGCGTCACACGAGAGCAGGAGGTAAAGACTAATGAGGACATCACAACATTCCTTGACTCAGGGCCAGAAAAGGATGTTACAGTGAGAAATGGGACATACACTCAGCTGCAGGGCTCAGGTGGAAACTTGTGATGAACTTTTCTTTGTTTCCTTACCAGACTGGAGGCCACGCAGGCACTGAATCTGTTCAAAGTACAAAAAGTACGGCCCAGTTGATGAGGGGATGAGGTGCAGAGAGGGCTGGGGAGACCAGACTCCTGCAAAGCACGTTAGCAACGTGTGAAAATGAGCCTAAAGGAAGTTGGGAAATGACTACAAAATGATCCAAGTACTACTGCCACTAACACCACGCTATTGCTCACCAGGATCATCAATATTTCTTTAGCCTCACCCTCTCATCTGAAACATAACGCAGTCATCACTGGCCCTGTGACACCAGCTCACAGACAGGGCCTCCAGTAATCTGGACTATAGCAGCTCGAGTCAGAGCAGGAGCGCTGGACCGCCGAGGTTAGAAAAGTGACAGTAAAGGCCAACTAATGATGCTGAGCAGCAAAAGGCGAGCAAGTCAGGTCTCTTAGCAACTGTTCCTGCACTGCTGGAACAAACAGAAGTGTGTGTGTGTGTGTGTGTGTGTGTGTGTGTGTGTGTGTGTGTGTGTGTGTGTGTGTGTGTGTGAAAGAGATAGAGAAAGAAGAGGGAGAGAGAGAATTTTCAAATGTTGTAATAGTGCCACCTCCACTGTCTTTCACCAGCCTCACTAGCTCTGAAAACACCAGTCATCTACATCCATCCATCCATCCATCTTCTTCCGCTCATCTACATTGATGAGTAAACAATGATGAAAACATTTTCTTTCCACTGTCCTTCAGTCATAGCTAAAAGTATAACTTAGTGTGTGTGCACAATTATTCCACTCCCTTTTGTTATGTATTTATTTTTATATTTGGTTAAAATCAGTGGTTTCCTGATTTTGTTTTTCTCAACGAAAAGTGTGCTTTTGGTTGAAAAAAAAAAAAACCTGCCTTGACTTGACAGATTAGTGGCGTAACATAGATATTTTGTTGATTTGATACTAGATAGTTCTGTAAAGATGTCCTGATGTTCCCTTTGTCATTTAATCAAATATTCAGCACTTAAAGTTACATGGAGACAGGAACAGATATGACATGTTGTCAACCCTCACCAAACACCAGAAGTAAATTAAACGTTTTTTTCCTTCATATTTCCTTCATAAGCAAGTTCCTAGTCCTAGTTCCTAGTCTGTGAATTCTGTTCACTGACAATGGCAATAAACCCCTTCAGATTCTGATTCTGATTCTGATTCTGATTCTGATTCTGATATTTGAGGATAGTACAGGTACAAGTCTCTGGTGACATCTACTGCTCAGAGGTGGTATTACATATTATGTCTTTCCATGACGTTGAGGTTGTCTCAATAAAAGAGTAAATAAATAAATAAATAAATAAATAAGAAAACCCAGGCGTGGTAAATGATGTATGCTATGCGACATAATATGTGTTGCCCGTACAAAACTAAACTACATAAAGTTCTGGAAGGTCGTTGATGATTTTTGACCTTTTACTGAAATACAAATGCATCTCATGGAATTCCTTACATATAATTTTCTGAAATAATATAGATATTGTATTTATTTAGAATAATAAATAAAAAAGAATTTTAAAATCTAGTCCTCAATACCTTTTGGCAACAATTCAAGAAATTTGAAAACTATTATTATTATTATTATTATTTTATTATTATTATTATTATTATTATTTTTTTTTTTTTTGTTACTGTAGTAGTATTTTACTTTAACTGGTTGTTGCGCTTTTACTGTGAAGGAAGGTCAAGCCCTCTTACTTCCTGTCTCTGTGCGTCTTTACGCAGAGATTCCACACGGCTGCGCATCTCTGGACGGAGCTGTCAGGGGGTTTTGATAAAAAGTGATAAGATCCGGAGGGAGGCTGACCGAATCTGCGGAACTGTTGTGTGAACCAAGCGCGGAGCTGAAGAAGGCAGCTGCTGTTCCGGGACCCGAGCGTCCGGCTGAGCGCTACTTCTTCTGCACTAGTTTGATTTCTTCGCGATCACATCAGTGAGGAAGGAAAACCTCCGTCAATTTGGAGGAGTTGACCAAACTAACAGCGCAGCGGTGGGAGAACTGTGTGTACTCCGGGTTCGGGAGACGCGCAGAGCTGCGGGAGTGTGTTCGGATGAAGTGCGCTCCCCGCTGCATCGGGGCTTTTACAAATTTGCAACCTTCACCAGACTCCGTGCCGTCGTAGCCGCCTTAGGAGGACTATGTTGATCAAAGAGTACCGGATCTGCATGCCCCTGACAGTGGAGGAGGTAGGTGAACTTCGTGTCCTGGTTACACCCTCCTGTCCTGTAACAAACCAGCGGAGATGCGGGTCTACCCGCACCTGCTTTCCGACCTTTTACCCCCGCGGGTTGGGTCGTTGCAAAGTTGCGGGAGGTGATGTGAGCGTGGTTTTGCTCCAGAAACGCGCTGATTCTGCTGCTGCGGGGACCGCGCGGTGGCGCTGCCGCCATCTCTCTCGCACGCTCTTCCATATGTTTAATTTGCTGCAGAACAGATCGTAAACAGTAGCAGGAACCTCAAAGCAGGACACTTGAGTCGGAGCGAGAACACTTTCTCCTTCTTCCGCAGCACTTTTCCTGATGTCTCCTCCGACTGCTGATTATGTAACAGCTGTTCCAAACACACATGTCACATAAGTCAGCTTTAATGTGGTGTTTACATGCAGCTGTTTGGGATGAGGAATCTGCTTCCTCTGATGCACCAGCCACACGTGTTCCTGAACATCATCTGCACATCCCCCTGCAGCTTGTTGCCTTTTTTTAATTCTTGCATTCCAGAGTCACCTGCACCACACCAGCTGATGTCTTTTATCCAGTTTACAAGCGTCGTAAAGGGTTTACGCGCCATTTAACCTCAGCAATGATGTGACGTGAGCCGCCACTGAATAAATGTGTTGCTAAAGCGTCACACCATTGCAGGTGAGAACTGAATCGGACTCATTAGAACTTTTTCTTTTCTAAATCGGAGGCCAGATCAGCCTCATCTACAATGTCTCTGAATCGTCCCCCCCTTAAGTCCTTTCATCTTTATAATTACTAGGATTCCTCTTTATCATGTCCTGACCTGCGGCGCATTGGCGTTTTACCCCAGCGAGTGATTGACTACAAAGTTTTTTTCCTAAAGGTCGCTACATCTGCAGCTGTAAAAGTGGTTCCATTGATTGGCTCCACAAATGAACATCTGCAATCTATATATTCTATTAACTGTTTTCAGCGAGGCGAGGGAGCACGAGAGTCCATGGAAAGCTGGAAATCAGTGTCTTTCAGCGATGCGTGATGAAAAGGCATGTTTTCCCTAGGATCTGTGAAGATCCGTGATGAGCTAATGATTCATGTGTATGCGGTTTTCCCGGAGACTGATGAGGGGGTTGCCTTGGCCGCAGTGACAGGGCGGGTGGTTAGATTGCACGTAGCTGGGACTCGATAATCACAGCCTAGGTGAGGAGAAAAAACTGCACGATTACACTACACCAAGAAAAAAAAAAAAACGTGTAGCAACACATCTGGCTAGCAACGCTAGCTGCTACTTGACTAAAGTGCACTGTGGTTGTGTTGTAGGTTGCTATGGAGATAAGGGCCCCATGCATCCTCAGCATCCTGTTTAACATTACACATCTGCATTTCTTGTGCACCTGTCACAACCTCCTTGTGGAACAAACCCTACAGGCGATGTGGCTGTAGGGTTTGTTCCAACCAAGCAACAGCACACCGGACTGAACTCATTTAATCCCTGAGCTGAGTCTTCAGGCAGCTGTTTGGTCAAACTGTGTGTGCTTTATTGGTTGGAACAAAAACCTGCAGCCACACGGCCCTTTGTGGAATCAGTTTGACATCCCCGTTCTAGAGGGTCTTCCTGACGTGCGATTATTGACGGAGGTTTCGGCATCACCATCTCATCATTTATAAATCGTAAAGTGTGCATAGCAGTAAAAGGAAGTGTCCAAGTTTTCCCACTGTTAATGAAATGGGCTCATCTCCAGTCGGGAGAGAGAAACTGGTGCTGTTGTTTAGGATATTACAGCTTATCACCTACTGCAGCATCAGTCGGTCGCTGGGAGGTTAGTCTCTGGGGTGGGCCTCCATATGTCTGTGCCCCACAGCACGACGACTTGTTTACGTCCCCAGACAGGAAGCTGCAGCTAACAAGACGCTCGTTCCCTCCTCGGGTCCCAGGTGAGCTCGTAGAACTCAGCCAGACAGCGTCCAGCTTCACTGCTGTCCAGGACGTGTGTGGCTGCTGGAGACAGACAGCAGAAAGCCCCAAATTCTAACTTCACTTTACAAATTCGCCATTTGGTTTGGCTGACCTTCATCGCTTACACAAGACATCTGTCAGGCTTCATCGGGATGAAGCTCAGCTTAACTTTAAAATGACGGCGGACCGGGCTCATGCTGATGAAGCACCGTTTTTCTCAGTGACCTTCATTATTTTTGAGGCCCTCAGACTAAATTTAGCAGCTCTCTTCCATAGGCCGTAAAACGAACATAGTGTGAAATTCTTACTCAGGGTCGGCCCAAACGACACATGATGATGTCGTAAGGATATGTATAGCGTGGAGGCATTCTTTCCTGATATTATGAGCTTGTGAAGAACCCGCCGGCTGATGCGTCTGACTTTCTGTGGCTATTTAAAACAAAAGAGTTCCCTCGTTTCTTTAGACTCTGAATTCATGGCTGTGAGCTGAAATGCACAAAGAAGGAATGGGAGGAAGGACATATAGAATGGGAGGACCATTCTGTTTGCTGTGGTCTGCGTCCCTGGGGCGTGGAGGTAGAGGCCCCAGATCATGAAAGTGTTGGCTGCGTTGCCGACCTGCAGCTCTGTGCTGGCCCCATAGTAATGTTATAGATGGCACCTGCCCGAATTCACACCTTTGATTAATTGTGATCCATAATGTAAAGTAAAAGGTCTAGACAGCCTGTCTGGGTCGTGTAAACTGAGGCCTGCTTAAATGTAAGCGCTAATAAGGGCTTAATGAAAAAAGAGAAAAAGCAGACCAACTATCTTTTGTGTATTTAAAAATCCTCCTTTTTCCGTGCCATCTGCTGTGCCTGTGGCGCTCTTGCACATCGAGGAGGCGCTGACACATTATTAGCTGTCCCACAGTTATTGTCCTGACACTTCTGAAGAATGGAGACGAGGCTTAAATTTCAGAAGAACAGCAGCCTCATGGATCATTTATTTATTTTGCATGTGCGATCCGGCCTGAAATCCGAAAAGGCAACACAGAGTGTGAGGATTGGTTTAAAGGACCATTCTTTCATTGACGTTAGCCTGAAACCAGATTATTCTGCCTTTTTCAAATAAAGCGATACAGCTTTTTATCTCCGAAGGCTGCACATCCCGATGTTAGCATAGCATTGCTACGGTAGGTCATGAATGCTATGAGGCTCCACAACCGGACCACTCAGCTCTATTCAGGACCTAGAATTATCATTGTGTGAGTATAAAACTGTAGAGGACAAGGATTACCGCCATCCCTGGGTGCACGTTCGGCTCAGCTGGCGCTGGAGTTGATAAGGAAACCAACCACAGTTGGGATCACTCCAGTCAAATATGCTGCGAGTGTCCACTTACGGTGCAGGTGATTTTGGACAGTTCAGGTGGAGCAGAGGCCAGTGGAGTGGAGTGGAGGGCAGAGCAAATATTAGAGGCACAGGGGAGAAATGAGCAAGGAAAAATATGTACGAGAGGAACCACTGGAGGAGACAGAACACAGCAAGACAAACAGGAAAAAGCACGCCGGAATATCTGTTACATAAATAATTTAGAATGCAACAACAAGTAAAAAGAAGACAAACACACTCATGATCCTCCCAGAATCTGTCTCGGTTTCAGCCAATGAGAACGTTCACGTATTACTCTGATTTTACTGGCAGCCCTTGGTTCCCTTAGTTTATCGCAACACTTAACACGTTGCTGACTTTCAAAGGAAAAAGAGAAAAACAGGCAAAAGCTGAATTTTCTGAGTCAGCAACCCAATTTTAGAGTTCCAGCGGTAAAATGGAGCAGTTCTTAAAGAGTGGAAGGGTGGCTTGTTCAAATAAAGACAACATCACATACAGTCAGGATAGCTACAGGCTAGCTCCACGGTATTTCTGAGAGCATGGAGCTAACCTGATTGGCATACGCAACTTCAAACTGTATTGTTGACACCATGATAAATCCTCTTGCGCGTATTTTTAGCACAATTTCTATATTCGATGGTCGACTCACCCCCGTGAGAGAGGTTAACATGGATACAAATATAGCATAGAGCAGCATTAGCGTACATCACAACAGCTGCACAAAAAGCCCCTAAAAAACGGACACAGCCACAGCCGCCATTATTATCTCACCAAGAGCAGAGGGCGCGACCTCCGTGACCCTGGACCGGAGTACATAAATGGTTTCATTATACGTGTACTTTTAGGAATCGTGGATGAACACAGCGGCTCTTGTGTTTCATCACATGGCTCGAGGGTACTTCAACCACTGCTGCCCCAGCATGTCAGCAAGCGCGATGATGTGCATTTATGTGTCTAGCATTTATGTGAGAGCTAAAACCCTCCAATTTCATCTCACATTCCGGAAATGATTGGATTTTGATCGATTTGGACACAAGGTCACCACGGGTGATGGATCCGTTACAGATTGCATATATGAGCGCTGAAGCAAAGGTCATTCAGGGAGAGGTGGGGGGAAAAAAAAGAAAATCATCATTAAAAGTGGATATGGAGAGAACAAAGAGTGACGCAACAAGAACCAGAGGACGGCTCATGGCGCTGGTCACCTTCACCCTTGGAAACAACCAGGTACAGGCGTGCTGTACGCCTGTACCTACTATACACCAGGAGAACGTAAGCCGACTTTTCTGTCTTTCTGTTGTGTTCATCCATCCATCCATCCATCCATCTTCTTCCGCTTATCTGGAGTCGGGTCGCGGGGGCAGCAGCCTAAGCAGGGAAGCCTTCCCTCTCCCCAGCTACTTCATCCAGCTGTTCCGGGGGATCCCGAGGCGTTCCCAGGCCAGCCGAGAGACTGTTAAAATGATCGGTCAAAATGGCTGAATTAGCATTTCCATCCGTGTGATGCATAACTGCTGAAAACCAAACTACACTGTTGAGAATTCAGACACATGAAAATCCCCAACGTGCAACCGGAAGGAGCACAAACACTGGAGCAACAGGCTCATCTGTAATTAATAAAAATATAACAAAGGACTGATCTATAATCCCAGTTATAAGTGACACCCGTCAGGCTGCACCATCATCCATGATGCGTTGCCATGACGTCCGGATGCGCCGTGCCCAGCTGCTCCCCCTCGGATGCTCGAATGCTTGTCCGGTAACTCTGCCGACACCTTAACTGTGTGTCAGCGCAAATTCTATTTTCAGAATCAATCATTTCCACTTGTTTAAGTGTGATGTACATAAGTAGATTTGGAGTCTGTTTTATTGTTCTGACGCAGCTTTCTAACTGAATCCACTCTTCCGTCCGCTCTGCTTGGGTCTCGCCTGGTTAAAACCATCATAATCCTCCTCATGCACCACAATCTCAATCTAATCTAGGCTACAATCTCATTCTAAGTCATTTCATCTTCTGTTCCTGGAATAACGAAACGTGCCTGTCATCCTGGTGACCTGTTGAGGCTGAGCTCCAGCTTCCTGTGACCCTGTTGGAATTAAAGACTAAAAGAAACGGATGAAGCGTCTCATAAATCCTGGAAGTCAAGTCCAAGATATGAGAGGGACAAGAGCTGGGATTAATTAATTAATGTTTCCCTCTCGTTGGCTCTGGTGTTTCGCCTCCCAGCGTGGACGTTCCAAGCACACTGTGCTCTCTCTGTCTATTCATTATAGATGAGATGGGTTTTCCCCGAGCAAACAAAAAATCCAGCCTGCACTGAATCACTCCGGGGTGGAACAGAGGGGACGCGGGGTTTATGTAATCCGGAGCGAGGCTCAGCTACCAAACCAAGCTCGAGGAGGCCTGAGAAATAACGATAAAACAGCACGCCCCATTCCTTTTTCAGAGCTTCTTGATTTAACAAAATCCTCAGTGAGTCACAAGGAAACAACCTGAAAAGAAAGGAGAGGTCTGGGTTTGGTGCCACTTATTGTTAGCATCACTTTGATGTTATAACTCTTTGAGATTTACTTCATACTTCCTGCCAAGATTTATCTAAGAGGGAAAAGCATCAGAGCGCGATTTTATCTGGAATAATGTATGTCATAGATATAAAAAAAAAAAAAATGTCCATTTGTTGGACCGAAGTGTGGAAACACGCGAATGTGCCTAAGAAGGCAAGGCAAAGTTATTTATATAGCACAATTCAACACAAGGCAATTCAAAGTGCTTTACATAAGCATTAAAAGCAGCAAGACACAATTAAAAACAATAAAAACAGTCAATTAAAATAGAAACACGAATAAAATAATAAAAAGCACAAGTCAAACAGTGTGCAAAAAAAAGTAAGGCAGTAGAGTACAGCAGATAAATGTTTAAGAAGAAAGAAAAAGAAAGTGAAGAGTACAGACAGACAGAGAGCTGTCATCAATCAAACGCCTTAGAAGTTTCTTGAATACATTAACTCTGCAGCTCTTTTATTCCAGCTCATCTGCCTCAATCCAGCCTCTTCATCCTCAAACTCGCCTGCTAAGTGCAGGCGTGAGCAGAGGAGAGGGAGCAGATTCCTGTCCTTCCTCCTGAGTGATCTCGGAGTTATGCAATCTCTGGATTGGTGACCTCACAGACGAGATGAGAGGGTTTGGAAAGGAAGGAGAACGGGAGAGGGAAGCTCCACAGGAGCGTGCTGTCTAGCAGGATTAATAAATTACGCCCATTCACACGTCTTTAAAAGTTGATATAACCCCTCTCCTTCCTCAAGTGGTTTCAGTCAAACTTTGATGAGGCGGTGTCACTTCAGCTTCGATTCATTCACCAAATCTGATTCGTTTCCACAGCGATGCACATTTGAGCCAAAGAAATAAAGTTCCATTCTCATCTAAAGTCTCCATTTCCATATTAAAATCATATTTGAGGCTCCTAATGGATGCATATTTCTGCGCTTCCAGAAGAAGAGGGTTAACTTTATTATCCCTGCAAGATGAAGAGCAGCGGACCCAAACTTAACAACCATCCACCTGCAGATGGGGATCAGTCGTGCGAATGGCGTCACTCTTCTGTGGCTCCTGCCAAAACCACAATTCTAGATCTGATATCCATAATTATTGTTTGGGACTACGTTAATCACACATGCACATGTTCTGACTCATATTGTTTATTATTATTATCTTTTTCTGCTGACAGAAGTGGTGAAATCCAGCGTTTGAACTTCTTCAATGGCCAATGTGTCCATGTTTTCCTCCATTGTCGCCTGTGTCAGCTCTACTTAGCTTTGTCCAGCTGATAACAGGCTCACCTGTGCCTCTCTCCTCACCTCCTTATGTCCCAAATACTGGTGCTGTTATGGATCAGAACATATTTAAAGGTGTGTTTCATCAGTCGTATTGAATAACTAAAGTTGTTTAGTTTGGGCTCAACCACACTCTGTGTGACAGCTTACGGTTGAATAAAATCGCTTTTTTGCGTTTCTCTTGGCACTGTTTGCTTGCTGGGCGTTGATACCCACGTCCACCCTGAGGTGTTTTCAGAGCCACCTTAAGTGTAAACAGCGTGTGGAGGAGTGATCACTCAGCACTGGAGCTGAGCCACTTCTTGTTACATTAATGTTAATTCCTTCATTCACACACTCACACACAGCCAAAACTGGACCTATTTATCTCTGCAGGCGCAAGAATACAGCGTGCTGACAGTCGTAATTACTCTGTTTCTGGCTGAATTTGAATTTCTATTTTGTCCAAGGTGTGTGTGTGTGTGTGTGTGTTCTGTCAGGATTCTTATCTCGCTGTGACACAACAACCACCGCGGCTCCACCACCTACCGCCGCCTTAGAACAGACACACGGACGGCGATCACAGCGAGGACTCGGCGCCTTCGCCCACGGATGCAGTCTGGTTATTTCAATCCTGTGTTTCTCCATCGTAGGAGATCTTTGAGCGCAGGAGGCTTTTTGCTCCGATGGATCTGTGTGTTTGAGAAGCTGTAAAACTGAAACTTTTGACTTTTTGGGGGATGCAGTTATTTGTTTATCATCGGGGGACCAGAGATTGAATTACACGCGGCCGGGCTTCTAGTCTGGCTGCTGGCCGCTGACACCCCCCACCTCCCCGCCCCCCCGCCCTCGACAACTAAATGTGAAGCCATTTGCCAAAAACATCGGTGACCTTTTGGCTGACTCTGATAATAAATTTACCGTTCAGCTAAGATCAAAGGGCTGCCAGCAGCATCTAGGAGAAGGTTGGGCTGTAGCCCAACAGCAGTCCAGCTTTTCTGCCTTTGTCCTCGATCGTCCCCCAGCGGCTCTGCTGCACTTGAAGCCAACGAGAGATAATAGCGGCTTATTGGTTTCTGCTTGAGGGCTCTTCATCAGAGCGAGATCTCTCCCGATGAAAAGAAGCTCTTGGCATTCAGCTGCGGCGTTCAGCTGGACCGCCGCTGCAGGCCCGGGCTGTTGTACGCCACACGGCCTGCTCGGGAGAGTTGCTGCTTTACGTGAATACATTAGTGCTGCAGTCCGTCATCAGAGGGGCCCTCGCGGGTCCCCTGGGTGTGGGCTGTGTGGCTCTTGGCCCTCTTCTGACTCTATTAATTATTTATTTCCTCTCCTCCTCGAAACCAGAGACTCTTGTCATGTGACGCTCAGCACTTTCATCATCGGCAGGAAAATGGTGGAATCACTTCTGCGCTTGTTGAGGCAAACGCACCGCGCCACTGATAACCCCTACGGAAACGACCCGTTGGTCTTCTGTCATAATCGGCAGGTGGATAACCTTTGACAGGCTGATACATGAACAAGCTGATTTGGTTTACTTGTAAGCGCTCTTCCTGCTCCACGATAACATTTTTCTTCCCTTCATCGTTTTGCTTCTGGTTGGATGTACAGTCACATGACCACATCCTTTTTCTTCCAGTAGCTATCCTTGGCCGCAAAGTGTGTGTCTCGCGTGTGTGTGTGTGTGTGTGTGTGTGGCTGTTTGGTTCTAAATGAGCCACTGGCACGTCCGCATGGAGACCGGATAGGTTTTCCGAGTTGTGGAAATAGCCACCGCGCGCCGTTGGAAACCTCCATCCCGGAGCGTTCCCGCTCCAGCCGTTTTCCAAAAGCATCCAAAATAGTTTCCGTGTGACGTGCCGCCAAAAGCGGCGGGGCCAAGTGGGTCAGCCGGTGATGAGTGGCAGATACGGGTGCTGACTGATGGGCCATGGTGGGGGTGGTGGGGGTCTCCTGCGTTCTGCTGCTGTTGCTATTGTTGATGCTCCCTCCTGAAGCCGTGGTCAGCCTGCTGACAGTTTGTAATCCTGCAGATTTTTTCCGCTATGGTGACGAGGGGGAGGGGGGGGTGTTAATCCCGGCATTTTGGCTCATGGGCCTATTTTAAAAAATCATTCTGTTGTGACATTTAGAGGAAAGTAATGTCCGGGACTAAGGTCAGAGAACCTTCAGCGCAGGTGTTCATATGTTCATCTGTCCAGTGTCAATCTTGGCCTTATTTCTTTGCATTTCTGCTCTTTCAGTACCGGATCGGTCAGCTCTACATGATCAGCAAACACAGCCACGAGCAGAGCGAGCGCGGGGAAGGCGTGGAGGTGGTCCAGAACGAGCCGTACGAAGATCCCGAGCACGGATCGGGACAGTTCACTGAGAAACGAATCTACCTCAACAAGTGAGTGTCTCAGTTTCCTTGTTCTTCATGAGTACCCAAATACGTAAAAGTTGACAATAAAAAAAAAGTCGTAGCAGATAAGGGCCATGGCTAACAGAACAGGCAAAATGGATCCGACCTGTAAATGTGACCCAAATCTTCGTCTCTATGAATCTGTGTGTTTTCAGTTGTTATCTGCTATTTAAAGGGGACATGAAACACTAGAACAAACGTTAACCATAAGATAGATGTACATATTTTAAAGCGTAACGCTGAAATAAAACAACTGAGTAATCAGCCGTTTTAAAGAAAATCCACTTTTTATATGTTCTTCTATGAGACAGAAACCCGAAACCAATTCAGTGACGTAGGGAGTGATGTAAAATAAAGATGGCGGCCAGTATGCTCCCAAAATGTCCCGTAAAAGTGGCTTTTCTTTAAAACGGCTGATTAATCAGATGTTTTATTTTAGCGTTTAAAATATGTACATCTATCTTATGGTATGCGTTTGTTCTAGAGGTTCATGTCCCCTTTAAAGATGCCTGTATAAACGTCATGGTTGCAGGTTCAGGGTGTATTCCTGCTGATCGCTGGGGTTAACCCCCCCATATAGGCCCTCGATCCGGCGTGTCTGTCAACGGAGCTGGATGGACGGACTGATTAAAGCGCGATTGTTTGAGCACGCGGGGACACTTAACTTCCCGAGCTTAGCTAAAGTTAGAGAGCATCCTGTCCTTGACTTACGCACATCATACATGTCACAGGTCACGGAAACTAAGAGCGCTTCAAGGTCGTGTGTTCCATCTCTCCCCCCTTCACGTTCATCAACACCATCCAGGCTTTGTGCTCATCCGTCCGGTCCAAGGTTCCTGCTGAAGGGGCTTTTTTCTCCCTCCAGAAGAACGACAAGGACAATGACAATGACAAAATTTTAAGATGGCATTGAGTTTTTTGTGAAGGTTTTTTGGTAATTACACCTCTAACCCACTGGGAGGGGAAAAATGTTTCACACACATTTCCCAGGAGAATTTTAAGAGCATCCTGATGCTAGCAGCAGTCACTGACAAAAACAAGTAGCTAATAAAGCAGACTGTTCTTTGGTAAACCGCCCACAGAGCACGTTTTTTTGGGAATAATCCTGTGAGCTCATGGCCGTCTCGTACTATCAGCCTGTTTTTGCCTGCAAACATGTCCAGTAAGTCCACTCTGAGTACTCATCGATGCAGGTCAAAGGTAACGCAGACGTACTCGAGATGATGTGCAGGCCTCCATTCAAGGATGCGCACGTGAGATAGAAGAGCAATAATCAAGTGTTTTCAGCCAGAGTCCGCTGTTGCGACCGCCAGACAGGCGCCACGTTTGCTGGAGTGTGCCAAATTTCCACGGGAGGCCGCTCCAACTGCGGCGCTGGTGTTCCCAACGGCAGCACGTGTTGGATGTGAGTCAAACGTCTGTTGTTGACAGATCCACTTTGCTCAGGTTCCAAAGCATAAAAAAACAATAACAAAGTTTACACTCGGGTGTGTTTGTCCAATCAGGGCCACAGTGGAAACATGGCGGGTGAGCGTTTGAGCACCCGGGGAAGAGGAGGGACCCGCCTCCTTGTTGTTGAGTGATCAGAACCGCAACTTATATACTTTAATTGTTAATGAAAGAGAAGAAGTCTTAATGTGTGGGTCTCTGCTGGGGGTAGTGGGGGTGTGGTCAGTGAATGTGATGGATAATTGGGTCGCATCTGCCTTCCTCCACCTACAGACCTCCTGTTCTAATGTTAAGCAGCAGCCTGTGTGTATGTGTGTGTGTGTGTGTATGTGTGTGTGTGTGTGTGTGTGTGTGTATGTGAGGATGGATGCTCTCCGGGGTGTTTGACAGTCTGTTGGAGAGCGCTCAGAGGGAACCTTCTGTCTCATGTTTCGATCTCTCAGCTTCAGCTTGAAACAGTAAATTGCAGCCGGTAAATAAACGTTTGGTGAAATGAATCAGACGGCGATTTCTGAGGCTACAAACGCGACAGCTTGTAGAGCTTAACTCCAGTTCTAGTATTTCTTGATTGGCTGGTATTCAGTTTGAAGAGAGCGATAACGCAAACTCATGCTATTACCAATGATCGGGGCTACAACATCACCCGTACATGCATGCGCTCCTCAAATTAGTGTCTTGCTAAAAGAGGGCTGGCCCTGCAGATCTCCTCCTTTAGCTGAACTCTCCGTGAGGTGCTTGCTTGGCTGCGAACGCCAGCATCTAGATTCCCTTTGTGCTGAGTAGTGGCTCCTCCTCGGCACATCTGTCATAGCGTGGCTTCACGGCAGGATTCGGCTTGTAATCACTGTCAGCAGCTTCTCCAGGTGCCACCGTGGCCGCCCTCCACCTCACAGCAGCGTCACCTATGCAGTAATTGTGTTTATTCACTTTGCATCTTCACCTCTGTGGTTTGTGTGTGTGTGTGTGTGTGTGTGTGTGTGTGCGTGTGTGTGTGTTTCAGTAAGCTACCTAGTTGGGCCAGAGCAGTGGTCCCTAAAATTTTCTATCTCACGGAGAAGGCTTGGAACTACTACCCGTACACTATCACAGGTAACGCTCACAACCTCTGCATGTTAACCTTTTATTAACATTTATTTAACATGTTTCCTCCTGACCTGACAAGTATATAGTTGTCATGTGACCATGCAACATAATGCTAACTGCGTCTTTACGGACGTTTTACGTGTTGGTTTGCCTTACGAATCCCTCATTTAATGTGTATAAATGCAACAGAAGATGCTAATCTTTTTCTTTTATTCCGCCCATGCTGAATTCATTTGCGTCCCGGTCATTCATCCCTGCCCATCGCCTTGGTGGTCTTCGTGGGGACAGAGTACACGGTAAGTAGTACCAACGCAAAACTGCTCTCGCTGAAAAAAATACTTTAATTCATATGGCTTTCAGCAGAGGTCGAAGGGCAAAGTAGCTGTATTCATGCTAAACGCAGCAAGTAAAGACAGCTTTTTGTCTGCCTTAGAGGGTTTTCTAGCATTTAGAAACAGTAACAACCCACAACAACAGCCATACTGTTGAATTTATTGAGCATGATCTTAACAATCGAGTTAATAAACTGGTAATTTTCTCTTGTCACTGTAGACAAACAATTACAGATCTATAAAAACATCAGCAGCGTGTCTATTTCGGGCGGTACTCTCCACTTGTGTGAACAGAAGCAACATTTCTGCCACACCGGCTCTGCAGACCTGTCCTCGGTTCACAGAACCACCTGTCGATATCGGCTAATCAAGCCAAATTCCCTTCTAAGGTGTCAGAAACCCCGCAGTTCCCATCGGGCGCCATCGACTGTGGCAAGGACGAGCGCTGGTCATCTCTGGGACATTAGCGCTGCTTTAAGCGATGACTGTGGCAGCAAAGAAACATCAGTCAAGTAAACAAAATCACCAGCCTGACGTTTCAGGTTGTTTTTTTTGTTTTTTTTTGTCTTTGCGTTTGATGGAGACCACGTCAGGTGACATGAAAGCTTAAAATCAGCAGTGAGGGCTGCATAAATGAACTTTTGCTTCAATAAAACATATGCAAGAGCTGAAGAGAGCCACTTGTGCTGTTTTCAAAGCAGCAGTCATTTGAATAAGAGCCTCAGACCAGAGTGAGGTCATTATATTGATGAGGCTTGCTGAGGCCGGGATTGATCCCGAGTTCAGCAGAGTTCGTGTCTGCGGAGTCTGACAGTCAAACACTGTTTATGTCTCAGAAATGATGGATTGGAGGTTTACTGAGGATGATGTGATTGTTGTATAGGAGCATGTTTGTGCCCCCTACCGTCTGAATTTTAATCACTCGGCTTCCAAGTACCAGTCATGTGACCAAATTTCGGTTTGTCGTGATCACAGTGGGTTTCTGGCACAACAAAGCCTGGTGGAGCACCATCAACATTAGCAAGTGCCCAGTGCACCTAAATATAAATCTGTCTCATTAACCGAATCACAAATTAATATATCAGAGGTGGAGGCCGAAAACACCTATATATATATATATATATATATATATATATATATATATATGAAGACTGACAGGATAGCACTATTATCGCCCCTCTCTCCTTTTAATACCTCCTCTGCTGCAGAAACATTAGCTGGGGGCATTTGTTTGGTCTGTTCCAGCCCTGTTGTGATATCTGAGGAAGAGCCTTCAGGGAATTTTCCTCATTTTGAGGCAGTAAAGCTAAACACATTTCTGGCAGAAACTCATAAAATAAAATAAGAAAAGTGACAACGTTTGTATTTGGTCAGCTGCACAGTGCCGCGCCACTAATGACATATATGAAATAGGGAAAAAAATGTAACTTATTTTGTGGTCGAGAGTGTGTGTGTGGATGTGTGTATGTTTGGGTGTGTGTATGTTTGGTGCGCCTGCAGTAGGACAGTGCTGTTTCTCTCACCTCCATCACACAGATCAGATGAGAGGAATCTGTCTTAAATCTCTCCCTGCTTGTCCTCTGTCTTCCCAGTGCTCCTTCCTGCCCAAGTTTTCCATCCACATAGAGACCAAATATGAGGACAACAAAGGCAGCAATGATAATGTGAGTAGACCTTCCTGGCTGGTGACTTGCAATTATTTCTCTCAAATTCTTCTGGGCACATTACTATTTTATTTTTGTTCTCACCCAGCTAATTCTTTCCGTTGCAAATGATAAAACTTGTTGAGCTTCTTTGTGGCTTAGTGTGTAATCGTTTCATTGTCTGGTTTTCAGATGTTCTTCATGAATCTTTTTATTAACTGGAGAGTTTATTCTCCTTTCTGCAAGTGATCAAACATCTCATTAGCATCAGACTTCATTTCCCTTTATTCATCTGAAAGAACAGCCTGTGACCTAGCTGGGTGGGAAATAAAACCCGTTCACAGAGCTAGCGCTTCCAAATGCATCGATTAAACACCTTTCTGAGTGAAAATTAAACTCCAGCCAGTGCAGAAATATATATAATCACTAAATAATTACACACCACAATGCATTTTCTTCTATTAAGCTTTGATTTAATTCATCCTCGGACCTCATCTTAATCAGCGCACAAGGTTTTGATTCATGCAGATAAAAACAAAGTCCATCAGGGAAGGTAAGTGGTGAGGTTGTCCTACAGCAGCACATGTGGGTGAGCATTTACAATTACTCGTTTCCTTCTATAAGCATCACTTAGCAGGAAGCAGCCACACCGCCGTTACGCAACCTCCAACCGCGATGAGGATAAAGATGACGGGCTGCAGCGCCACTCTGCGGTGGCTCTGGGGTACTGCAGTAAACCCAGCTTTGGAAGCCGGTGGTGGTTTCACCTTTAAAAGTGACCATAACACTATGAATGGGGACGGGGAGGTGTTTTCTACTTCAGCTTCCCAGTTGTTTTGTTTTTCTTCTGTTGTTCTTCTCTGTTAGTGTCTCCTAGCCCCCCCCTCCCTTTTTTTTCCACATTTGAAACACCTTGAAAAAAAAAAAAAAACTTTGAAGGCTGTAGGAGGTGTGAACATATCAGGGAGTGAGTCAGGAAAGATCTGAGAGTGTGAATCAAAACTCAACGAGCACACTGCGCTGACTGTGTGTGTCACAGCCGTCCTCACACGCTGCTCCTAACCATTGTCTGAAATAAAAAAATGAGACCATGATGTTGGCTGTAAATTTTTTTCCCCTGTTCTTTCTGTCCAGATCTTAACGTGTAGTCCGAATGGCAGTTGCAGCACATCATCTGCGTAAAGTGCGTTAATGGAGCCCGCTGCTCATACGCCCAACCTGCTCCCTGTTTTCCAGATCTTCGGCACGGAGCTCAGAGACGAGGAAACGGAGGTGTGGTTCGTGGACATAGCCTATGATGAGATCCCAGAGCGCTACTACAAGGAGTCAGAGGTAAGTGGACTCAAGTCCGTGACTCCAGGGCCCCGAAAGGTCAAAGTAATGCACACACACACACACACACACACACACATAACACAAAGGAAGATGGAGAATTGCTAAAAAACATAGAAGAAGCAGAATGGGGTGGACAAATGGAATGGTGTGTTATCTCTCACTGCCAGCTTGTTTTTTTTTTTTGTTTTTTTTTTGACCGCCAGCTGGCCATCAGCCTCCTCAGACTGATGGAAATTCATGTTAGCGTGTGGGGGAGGTGATGGACATTAGCCACGGTGATTTGATATTTGTATGCGTGCACGCGTGCGCCCATCTATCAGGGTGTGATGGTGATAAAAAGCTGGGCTATTAATAATCAAGTAGGGTCATGATACCACGCTGTGGTGTTCTATTATAGACGCCCTCACTTATGCGTGCACACATGCACACACACACACATGCACCACTGGGCTTTATAGTCTGGTTTTATCTACTCGGAGCCAAGAATAACACCAAGATCCCGCAGAGGGCTGAAAGTGTCACATGGTCAAATGTAAATACGTTTGAAGACAAAGGTGTTTGGACGAGAATTGTACACGAAAAACGTTTGTGTTGGTACCCCAAAAAAGAAATGATCATCCTAAAAATGTAAATGAATAGTAGGACTATAATGCCAGAAATGTTCCTCTCAGGTATTGTTTTTTTCTGATTTTGTTTTGCCCTGATCCAAACGTCCAGGCTTCGGAGTCACACTGGTTGCCGTGAAAATAAATCTCTTGTAATTAAAGCTGAATATTGAGACTTTTTGCTGATTCATGTTATAGACTCAAAGGAAAGGTAACTTCTTATTTATTATGTCACTTCTGAATAAAAATGACTAGAGCGTCCCAAAACTGAACATCTTGATTGCCCTCTGCTGGTAGACTGCAGTAATGGAACAACATTTTTGGTCATTCTGCTAACACAAGGACATAATTGGTCAGACTTTTTAGAAAAAGATGACACAATGTTTCCTAATCTGCCAACAGACTGGTACTTTTATTAGCTGAGCCTTTCCCTGAAGATTTGTTCAGCTTCCCCCCCTCACACACACACACACACACACACACACACACACACACACACACACACACACACACACACACGGTCAGACACATGACACCCAGGACAAATGAGCACTGCAGCATAATTAGTCTATAGGGGGCTGTGATTAATGCGTGTTAATAAGTGTGTGATTAGGTCATTCAGCCCTGCTGTAGGCTCCTAAATGAATGCAGGTGATCCCGTTCATTAAGCAGTGTGTGTGTGTGTGTGTGTGTGTGTGTGTGTGTCAGACACAGAAAAGTTGGGATTAACCTTTTCAGCAGTGTCATACATAGATCTCAGGTCCTGATGAAGAATTGTTATTGGGAATATTTTCCTCTCTCACCACCACTGCAGGACCTGCGTTCCTTCAAGTCAAAGAAGACGGATCGAGGCCTCCTGCAGGAAGGATGGATCAACAGCCAGGACCCCATCATGTGTTCCTACAAACTGGTCACGGTCAAGTTTGAGGTCTGGGGCCTGCAGTCACGCGTGGAGCAGTTTGTGCACAAGGTGGGGATGCAGAGTGTGTGTGCGTTATTATGATCCTATGAGGTGGGGAGATAGAGATTTTCCCCTCTGGGTCAAATATTTTCACCCAGAGAAATTGGTGTCGCTGCCAGCCAGACAAACGGACCAGACCCATTTATCAGCAGCTCACCTCCCACAGAGCATCACCCTCCTGCACTCTGTGAACTTGATATCTCTTTATTTCTATAAACTCATCACGTCAGCATCTGTTCGTCAGGTGTCCCTGTCTCCTTACACACACACACACACACACACACACACACACACACACACACACATTATTCTTTACCGGTGACATGAAATAGTTTGAAAGTCTGAACAACCTTCAGAGGACGGTGATGCCTTCTGACTCACATCTTCTCCTTCGACTGCTCTTCCAGGTGATTCGAGATGTGCTTCTTTTGGGACACAGACAGGCCTTCGCCTGGGTAGACGAGTGGATCGGTGAGTCTTCTGGTTCCGGTTGCTGCTCGTCTGAAGCAGAATCGTGAAGCAGTTTACAGTCTTTTTTTTTTAAATATTTCCACTTTTCAACATAGATTCCTCCTAGTTTTACACACTGCTTAATAACATCATCAAAATCGTCTCTTTTTCGCTCAATGTTGGCTTAATTTTTTATATTTATGCTCTCTATTTTTTCTTAACTGTACATAGTGGCTGCTATTATTGTGTTAACTGTATAAACTGCTTACAGCCTTGATTGGGGACAAATAAAGTTAAATTAGGTGGGAGTTTGAATCTGCCTAAAATCCTTTGATGCTGTATTTTATGAAAGTGTAAGAAACTCATCAGTGTGTCTCCATGCCAACAGACATGACCATGGAGGAGGTCAGAGAGTACGAGCGTGCCACACAGGAAGCCACCAACCTCAAGATCGGCACGTTCCCCCCTGCCATCTCCATTTCAGAGACCCCGCTGCCATCCTGCGCCCGCGGCGGCCCCAACAGCGCACCGTCCACTCCCCTCTCCACAGAAGCTCCAGAGTTTCTGACCGTGCCAAAAGAGCGTCCCAGGAAGAAGTCGGCGCCGGAGACCCTGACCCTGCCGGACCCTGGCCGCAGGGATTCCATCTTCAAACTGCCTGCCTTCTTTTCCTGGAACTCCAGTCCACAGCCGGAATGAGACCCCCCCCATCACCACCACTGCCCACCGCCGGTCGGCAATCGTCCTCAGCCCGGACAGCACATCCCAAAATGCAATCCCGCCCCCCCACCTTCGGCCGGCTAAAGTTAAGGAGATTTTACGAAGCCCCGGTGATCTCAGCCCCTCCAGAAGACTCTCAGACGGGCGGCCTGACACCTACAGTCCTGCTAGGTGTACACGATAATGTAGGTCCTCCTCACACGGCCGGTGCTGAGATCGGAGTTCCATCAGTCAGCCTGAGAGTAGTGTACATTCAGGATTTCACCCCCCAGAGCGTCGCCTGACGACCCAAGTCAGTCTACACAGACATGTACAGAGTTCCCCGTTCTCGTGGTTGTGTCCGTTTGTGGTTGGGACCTTCTTGAACACTGTATCAGTTGTGTATGATGGTTTTCACCTGTGCTTGTGTATTCTTACGCTGTATAAACATTTAGGATGTGGGTACTTTATATATCCAGTGATGCTGCATGATTGGGACATTTTCTGTCACTCTAGCTTGGCTTCAAGGTCGTGTCCTCACAGACGTGTCAGATGGTCCACGTGTTATCGCGCCGCTTTATCCACTGTAACTATCAGCATTTTGTATGAATTCTGTTGTATTTTATTGTCAGGTGCTGTTGTGAATGTCGCCACCGCCGTCTATGAGGAGCACCGTCTACTTCTCCATAAAAAGTGTGAGCACTTTGATTATTCCCACCATTTTGAAGTGTTAACATGACAGTACATCCACTGTAACTTTAATAGTGTATGCAGACTTTAAAATAAACTAATTCACATTACACGTCTTATGCTTTCGGAGCATTTTTCCTGATGAAACACCAGTCCAGAGTCAGTTATAGTAAAAACTTTAATGAAAAAATATGACACAGAAGAAGGCACCACCACTCCCTGCATTTAAGTGATTCAGTACAACTTTAGATGGCCCACCAATAAACAGCATATTATAATAAATAAATATTGAGATGAATGTTTTTGTCTCTACACCAAACGGAGAACAACGACAAACTCATGAAACATTTAAAGCTTAAAAATGTGCCACAGTAACTATATGAATGTGCTATAATGAGTCCAACACAAATTGTGAGAGTGGAACAACAAAATTAGGATATGTTTATGTGTAAACGTAATGGAGCCGCTGCTGGACATTTTAAGTGCCAGACAAAAGATTTTTTTTTCCCTTTCATTATTTTTCCTGTTGGTCTTTGGTGAGGAAGCTCCTTTGTTGATCCCTGAGGTTTCGCATGGCATCGAGGAAAAATTCATACCAGAAAAAGGTAAACCCCGTAGACAGCGCAGCCTTTAGCAAGCTGGGCGACAGGCCTTTGAATAAGCCGCGGAGCCCCTCCTCCTTGACTACCTGGACCACGCAGTGCAGCAGGCCCCTGTAGCTCCGCACCTGAGCGTGAAAATCAGAACATTTGGAACATGAAAAATCCTTCCTGCCAAAAACAAAACCGAACCAACAGAGAGCCTACCTGTCCAAACTGAATCCTGGCTGCCTCGAAGCCCCCCACTTGCAGCCGCTTCTTCAAGAGGTCGAGGGGATACGTGATGGTTTTGCTGATCACTCCGGCGCCGCCGCCACACAGCAGGCTCCGCAGGTTACCTTCACGGGAGTCAAAAAAAATTAAGAACCTTGCCTGTGAAACTTTAAAGGTAGTGGGTTTCAGGTTCACTGACCTCCAGAGTCTGCAGCTGTTGGCGGCGGAGCCAGCAACCTTTTGAAGACGTTGTAGGAAAAGAACTGCAGCCCGGCGTATGGAAAAACGGCGAGCAGCGTTGGGGAGAGACCGCGGTAAAAGGTTAACGCTCCCTCCGTGCTGCACATCGTACACACGGCGTGTCGCAGGTTACTGTACACCTGAGAAGACAGATGGAGCAGAAAGCTGAAGAAACGAGTATGTTGCTAAAATTACAGCCATTTTTAATAAAGAATAACAATTGAAAAATAAAGGTAAAAAAGCGAGTTAATGTTGGTGACACTAGCGTCTACCTTGGGTTCTCCCTGAGCAGCAAAACGCGTCCTCAAGGTGTCCAGCGGCTGACAGACTACTGTGGCAGAGCAGGCGGCCAGACCTCCACACACAAAGTGAACTCCCGACGTCTGGCTGTCGTACGGCGTCGTCTCGTGGACCACTTTGGTCAGAAACTCAAAACTGGTAAACTGAAAAAGCACCACAGCACACGTCTCACTGTCGCATAAAATCTGCGTCTAGTTTCCCCTCCCGAGGTCGCCCTTTCCAGACCTGGACAGCGCCGTAGCAGATGGAAAGGAGCTGTGCGGGGATGTGGCCTTTCCAAAAAGCGGAGAGGCCCTCCTCTGAAAGTATACGCCGGGAGGCCTGACACACTCCCCAGTACTTTCCCTCTGGACGATGTGCTGACACAGGCTCAATCTGGAGCTGTGGGGAAAGTCTGAGATCAGCTGCTGCAGAATCTGAAGTCACATCAAGTGACAATAAAAGCCAATAATGATCATGAATAATCACTATTTCTAGATACTGTATTTAGATATACATACTTGACTTCACAGAAGATATATAGATGCATATTTACCTGGAATCTGATTTTTAGCACATCCAAGGGGCTGATGAGGGCTCGTGTGACCATCCCGGCTGCTGACCCGGCTAAAGCCGCCTCCTTGGGAGAAGGGCCTGCACCCTGAGCACCAGGATTGTAGCCCACCATGTCTCTGCAGGGTCTGCTATAAAGGTTTGTAATATTGTGTAACTGTGAATTTTCAAGGGAGGAGCTATGATGTCAGTGTGAAATGGGTGTATAATCCCAGGAGTATTTATATATATATATATATGGCAATATTTAGATGTATTTTTTCTAATTATGCAAATTATTTTGTATTTCTATTAAATGAGGTTTGCTTTTTTATTTAAGATTTGCTGCATTTAAAAGTATTGCAATCAGATTACTGCTGTGCTAAATTTCTGGCATTTTATTCATTTCTAGAATGTATAATCTGCATCCGACATGAGGTCATCTGTGACAGTTTCCAGCATCCATGTTCCTGTGTCTTTAATGATTCATTTCATTCCACTAAGCAGATCTTTCTGTCTGTGTACAAAAGGTAAGTTACCATGGTTACCACGGTTATAATGGAACCTTTTGTACATCAGTGGCTCTAAAACTATTGCGTGACTTCCAGGAAAACAGGGTGCATTTAAAAGATTTCTTCTTTCTCAGAATTACAGACCCCTGAAGGGAAAAGCCGAAAGTTTAATAGTTTAATAGTTGCTAACATCATGAAAATCAGATCCTCCTACTTCTACATTTGTATTTTTTTAACACAAGGTTTTGGGGGAATTATCATGTTTGATTTGAGTTGATTAGACTAAAAATTTAAATTTAAAATCTATTCGCCACATATTGCCCTACTGAACAAAATCATGCTAAGTATAGTCTGCTGTATTAAAAATAACAACACAAATAGCGTGTTGTAAAAATCTAGAGGTTTTATATGTTTAACATAATGTTCAGCATATTTAGAGGACATGTGTTCTCCTCTAATCTGGGACATCGGAAGTGGCTAAACCAAGGTACCAATAACAAAAATAAGAATTTAATATAAAGAAAGGCACTTACCTTAATGTGCGTTTTTCATTGAATTGAATTGAATAAAAATATAGGTAAATGTAGAACTGTGAACCCCCACATGTACAGTCCTATACCTTCACAAGACATTTTTACTGCACACCAGAAGCAGCAAACATCATTTCCGGGTTGTACAAGCTTCTGAAAACGTCAAGATGACTCCCCTCCTCTCGTTGGCAACATACACCGGAAGTAATAAGTGGCTTCATTCAATATGATCAGCCCGAATCAGCTGGCCGATACTCATCTTGACGTTACGCCTGATCTTTAAAATGCTACGTCGCATAATGTAGGTCTACATTTTTCAGGTGAAATAATCAACTTTTAATAACGTTCGATGTAAAAATTTATGATTCTTACACTGGGGGAAAATCTGCACCTCGTTTTCCAAATGTAAGTTATATTTAATGCGATTTTTGATTAGTCAGTATGGTGTTAATTGAATCTCGTCTTTTTTTTAACAACTGACTGTAATTTATAGTTGGTGATTATATACTGAAAACCTATCTAATCTATATATACTATTGGATGAAGCTAACCAAATTTAGCGTTGCTATTTTACACGAGTGTCATTTCATTCATTCTGGCATTGTTGAGGCAAGTACGTGCAATAGTTAGCTAGCAAGCTAACAAAAACAATTACCACAAAGTGTTTAGTGCTACATTGGCTTACCAAAAAAGCCAAAAACTTTTCTAAATTCACGTTTCATTAACTGTAAAATAGCATAAAAGCAAGATAACGTAATACTTAATCACAATGAGTGTAGGGCTGAAATATTAGGCTAATACCCTGTTGATGGACTGCTAAGGTGAACCCTGTTAATAGTCTACTTTAGTTGTTAAATTTGTTTATTTCAGGGGAATATGGTGGGCTTTTTGACCCGGGTTTGCCCGTGTAATCCCCTTTATCTTCTCGTGAATGGGCTGTGGAGGGCAGCCAGTTTGAAAGCAGGGGATGTTACTGTTATTGTTGTCATTCGAATTGTTCTGCTTTGTCTGTGACGTATTTTGTATCCAGTTTAATAGTTATATATCCGACAATTGTTATGAAATCTCTAATATTTTTTCCACTCTTGCGTTTCTTGTGACAGCTCTCAGGTCTAAATTAGTATATCCAGGATGGAAAGCCCTACTGAAGACTACAAGATCCAGTCATTTGACCAGGACACCCAGATGTTGTTGAAAACAGCATTGAAAGGTCAGCATGTCTCTACAGTCCGCTAAATGAATTTCATAATTCTATGTTCATTGCATGGATGATACTTGTATATACAGTTTTATGGATGTGTTTTTGTGTCTTTTAGACCCAGGTTCAGTAAACCTAGAGAAGGTGTCAAATATCATTATTGATCAGTCATTAAAGGATCAAATGTTCAGCAAAGAGGCTGGACGGATCTGCTACACCATTGTGCAGGTTAAAGCTCTTTCTGTCTTTGTTAAATAGTCATTAATTATGTGTTAGTTTGGTTTGGTTTGGTTTATGAAGCCCTAACACATTTTAACATGTCAGGCATAGCATTTCAGACTTAAATGCAGTGGTTTGTTTTTCTTCTGACTTTTCTTCCCTCTGTCTGACCTTAACTGGTTACCATGTGCAGGCTGAAGCCAAACAGAACAATGGAAGTGTGTTTCGGAGGAACTTATTAAACCGGCTTCAGCAAGAATTCAAGAACCGTGAGGAGATGAGAAAGTGCTCCCTCCAGGAGTGGGTCTGCTTTGTCACATTCATCTGCAACATCTTTGACTACCTCAAAGTAACTTGCCTTTCAATTTCCTTTGGGAGTTTTAAACACTACCTCCTCAGTTTGATTGCATTTCTTTTTAGATTTTATACCTGATAGATTGATTGATTTATTTATTTATTTTTTGACTGCTTTTGGTGTGTCTTCATATTAAGGTGAACAACATGCCGATGCTGGCTCTGGTCCATCCTGTGTTTGATTGTTTGATGAGACTAACCTATCCTGATGCTCTGTTGAATGAAGAGGAAGTAAGAATTTATACCCTTTTAACAACACCATCTAGAAAAAGCGTGTTTTTGCAGCAGATACAGATATGGTACTGATTTCCTCCGCTTTTTTCTTTAGGTGGACTGTCTGGTGCTGCAGCTGCATCGCATCGGAGAGCAGCTGGAGAACGCAAACCGACCACGGATGGACGAGCTTTTCTTCCGGCTTCGGGATGGCTTCCTACTGCAGGAAGGCCTCAGCTCCATGTCCCGCCTGCTGCTGTTGGAGATCCTGGAGTTCCGAGCCGGAGGCTGGTCGCTCAGCGCCACTGCAGACAAGTACTACTACAGTGAAATTGCCGAGTAGGATTGTTGCAAGAGCATCATTGCTACAGGTATTTTAGCCAGCATTCGGATACCACTGTCTAATCACCACTGATTACAAAACCAGCAAGGTCT
Organism: Pao palembangensis; assembly: GCA_015343265.1. Lineage (NCBI taxonomy): Eukaryota > Metazoa > Chordata > Actinopteri > Tetraodontiformes > Tetraodontidae > Pao > Pao palembangensis. The sequence continues at coordinate 14,960,429 of CM027085.1, read as the reverse complement.
TCTCATTAGGGAGACCAGTAGAGGTTTCCTGACAGTGCAGTTCAGAGTAAAACGACTTTATTTTGCCTGTTTGGTGAAATTACTGGTGCCATGGATACAGTACGGAGCTGAAAAATAAGGTAAAGCAATATTCAGGTGAACTTTTAAGTATGATTGCAGCTGATGATGACACTGATATTACGGAGTATTTATAAAACATGCAGGCATTCAGGTTTTGAGAAAACATTTCAATGTCCCTTTTATTGATATTTTTTAAATAGAATCCAAATAGCTTAAAAGCTGATTTGAACTTTGCATTGCTGTGACCAATGGTTTTAACTGAAACATGCCAGTACTGTGGCATTTAGTCGAGCTTACAGTTTTATATTTTTTATACACCTTTAAAGTTTTGTTTGATCAGTCAAGAGGGATTCCTGTAATTTTGCCACAGAATCCCTTTCCATTCAGAGAACTTTATCTTTTATTGCCCAAAAAAGGCCCATTTTGCTTCCACATTCTAACAAAACAGATTTGAGGGAAGTTAGTCTTTTGGGGCTCCTTTGAATTGTCTCAGTAAATTTAGCTTTGAGCCTCTGAAAATGGAACAGTTTGCCATAAAATTTCTGTTTGGTAAAACCCCTTAAAATTAAAAGTTTACGCTGTGACTACGATCCACACTGTTGCTTAGTATCCTCAGTCAGTGAAGTTTCTTTAAAATGTTTCTCTAATTTCAGCTACCACCAACACAAACTGTATACCTTAGTCCACTTCTGATGCTGGAGTCTGTTGTTACCTTTGTTGATAAAAAGTACAGCAAACACTAAAGATTCTGCAATTCTCCAACAAGCAGATACAAATATTATGAAATTAGCCCAAATGGCATTTGCTTGAAAACATTAGGGTCAGTGATCACATTTTTTATAAAGCTATATTTGAAAGTACTAGACAGTACTGACTTAAATGAGTATACTACATTTTTACACATTTGTGTTTTGTATAGTTCATTAAATGTATTTGTTGTAATAAATCTGGATTTCTCCCATCTCACTGTGTTTATTTGTATTTGTACAGAATGAAAAGGAACTCTAACATTGTTAACATTTATATTGGTTTCCCAGTAAAAGATTTTGTTTTCTATTTACAGTAGCACTTTGAACAAAAGAACAGTAAATCTCTCAAGGATCCATCTGACTAACATGTAAATCCCATCAGTCCTCAGAGGAAATGTGAGCTGAAGACGCTCATCCGTTTCGCTCTACCACCAACGGTAGTGAGCGTATGCCCTGTTGGCTTCAGCCATCTTGTGCAGTTCATACTTTTTCTTGATAACATTGCCCTCCTTTGCAAATGCTGCCAGCAGCTCCTGCGACAGTTTCTCATCCATGTGCGTGCGTCTGTGTTTGTTCTCCCTGCACTCGGTGATCATCCATTTCATGGCAAGAAAGCGTCGTCTATTCTCTGTGAGAGGGATAGGCACCTGAGCGGAGTTGGAGACCACACAGAACATGATTATAATTTAATTTCATTAAATGATCAACGACGAGGGCTTTTCTGGCTAAGCACTTGCCTGGTAGTTCTTTCCACCCTTCTGTATGGTGGCCAACCCAACAACAGGTTTACAGTTGTCCAGAGCCTGATGAAAGATGGTGTAGGGGTTACACTCAATCTCTTCTTTATTCTCCTCTGAGGCTTTGTGGTATTTCTCTACTTGTTTTCTTTTAATGTTTTCCAGGGTCTGGAAGAGGAACAAAAAAAACAATCCATATTATTTCGTAAAGGGGCATCTCACCATTTCTTTCAGTGCTCCTTACCTGTGTTAAGATTTCTTGAGCTAAAACCTTGTTTCCATGTTTCATAATCATGTTGGTAAATTTACTGAAAAACGCAATAGTAAAGATCAGCTGTGTAGATTTAACGAAAAGGGGTAGTTTCAGAGATCTGGGATGTTACTTTGTTCTACCTGAGGACAGGATCGCTGAAGACCGAGCTGGTGACTCCAATTGGTGCGGATTTGATGGGTCTGAGTGCTTTAAGCTCCAGCTGCTTCTTTTCCTCAGCACTTAGTTCTGTCTCTGGTCTATTGTATGCCTCCTTTCGCACCTCTGGCTCCAAGTAGTATGGGTTGTATCTGCTCCATCGTGCAAAGAACACCCTGCAGAAAACAGTTATAAAAAACTTGTGCAATGCATGTAAGAACAAAATGCCATAGACAAAATGATCAAAGACAAAGAATGGTAATTTGTGGCGAGTAATGATTACATCATAAGCGAATACCAAAAGACATTAGCTTTATCAATTTCAAGACAGAAATAAAACACATGTTGAATGTATCATTTAAGATATTTCAGGGTATTTCAGCTGTTATATTAATGTTTTAAAGGTTTTGAAATTTGGGCATCTTAGCACCCGTGATTGTGTATTTTGGGTCTATTAATTCATTTATAATGTGTGACTGGAATGCAAGAAAAACACGCCATAGAATGATATACGAAACAACCAACAGTTAATTGCTCTAATATTAACAAATATATATAAGTACCTTGGCGTCCAAGGTTTCAACAATCCTGAGATGGAAGCAGCCATCTTGAAAATGTGTTCGCCAAGACCCTAGAGCAGTATCTCCTGCAGGTGCCTTCATAAAAAAAAAAAAAATAATAATAATAAGAAGAAGAAGAAGAAGAAAATAGGTTTTCGGTAATTTTTTTTAATTGAATGTAACTGAGTTAAATTAGTGTTACATTAGTATTTTTGTTTTATCTATTCGTTAATTTATATTTTGCACAATATGAAATTCGGTCCTCTCGCGCCGGTGACATCACGCAATGTTTTTAGTGCTATGGCGTACCAGGAAGGGGAATCGCTTGAATCTTGGCTCAGTGAGTGATGAATCCTCTTCAATGAATTAAATATCAGTGAATATTAGCTACACATGTCAGCTGGGTTGACAGGGCAATAAATCCGACAGCGCAGGAGCTGTCAGTTCGCTCAGGCCATGTTTTAGGATGACTCAAAGCTACTTCAGGTCCCAGTCAGCGCTTTGTATCATTAGCATGATAATTAGGAGGGGACTTTAATAAATACTGTCTGGGTCGCGTTAAATGTCACATTGAGCCAGTGGGTTGTGGAAGCTTTGCAAAGAGTTCATTTTGCAGGTTGCACTGCATAATTATCGTGTATGTGTTTTTGTATCAGATAAAGCCACACATCCGACAAACAGACAGGAAGACTGGGAGTACATCATAGGCTTCTGCGATCAGATCAACAAGGAGCTTGAGGGGTACCTTTTTGAAATAGAGCCAATCTGTTTTCCTAGTTGTGTTGGATCAGTATATCTTTTATCTTTCTTTTTTCTTTCTTTAGTCCTCAAATAGCTGTTACTCTGCTTGTGCACAAAATCCACTCACCACAGGAATGGGAGGCTCTACAGACTCTTACAGTAAGAAAACCTGCAACAAGAAAACCCTCCATCTTAAAAACTATCATTTAATTTAAGCTGTTCTGTCCAGGTATTGGAGGCATGTATGAAGAACTGCGGGAGGAGGTTTCATAAAGAAGTGGGGAAATACCGATTTTTAAATGAGCTAATAAAAGTAGTGTCTCCCAAGGTAAGTTCACATTTCATGTTAAAGAAAACTGTGCTCGCCATTCTGACCTTTTTATAATTACCTCTTGTGTCCAGTACATGGGTGATAGTACACCTGAAAAGGTCAAGATGAAGATTGTAGAGATGCTGTACAGCTGGACGGTGGCTTTTCCAAATGAGACAAAAATCAGTGAAGCCTACCAGACATTAAAAAGCCAAGGTGCATCAAGATGACTATTAAAAGGTCTATGACAGGGCGTCTGCGTGAAAGAAAATGACTAATCCAGCCATTTCTCCTATCACAAGGTCTTGTGGCACGGGACCCAGAGTTGCCGCTGGACAAGACTCTGATCCCTTCTCCTCCAACGAGACCCAAACATCCGGTATTTGACAACGAGGACATGGGCAAGGTGAAAAAGTGAAGGAAAACTACATCTGATGCATTTCCATTAGATTGGAGAGTTTTATGTTACTGTGGCTTAATTTGAAATGTGTGTGTGTGTGTGTGTGTGTGTGTGTGTGTCTAGCTGCTTGCTGAGCTTCTCCGCAGTAAAAATCCAGAGGACCTCCTAGAAGCCAACAGATTAATCAAAAACATGGTAAAAGAGGTAAGAACAGTTCTATGGTACCCATAAATTACATTTGCTCTCAGCTTCGGTCCTCTGGTACAACAGGAAAGTAACGGTGTGATGAATTACCAGAACATTTTAAATATTCATATCCTTTACTTGACTTGTCAGTAATGATGTGAGCGTTTGCTTTGCTGTGCTGCTGTCAGGACGAGGCCCGTGTCCATAAGGTCACCAAACGCTTACACACACTAGAGGAGGTGAACGTCAATGTGAAGCTGCTGACGGAGATGCTGTCCCACTACGATAAAGACAGCTCCACGGACTCAGACAAGGAAATCATTAAGGTTTTACTCAAGCTTAAGCAAAAATTGAAGTTGATAGATTGAAAAATACTAGAATATATAATGAGTTATCCTAGTACAGTAGTTTACAGGAAATAATAAAATAAATATTTTAAATTCTTTTCCAGTTGCTGATTTTCTTTGTTTTTGTTCAAATGTTCTTTTAATGTCTCAGGAACTCTATGAGAGGTGCGACAAGCTGAGGCATGCTGCTTTTAAAATGGCCACCGAGACCGAGGACAATGACACCAGTTTAGGTTTGCTGCTTTGGGGTTTCTTCAGCGTTGACTTGTTCTGACTGTAACGTCTGACCTGTGGTTCCTCAGGTGACATCCTGCAGGCCAGCGATGACCTCTCCAGGGTCATTAACTCCTATAAGAAGATTGTCGAGGGCCAGCCTATTAACGGTGACACTGAAGAGCCCCGATCTACAGCTGGATACAGTGAGAGTGGTGGGGCTCATTGTTTATTTTGTATGAAATTTATAATGTAACTGATATCCTGCCACTTTGTCTTAGTTGTTCTCTTGTGACTCATCAGATGCCACGGATACGCTGATCGACCTCACTGGACTTGATGCTCCCAGCCCTCCTCAACCTGACCTCTTTCCTTCCCAGTCCTTAAATCCTGTCTCTACCAGTTCTTCAGCCTTCCCCGTGCCTGTCCTTCCTCCTCCTCCCAAACACCTCGCAGGCTCCCACGGAAGTCAGAGCAGCAGCCCGAGCCATCCTCCACTCAACAAGGCCTCCGCTGCTCTGTCCTTCCTTGACGATGAGCTCCTGTCTTTAGGTAGGAGAGCCCCCCATTCACAAACACTCTCAACATGGACGTTGGTGCTTTATGATAACGAGAGATCTGTGTTTTGATGAGGAAGAATGCTCACAACTGCTTTCAGGACTGAACGACCCTCCTGGGACCCTGAACAGCCAACCAAAGCCCAAGCTGAACGAGTTGTCCAATCAGTGGACCTCCCTGCAGGTACACGTCATTTGATTTGTGAGCAAAATGCTAACTGTGTTTATGAGTATGTAACAGAAGGAAGTTGATTATTTTCTTGCGTCTGTATATCGCGGTAGGCTCCAGCTTCAGGTGCAGATATCTTTGGCAGTACAACTGGTTCAGGGCCCACAGTTGACCCACCCTCCACTGCTGCCGCTACTACTTCACAGAATCTGCAAGATCTGATGGGCTTTTCAGATCACAACAGGTACTCTGACATCAGCAGGGAATCCCCACCTGCACCTACTCTATGACTCTCTGTTGCTATTGGCGATCCATCGTGTGAAATTCTTCCAGTTTGTCCTGTCAGATGACAGCTGGAGGGAGCAGCTTTAGGATTCCTGCAGCAGTGCCTGCTCTTGTGCCCAGGCAAAGCTGTCCCTCCTCACCCTCTCTCCTCCAGCATCCAATACCCGGCTCTCCTGCGTTGTCCTACGCCAAGGCCCGGGATCTCGGCTCAGCCCCGGGCAGTCCACTGTTTCACTTCCTCTCCCCCAGTCACCCTCCACTTCACAGCAGCCCGGGACGAGCTACAGACATGTCACTGAGCAATGTGCACGTCCCTCTGGAAGCCATCAGACCCAGTGAGGACAGAGAATGTGCTTGACTTGTTCCCAAAATAATGAAATAAGACTGTAAATGTTGCCTTTCTGCTGCTCTGATTGGCTTTTTCCATTTGCTGTCAGGTAAAGTGCTTCCTGTGACAGCCTATGACAAAGACGGTGTTCGTATGCTTCTCAACTTTGCCTCTGACTGTCCAACCGGCAGACCTGATGTGCTAGTCATGGTGGTGTCCTTGCTCAACACAGCGCCCCTGGCTGTTCACAATGTGCAACTGCAAGCCGCTGTTCCCAAGGTAGAGCGAGTGTGATCATTGATTTCTCTTCTTAAATGCTTTGTTTGTGATGAAAGGTTCATTTTAAAAGGTTACTAAAAGGTCCCAATCCCTGCCTCACTCTTTAAAATCCCATCAGTCAATGAAGGTGAAGCTGCAGCCTCCATCAGCGACAGAACTGGCACCGTTTAACCCCATTTTACCTCCGGCCTCCATCACACAGATTATGTTACTGGCCAATCCAACAAAGGTACGTCACATGATGTAAACACACAGAATCTGTTGGTGGTGGCTAATGGAGTGCATCCTCACAGGAGAAGGTGCGAATGCGTTACAAGCTGGCCTTCACACTCGGGGACCGCTTGTGCAACGAGGTGGGTGAAGTCGACCAGTTCCCCCCGCAGGAGACATGGGGGCGCCTATAGCAGCGCGTGATCCTGCTGATGCTCAGCAGGATGGAACGGTTCATTCTTGCTGAGAGGGTGTGAACATCCCAGAGAGAAGTCTTTACATTCCTTAATATTTGCTAATTTTCTGATTAACATTACTGCTGTGAGCCAAAAATACAAAAATATAGTGCTTGTGTTTTTTTAGCTGAGAGCTAATGAACTAAAACAAAAAAATACATAATAGATTATGATTAAAATTGACAATTTAATTGACTTTCCTCCAGAATTAACCATTTTTATTGTCCAGTGAATGCACTTTAGCTTTAACACAGACTAAATTTACCTGTAAGTTATAACTCGGTAAGTTTTCTAACCAGACAAAATAACCTAATATATGTAGATGTAAAGTCTATTAGATGTTTTACATGGGGGAGAATATTGGCACTTCTCTAGACCATTAGTGCATTGGTTTTATTTATTATTATTATTTAAAATAGGGGTTTGAGTATTAACAGTTGGTGAAATTTTTATTTAAAGTTTCTTCTGATGATCAGTATACTTTGTTCAGCTGTCAAGCGTTATGGTTTTACTGAATCTAGAAAATGTCAACTGCGAAAACTGGTAGAAAAAGGAAAATCAGGTAAAAAAACAAACTGTGTTTTTATATCAGTCCTCTGATAGTGTGTGTGTGTAATGTACATATTACATATGTATTTGTTTGTCCTGTGACAAGAATGTGACGTTTTGATTTTTAGTGTCAGGCCTGTACATACTGGATGATGTGATGTGGCTGCTGCACGAACAGAAATAAATTCTTTCAGAACACGTCCGATTTAGAGTTTTAATATTAAAGCAAGGTTTGTAACGTTTCAGTTTTATATACAGTAGAAAATGTTGATATTCAGGCTTCCACCGTGCCCTCTTTGATGATAGCCATGGCCAGATTCCTCGCCAGAGCGAGTCTGAGTAGCTCCACTTTAGTCAGCTCCATGTCTTCATCCTGAAACCATACAAGTATGGCAGATTACAGAACATTAACTGTTGAGTGTTTAAGCTTGGGAAAGTGATTCCCTAGTAAATGTAGTACCTGCAAGGTTCTGTCTTCACTGGCAGAAGTGGTCAGCGAGGAGGTGAGCTCCTCCAGGCAGAACATCAGCTCGTGAGTCTGGTCTGCTGAGAAGATGACCTGGAAGCATCCCAATAAAGTAGCTCAGTACAAAATTCTTAAATGTGCCTTTCCTCAAAACGACATCGATGCAGTGAATTATCAAGTCCATAGCAACTGAACGTTTGACGGCGACCAACCTCTTTCTGCTCCAACAGCGGTAGAGCGTCAGTCAGCAGGGTCATCCAGAAGCTCCTGGGTGCGATCTTGGCTGTCATGAGGGAGAGGAGGAGCTTAGCTGCCTCGCTGAAGCGCTTCTCTCCGTACAGCTTGTGAAACTCGCGGTACTTTCCTACAAAAATACAATAGTAAATGTTTCCAGACTGCACTGCTGGATCATATGATCTAAACCTGTGATTAGATATAGATGGGATTATTCTGACTGTAACTCAGTGTGAGGTCATGCGAGAGTGAATGTTCCTTCATTTGGTGTGTGACATTCATTTTTGAGTGTCGGAGTCACAATTTAAGGAGTTTGACCAATGATGCTGTTATGAATGGTCATACCAAGGAAAGTCAGCCTGTCACTGAGCAGCATTGCTGGACCCAGGTTGTCTATCAGGTCCAAATCTGAGAAAGTCCCTCTGATACAGTAATCCTGTAAAAACCTGACACATACACACACTTAAGACCATGTGGAAATTGATTGTACCAGTGCATACTGATGGGACTCACTTTTCTGATATGAGGGTGGCAAATGCTGCATCTTTCGCCCTGATGCTCCAGGAGAGAGCTGAGCCAAGCCTGCTGTTCCTCAGGGCACGCATAGCCATGATTTTACAGATACTTCGTACTGAAAGACACCAGGAAATCGAAGTCTTATTTTACATACCGCGTTATTAATACCCGTTATGGTGCACGAAGGTGAAGAACACACTACCTTGCTCAGACATTTGTCTCTGCTCGCAGATCCTCAGCACCTTTAGCGCTTTGCGCTCCGTGTCTAAAGGGACGTGGTCAATCTGCAGCTCCAGGTAGACTCGACCAAACTCTGGGCAGTGGTCAAAGTAGTCCACGGCCAACTGCCACAAACTTCACACAGGCAGAAGCATTTGGGCATTAGTTCGCACAATTTGTAAATGTCTTACATATGAAGGATCTGCATACCTGTGATGAGTAAAGAGACCAGAAGCGTATTCCAACAGAAGGAACTCTCGCAAGTTTGATCCAAAGCTTCATACAAACACAACAAAAAGCCATTGTCAATGCAGAGGAACGAAATATGAAGCATAACTATTCCAGATTCAAGTGTATTCAAGTACAACTGCCAGCAAGTTCTTACTGTAGATTGTGAGACTGCAGGAGTTTGCAGTGATCCAACAGATCTGTTAAATGTGCCACAAACCACCAGTTGTTAAGAGCAATGCTGGAAAATAAACACGGTGAAAGAATTAGATGATGGTTCAGTGAAAGAGTTAACTGTTAAGAAGTTAAGGCCCGCATGTAGCTCATAAGGTAGGAACTTAAACCTGTGAATCACCTGCAGTCCTTGAGGACTTGATGGATGTCGAACTCAAAGGCAGCGAGTAAGATGCTGTCCAGGGGCTCTGGTACACTCCTCGACTCCAAAAACATGGTCATGCAAGACTGCAAACGAACACCGGTTACTAGAACAGTAGTGGTAGGAAGGAAGTCACTTGTGTGGTCAAACAGTAGCGTTGATTTGTTCGGTGTACCTGAGCGTAGTAATGTAACTCAGTGGGTTTGACTGTTGGGTGACAAAAGAGCAATCTCGTGACCAGGAAGTGGTACCAGGTGCTCAGCAGTTCCTTATGCTCCAGCAAAGTTTCTTCATCGCCAGCTAGGATCTAAAGTGAAGAGAGTGTACCTGGGAATGACTGGAGCAAAAGTCACTGTAACAACCTGAGACAAACAGGGTCACTGACTTTGCAGATGACTTCCAGGTGTTTGTTGCTGGAAAAGGAGCTGTCCTGCAGGCAGTGATCCACCTCCTCGTGCCAGAGGCTCCACTTCACATGAAAATCTGTCAATGTCTGTGCGCCACCAGGCTGAAGAAAGATGGCAGAATATTCAGATGTCAAAACCGCCATTTGTGTTTCAATCAGCTCCCCGATTTATGCAAATGTAACCTCTGTGCTACACCAAGATAATAATAGGCCTATATACTATTTCAAGGCTTTCATATTTAGGTTTCTTCATACAAAATAAAGTGAGTAACTTTTGAACCAATCGGTAAACACATTTTATCTGCAGCAAAAATGGACAAATAAAAGTTGAAAATCATACATTGTAGAACGGCATTCTGCTGAGCAGACTGTCCATCAGCTTGTACATGTTCCTCGCTGCAGGATGTAGAACCGCATGCTTCATCAGCATCTGTCTGGCCTCTTCCAACCTGCCCTGCAGGATGTAACTCACAACCTGCAGAGGCCAAAATCGAAGCACGAGATAAAGAGATTTCACATTATAAGACGAGCTGGATATAGAATTTCTGTAGAATGTATTGTGTGCTGGACCTCACCACATCCCAGTAGTCACAGTGCTCAGCTGGGCTCTCACTTTGCAGCACTTCTTTGGCCTTTTCATCCACATCAGCTTTGTGTAACCTTACCCAGTCCAGCAGATGAAGCAGGACAGACCCGGCTGACAACCCAAACACACTACTGATTAGTTTGCTTGGCAGATTTTCATGATGTGCTATTTTTTTAATTTATTTTGTACGTTAATACAATTATTATGGTCAATGTCTAACCGGGTGCAGCATCAATGAACAGTACTTCACACAGATTCCAGATCAGTTCTATGGCCAACAGAATGGACACCTGTAAATTCAAAATAGAGGCTAAGGTTAGGAGGAAAGAATGAAAAAAATGACCTAAAAAATACTATTCCTAATCTACTATTCACATTTATTGCATTAATCTGCTTGATCTTAATTACTAGCTGTAGATAATTTTGTAACTTTTTTCAACTTAGTATTGTAATTTAATATGTAATTAGTCACCAACTCTAGATCTATATAGTATGACGCACCTGATTTCCATATTGTGTTGCAACCTCTGGAGATTTTGTGGAAACTATAGAAGAGAGAAACAGCTCATTTGGTTAGTAAAACTCAACAGACTAAAACCTCAAATATTCAGCATATTTCAAATTTTTCACCAGCAACTTGTTGAAGCTCTTCCATACAGGCTCGGATAACAGATCTGTAGTTTTTACTGATGCTGACAAATCTAAAAACAAAAACAAATCGTTATACATTAAGCAATACTGTCAAACATATATACAACGTTTACATCACCGACTCCAATCTTACTGAGCTTTTTTGTTCTTGCTGGGAAGTTCTTCTCCAATTGTCTGCAGCCCAACAAAGATGTGATGTGACTCATTGAAAAGTTTGCGTAAAATTGGTGAGTAAATGTCCTCATCTTTTCTGACTTCATGGATGATAGGAGATCCTGAACCCACGATTCCTTAAAAATACAGTTTGACACAGTACAGAGATAAGCCATGACACATGAGAATACGTTCTTTCAATGATCCTACACATACCTGATGCTTTGTACAGGGTTTCATACACAAGGATATCACCAGGTCCCCAAGTAAATCCTAAATGTTTCCCAGCACTGGCTGGAAGGTTCTGAATTTAAAACAGAACACACTTTTATTAATCAGTTTCAAATGTGGTCATTTGGACATATTCAGTGTTTGATAACTAAAAAGTAATTAGTCTTTTTCACAAATTTGTAAGGGACTTTCAGATGATTAAACTTGCTAAACTAAACAATCGTGATGTCTCAATTTTAGCTAGTTTGTTAACGGTGTTTAATTAGAAGACTGAAGAAAAATCTAGCCTGGGCAGTAACTTACAGTGATTACTGGCTCAACGTCTACCTCCTCCATCACAGAAAAATACAATAAATAGAAGACAAAAATCAAAGTTATCAATTTTCAGTGGGAGGCTCTGAACACCGTGAATCAAAGCGCAATGTTGCTTCTGCGCTCCTAGTTAATCACCTAAGCCCCGAGAGTCGCAGACGTGATGACGCTTTGAATGGTCGTCCGTCTTCCTGCCTGCTTTTTTGTAATCTTTAAAAATTTAAAAATTAAAAAAAAAAAACTAAACAAAACACATGAACACTGCCTTATTATGAATTGAGAGCTATCTATAAATACATGGATAACAATATATATAATTGATCTGGATATAAAAACGTGTTCACAGTAAGTCAAAATGATGAAGCAAGCTCAGATATAACATTAGGGTGATTATGAATATACGCAAACACCTAATCAAATCAAATATGTGTTTTCTTTATTGCTACTCAGTGACCTAAAACAGAAAGGGAATGTACATTTTAATTAATTGTAGCGGTATTAAGATTTTATACTAGTGGTTTCGTCTGACGGAAAAACAAGATGGCCGCTGATTTTGTGGAGTTAAAAAGGGGGAGTGCACATCAAGAATACACGTGTGTGGTTGCATGGTGATAATAACGATAAGAATTCCGCTCGCTGGTGATCTGTAAAGTACTGATACATGCTATTAGATGACAATCGTTAAAAACAAGAACATAGGTTGAAAATATAGAAATGCGCGTTCATGTGCTGGAGAGTGTTCCTTTAACGCGCACGATACTCTCCCGCCCATCACCAGACTGCGCATTCATCCACGTGACCACCTGTAACCATTCAAAGCTCTGGACCGTGGACGCGCACTGACTCGTGGTCGCGCACGTTTGCCTGGATTATTTATACGAGGACGAATACGTGCGCGCCCCCGTATTCTTTGTGTGGCAGCATAGTGAAGCGCCAAAAGAGTGGCCATGGCTGATGAAAAACCAAAGGTGAGTGTCTTTCAAACATATCTATGTGCCAGTTTGTGGATGCAGATCTATTGCATATGGTTTTATAATAAACCTGTCGTTTTCGCGCGTTATTTACACTGGATAAAGTTGATTGCTAAATCTAAACTCTTGGCAACATAACGTTACTTTGATAACCGGAAGGTTGGTGAACGCGCATCAGTAACCGCGCAGAATCGCTCTCTGTTTTTAGACCACGGAGCTAGCTGGCGTCATCCTCGGTGCATATCTCCCTTAAATCTGCACCTAATGTGTGGGAGATTGTGTTGAGTGTGGAAACTTATTGATTTATTTACTCATTTATTTTGCCACTCACCAGTAATACGCCAGTAAAATCTGGTACTGGTACATGTACTGTGGCAACTTGAAAATTAGACCACAGGATGTAAACAAAGACAAATGGGAAAGCATAAGTTATTGTATATCTTTTCAAGACTGCTGTGTTTAGGGAAACATGTTGTTCTGTTAACATGATTTTGATGTTTTGCATTCAGTCTAAGTTAAAAGGTTTACATAAAGCTGTTCAGCCATCTTTGACCAAATCATAAATAACACGTTTTGAGTTTTATTTTGACTTTGAAATGAAAGTTTATGAGTCATTAGCCAACACGGGGACTGTACAATAAAGATGGTTAATGAAAGTTTTCTAAAAGTTTGGAGAGCATCGCCATCAACTTCAGGCAGCTCCAGGGCCGAAATTAAATGTAAGGCGTGCTAAAAGCTGGGTATTAGGCTTGAGGGGACACGTGATGATTTCGTCACGGTCTGGGAGGGGCCATTACGTTCCGTCATTGCGCTTGAGGAGCGGTCAATTAATTCCTAGGTGGCACCAATTCGTTGCTTGCCAACCGCCAAGAAAATCCAAGAAGAAGAAGAATTCCTAGGTGTTGTCACCGCAGCAGAACACGTAGCGTGGTGAGCGTTATTACACCTCACCAAAAATGGAGAAGAAAAGGGGCCATATAGGGATAAACTAATTCCCAGTGCTACGATGCAGTATTTAGCAAAGTTGATACATAGTCGGACTGGACCCATATTAGCTAAATAGAGCAGAGTGGGACAACAATCTTAACCGCTTACGCCCGGTCCATCATGGAGACATAGTTAATTGCTCCATATATTTTGTAAGATAACCCTAACTACAAATCTCTGGAACCTGTAGGTTGGGTACATGACATCCAGAACTGCGAACCGCGCTTCTGTAACAACACCTTTGAAAACTAGCAAACTATGATGGGGTCTTGAAAAGTAGAAATGCTACTGTTTTGTCAGGGCGCTGTTAACTGCATGTGTCTGGAGTGAATGTGATGCCTGCATTAGAAAGCTACTAGCTTTGTTATGGTAGCTAACTTGGCTGTAGTTGACTGTCAGAGATTCACTTGAACATTTTTTTACACAACAGAATGTCCAGGCATCTGCACAAACCAGAAATACGACTCAGTCCTCTATGAACTTCTTACTTAAAATTAACGGCACACACCCGGAATGGGGGGGGGGGGCTGTGTTGTGACGACAACACTCCGCAACAAATTTAAATGTAAGGTGTGCTAGAAGATAGGTATTGGATGAAGGTACGAGGAATAGTCCATACAACGGAACCGAATATCCCACTAACATTGGATCGTGGCTGAAGTCTTGTTATAATACTGAAACCTGTTTTGTGCTGTCTTTTAGTCATAAATAAATTTTTACAGTATTGTTAACTTATGAAACTTCAACTACATTTCAGAAAGACTCAGTGACCTATGTTACATTTCTGTTTCCAAGTAATCTACGGTATTAATTGTGAAATTATCCCTTAATGGTTTTTGCAACTATCTCAACTCAGTTTTTACTGGCATCTTCGCTGAAGAAAGGATTTCCTAAACATTGTCATTTGCAATTTCACAGCTAGGTGTCAGTAAAGAGCTACAGAAAAGGATTCAAAACGTTAGTTTTTGAATTATTGTTAACCATTTTCCCCCTCTAATTTTTTTCCGGAAAGGAAGCAGTCAAGACAGAAAGCAACGAGCACATAAACCTGAAGGTTGCGGGTCAGGATGGATCCGTCGTACAGTTCAAGATCAAGAGGCAGACACCGCTCATCAAACTGATGAAGGCATACTGTGAGAGACAGGTGGGCCTGGTAGACTCTTAACACGCAACAGCAAATTTTACAGAATAATTCTGGAAGTTTCTCCTTCATGACGCTGACCATTCTCCCTGTTTACATAGTGAAGGTCCCGGGACGATTACTGTTCGTTTACTATAAGAAGATTATTTTTGCTTTCTCTAAAATTGAGTCATTCATTTATTTTTTTTTAGCTCTGTGAAAGGTACGCTTCTTTTAAATAAATATACCTCTGTTTAAGTGTCCCAGAAAAACCATGGCAACCCAGTGAGTCAGTACACACAACACTGGGCCCTGACTGGTGCCTGCATACCTTGAGCTTAGTTCATCCATTATTTCCTGCTACAACATGCCAAAATATTTGTCCTTAAAAAAAATCCCATCAGAGTGTTTTTTTTCTTTTTAACATTTTAACAGCAGTGTGTTTTAGGCTGTCTCTATTCAGGCTGCAAGACCGAGGCTGTGCTGCATTTCTGTCCTCTGGAAATAAATGCTGGATGGTTTTTTAAAGTCCACACAATCTTCTCCAGTGACCTACAACAGCTAACTTCAGGCAGACAGCTGTGACATTAAGGGGAGATGTGAAAGTCTGTTTTGACATCAGGACTTTCACGTTGAAGTTGCCTAAAGGTGCTGCCTTGACTATACAGGCTAATTATGAGAGCTGAGCATATCTTTTTAGGCTGTCTCTTTTGCTGTCTCTTCAAATTGCACCTCCATTTCTGCTCAACTGCTTGGGATGAAGCGTTTTAATCACTAAAGAAATCCTATCTTTTCTATCAGCAGTAGGAAGGTAAAAGGCTTCTGAAGTCATCCTTTCCCAGGCTGCTTCCCTTTCCAGGAATGCAGATTTGTTTTGATGTTGTGACTGACTGTAGTGACATAACCTTGGAATGAGGGGCCAATGTAGCACCTGAAGTACTTTTTTTGAAAGAGCTGAGAAAGGGATATGTGTTATCTGCTTAGGTAGTTTTTTATTCATTAGAATGTGTTTGTGTCTACAGGGACTTTCAATGAGGCAGATCAGGTTCAGATTCGATGGGCAGCCAATAAGCGAGACCGACACGCCAGCGGGGGTAAGAGTTTGCTTATGAAAACTATCAAACACCTGAAACGGACGACGAGTTTACAGAAGGTTCGGCTGTGCTATACATGCAGTCGCCTCGCTGATTATATGCCACTGTTAGCAACTGGGATGTGGATGATGTGTCGATAGTGACAATAATAAAATCTGGCAATGTAATCACATGGGCCGTATGACATGAGAAGTGACATCAGCCAGCTCAACAGAGGCCCGCAGTGTACGATGCTAACCATTAAGCATACACTGTCACATTAGTGAATGTCTGCAGCAGCTAAATTTGTTAGCTGTGCAGTTCTAGGTGAACATATTTACGTCACACTGCACCATACAGTGAGCACTTATTTTGTGTAGGCCACAGTTTGTTATTCAAGGTGATCATTTTCTTTAATGGGACAAATGACATATTTTTTTAAGTATATGTTTCTCCAGTTACACTAAATCGGATTTCTTTAAATTAGATCAGCACAGTTGGGAGTCTTCACTCCTACACATAAACACATCTGAGACAAACTGTCCTTATGCCATGCTATGCAGAATTCTGACTTAATTACAAAAAGAATAAATAATGGAATTAATACTTTAGACAGCAAATTTCTGCCTAAGATTCTGATGCTGTACTTGCAGCATCTGTCTCACTGTTCTGCTAGTACATCATCAACCTTCTATTCTTAGCGGAAATAACAAAATGTGATCAGTTCATTTTGTGCAACAGAATAAGAGTCAACTGACGTCGAGGTTTTGGGCAGAAAACTGGTTTAAGAAAAGATCTGTAGCCGCTGTTTCATGTGAGAAAGGCCTCAGAGGGTTCCTTGTCACCCCTCAGGCTGCCAAATCACACAAGGCCACATGTTTGCAGATATGTTTTGCTCCCAGTCTACCACTGCACATGACATAGCTGCACTTCCAATGTGCAACACAAACCTGTCTGTCTGTGGTTCCAGCTTTGCCCATGTAAACAGCCTTAGGACACAAAATATTGCAGAGACTTTTTGAAGCGACGCTCACCTGCCATTTTAGACAACCGATTTTTATCACAGCTGCTTTTTCCTAACAGGCAAGTAAATGAAAGAGGCAGAGGTAGGCAAAACCTGACCCAGGTGATCCTGGAATAACTGTCATTCTCTCAACAGTTGGAAATGGAAGATGAAGACACTATCGATGTGTTCCAGCAGCAGACGGGAGGTTGGATTTGACCCGTCAGTCGTCTCCATGTTTCCCCTCACAACACAACAGATACAACGCAACCGGCTGCTTTTTCTTTGCAACCATTGTTCCAGTAAAACCCAGTTCAGAAGTTGCCATTTCTCTGTTACACATAACTGCTGTACAGTATTATTCTTATTCCCTTTTTTTTTTTTTTTTTTTTTTTTTGTATAGAAATCGCTTTGGATCCTTCCGAATTAAGGTCACGATTGTCCCGGTTGTATTGTGGTAAATGTTGAGGACTTCCCAGTTTGTAAAAATTGCAGACAGCTAGGATTGATGATCATAATTTAACTAATCAGGTGTCTGATCAGCGTCCAGCAAATTTGTTTCCACGGTGAACTGACTGGTTATCAGATCTGAACCCAGTTAAGTACAGGGCTGTACCAAAACTCCTTTTCTGTTGTCATCAGCAAAAAAAAAAAAAAATTGATTTTATACAGTTTTATATAGTAGTGGATGTGTAGAGAAATGTTTCGATTGTTGGATTGACTAGGCCAGGCTTCATGTTTTGGGAAGCACAAAGAAGAATTTCTTTTCGTTAACCGATGGTATTGTGTATGAAGATGTCTGTAAAAAAAATAAAAATAAAAATAAAGCGCTATTGACTTTTTTTTCCAAATGTTGAATTCCATCTGCCTTTCCTGTGTGACTGATAGTTCCATGCAGAAATGCAGCGTCATGGTGCATTCACAATTAAAAAAATATAACAATTGAATGATGGACTTTAAAATAGAAATGTCTGATAAATCTTATTTCATTAGTGACAGAGCTTCTGCAAAGCTGTAGAGAAAAGAGGCAGGGATTTAAAAGAGAAGTGACAACTTTTTTTCTAATATTTCATTATTTGATTTATATATAGCTTTAAGATATCTGCCAAATTTTCACAAATGCTCGAAAAAAATCGATTTTTATACATCAGCCACGGAAGAGTAGAGTTGAACGTGAAGCATGCAAGAGAGCAGTTTTAATACTTGCACACATTAATAGTCATCAATCCATCCATTTTCTATTATTATCATTGGGGCTGAACCCGGAACCTTTGGCTGCGAGGCGATTGGCCTACCAGCGCCTGAAATTTCTCATTTCACAGTCTTCGATATTGAGGATGATTTAATTTCTGAGATTTTCTTTCATACATTCTGCAGTGATGCGTGAGTAGCGCTAATAGATGGAATAAAATGTCCTCGGGGATGTGGACTCTGCTGTCGGCTCACTGACACGCAGCCCAGACCTGCCACCAACAAGACAGGTTAACGCAGAGGCTCTGGCCAATGGGAGAAGAGTTCTGCGACGCTCCAGCCAATCAGGTGAGGCGGAACTCTGGTGGGCTGGGTCTGGTGGGCTGGCACCGCAGAACCAGCGGATCTGGACGACGTTATATTTTTTCAGTGTCGGGTGGAGTCTACATCCATCCTGTCGCATCTCTGCGGGCAAAAAAATAAACCGCTAGACTTTTTTTTTTTATTAGTTTCTCCTCTGAATACTTGTTGACGGCTAAGACAACCGAATAGTTGGTGAAGATGACGACGACCACCACCTTTCAAGGAATAAGCCCCAATGGTAAAAGCAGCTCCAGGTAAAAGAAGCCGAAAATCTCCAATGGAGGAACAAAAGAAAATGTGATGCCAGCCAGACTCTCGGTTTCCTAACAAGACATGTATCTGCCTTGTCTTAAAAGGAGCCATCCACGTTAAATTAGCTCGGTGTTGGCGAGGCGAGGGACGTTTCTGGATTTAGCTAAACTGTCGCTAATTAAGTTAATCTGTGGGGCGACGCACCATTTAGCATGTAGCTACACGAAGTTCGGTTAGCCCGTCTGCCCTTTGTATGGAACAGGACAGGAACCCCGGGGCATGATTTTATCGTTTTTGTCGGGAAACGTGTTAAAATTACCAGACTTGTCTACCCGACGGACGGGCGTTTACCCCACATTTAACAACTTTAATTGGCTCTGCACGCGCCCTCGTCCTGCTGTATTTCTCGGACGTGTCATTCTCTGAGGATTTAAGTCTTGTCTGCGGATGTTTGTTGTAGTTTTTTCCCAGTGGATGATGAAAAGGACATCCCGGGATCAAGAGTCCAAATATGTGATCGCTTGCAGGAAGAATCCCAGACGAGTCTGCGAATGTCGTTATGACTCATGTGGCTCATTGTCTATTGGAAGTTTAGGGAAAATGGCCATCTCGATTTGATCGTATAGAATATTCACTTATCTTAGCTTTTAACCAAGATTAATTCACCTTAAAACCGCTGAAGCGATACTTTAAGAAGGCCTCCCAGTACACAGTCATGTCTTTCCAGTAAGTGACGCTGCATGTCTGGCCCCTTTTTTTTTTTTTTTTTTTTTTTTTTTTTTTTTGCAGTGAAAACAATGGACCGAAAACGACCTTAACTAACGTCTTGCTGATAGACTGTGAGATTTTGGACCATACAGATCATGTTTTTTTGCTGATCTTCCATCTCTCTCTCTCTCTCTCTCTCTCAAATCTTACCCACCCATGACGCGTCCTGAAGGCGCATGCTGTGTGTGGATGATGCGGGGGCTTGGGCGGGGGCTTTGGGCTAGATAAGCCAGTAAATCTGCCCTCAGCGCTTTGCTTTTGCTCCTTAAAACCCCCCTTTACGACCCGCTGGTCATTACTGTTGCTGGCCGACCACAGGGGTGGGTGTAGCATCAGGATCCGGCTGAAATCTTAGTAGGCCATCGGAGCCTCCTTCACCGCCTTATCAGAGCCACCATCGTTGGGTTTGGAGCTGGGCTGCATTTGCCTTTGCTCCACCTGTCTGAAGGCTTCTGAACATTAATGTCGTTTCATTGATATTATTTGCAGATTCATTTTTAGGGTGGGGTCTGCTGCCAGGCAGCTTAGAGCTTTTCTTTTTTCTTTTTTTTTCCCCCCAATCAGTGTGGAAAGCATGAGCTCACCCTTTGGCTGGGAGGTGAAGTCTGGTTGAGGCATTACTGTCACAGCCAAGTGTGTCAAAGCCCAGTGTGTCCTCAAGAATGGATTTTATTAAAGTGTCATCGGAGCAGCTCGCGCCGCCTCGATTTCCCCCAAATCTAGATGGCCTTTTTATAGTTGATGCTTGGAGAGCAGAGCGGTTTTTTGGGCTCCATCTGCCCGCCTGGCCCTCGGACAGCTGCTCGGGGTGTCAGCTGGTGGCTTTGGGGACGCTGAGGAGAGCAGAGTTTAGCTGAAAGGGGGAGCCAAAAAGAGGGAGGGGTCCAGAGAGGCCTCCGTAGACACGTCAGGGTTTGCTCTTCACCCAAACTGTCCCTGACTGCCAAATCAAAGAATAAAAGGCTTTCCTTATCTCTTGTCTTTTTGTGGAAGATGGCTGTAAAGTAACACGGGCCTTTTTATTCCAGGGCAGCCTGTTTTATTAGGTGACCTACATTTACTGTGGGCCTCAGACTTTTCACCTCTGATGTGTAATATTGAGCCAGGGAGGGGGGAGCCGGGTTTCATCGACTCATTGAATAGTGGACGGACAATGCTATCAGGAACTGATACAACCGCGCTTGTGTCACCGGAAAGGAATCTGTCCCGAGGAGAGACGGCAGCGAGCCACCTAAGTCTGTGATTATATGTGACTGGAGTCAGCTGCCGGGCAGAGATTGTGGCTGACTGTCTCATGGGCCAACAGCCGGGGCTTAGAGACCAGAGACAGCCCTGTTAGCCTGTTTTAAACATAGTTTATTTGTGTGTTATTTTGTGATGAGCTGAGAAGACGTCAACTTTGCCGGTGATTCTCACTACGTCTCTCGCGTAACACAGGCCAAATAGCCTCGCCTAAAGAGCCGACGGCGACTAGGTAACGTGATGTAATTCCATTCCGCTCTGTCGTTTCAGGGTACTAAGACCGCCAGGTGGGGAGTCCAGCTTCAGCCTCGGCACAGAGGAGAACACCACCCCGCAGCGCAAAAACAAGATGGCTTCCAACATCTTCGCAGAGCCTGATGACCCTCATGCTCATCGGAGGAACAATCCACCCAGTAAATCCATCAGATATGATCTATATTATCTCAGCTGGGTCTGACATGGCTACACTGACAACAGTGCAAGGAAAACAATAAGGGAGAGATCTTTGCAAGGGTGCATAAGCACTTTTGGAAGGGAAAACTTGCTAAACTTGAAAGAATTGCCAGAAGCCTTGAGTAAGCAAAAAGAACCGTGCAATTAATTCGAAGCTGAACTCGGAAACTGGAGCGTTATTTTGCCTTTTTTCCATTTAGGTTGTCAGAAAGAAATACCACAAGAGTAATAGCAAAAAAAAAGTACCAGGGAACTCTGATGCTCAGCTTTGATAGATGGCATGAGGATTGTTTTTTATATATATATATCTATATAGATATATATAGATATAGATATATAGATATATATAATAGATATGAGCATAACTATATTCCCTTTCAGCTCGGGGGCTGCGTGGTTATTATTTATCACGTCTCCTCACTGGGCGCGGTAGAAAAAGCGTTTACACAGACTGTTAAATTTTGTGAGTGGACGCGAACAGTTGATCATAAAGTCGACTCCACAGCTGGCGCCCACTGACACTAAAACCTTGTTTTCCTCGCATTGTTCCACACTCTGGGAAAATGGATATAACTGGACGGGGACATTTTGTCGATTGCATCTACGCTCCTGTGCTGGTCTTTCTTGTGTTTGATGGCGAGATCAGCTGGTTTTTTACACTGCCCTTGCTCGTTTTTGTTTCAGATTCGAGCACAGAATTAAGTCGATATTAAGCACCTTCTCAAATGCTAAAATGCCTATAAATTCCCCTTGAATGCACCTTGTTTTTAGCTGTAGTCAGCAGTTTTGTTTGCCTTCTCCTTGGCAAATGAGCCATGTGAATGTTCAGTTGCCACATAACACAAAGAGCTGGTGTGTTCTTTCTGTGCGTAAAACAAAATGGAAGTCCACGTCCCAATGAGAAGATCTGACTGATCATCAGGCTTTTCCATACACGTAAAGCAGCTGTGGTTGTATTTTAGTTTGTGCGGATTCAGATTTCACCTTTTCTCCCAGTGACTCAAACGATGACACAAATTCTTCAAGCCAGCCTTGCATTGGGGACGGAGCAGTCGTAAAAATGAAATTACCGATAGTAGAATGGTGACGGTGCTAACCGCTGAAATTCTGGCACTATTCTGGTTTTCTGACCTTCCCCAGTCAGATCTGTTATTTAGGTGGGACATTCAGCAGTGTCAACAACCAGGCAGTCGAACCTGATCCTAGAGTGGATGCAGGTAAAATACCAGCAGCTCTGCAGAAGCAGAAAGCTGTGTTGTTTTTGGACCCCTGCAAAATAACGTTTGCCTTGTGCTTTCAAACGGCCTGCGCTTTCTGTTATTTCTCTCTTTTAGGTTCTTGCTTGCGACATGTTTAACGCTGCCAGGTACCGCTCCTCCGTGATGCTAACCTGTCATTTATACGC